>JANUWF010001150.1:0-427500 GCA_026120185.1 Voacanga thouarsii
CCGATGCTAAAGGTTCAGTGGGAGCATCGGGGCACGTGAGATGCCACATGGAAATTAGAAGAGTGGGTTAAGCGAAGTATCCCGATCTAAAATAGAAGTACGCCTGAATTTCGGGACGAAATTCTTATAAGGAGGGGAGGATGTGAAACCCCAGCCAAAACCAACCTTAGAGTAAGGGGGTTGGGATGCATATCATATTTTATTTCATGTTTAAATATATTTTTATCTGGTTTTATGTGCATTATATTTGTGTTTTATAGTTTAGAGGGCTTGATTGTGATTATTGAGTGGGAAGGGCAAAATGGTAATTTTTACCTAAGGTAGAAAAAGGAGATAGCTTGAGGATTGAATAGGAAAATATTTTTAGAGAGGAAATAAGAACAAGAGTTGTTGTGGTGTAGTGGTTAGAGCCTTAGAATTGATTCTTGAGATCTTGGGTTCAAATTCCATTATTAGAGCTATAGCATGATTAAATTTTATTTTTGCTTGGGAAGTATCATTGTCGGCCTTAGTGGTGTTTGGAGTAGGGTAGAGATGTTGTCCTATGAGAGACATGATAGGAGTCTTCAAATCCTACTCTTTTGCTCTACACAAAATTTCTAAGTAGAATTCATTTCCTCTTGATCCTTAGTTTTTCCTAATTCTCAATTCATTAGTTTGTTCATTGTGTTCAAGCTAGTTTTATTCTAGAAAAATTCCAGAAATGTGTTGTGGCTTTGAAGGTTCAAAATATCTTAGTAAAAGACATCATATGGACCGAAACAATGGATTGGGGGGGGAAGATTTCAAGTGAATTAAATTCCTTAGTGAACTTTCTAAAAATTCACTCTAGCTAGGTTCATTTCCCTTTGTACATAGAACTGAAATTTTTCCAGCTTTGTGTGCCTTCAAGGTGTAAAAATTCTTGACCATTATTCCCTCCCAAATGCTGCTAGAAAATGGCCCTTTTTATCAGCTTAGAATCTGGATTTTTTTGGCTATTTTTGGACTGCACAAAGATGGTGCAAAACCAGAAAAAAATCCTGTACAAATCGCAGCTTTGGAGGTCTAAAACCAAGCTGTTTTCTTCCAGTTTTTGTACAGAACCCTAGCCATGTTTTTCCTCCATGAAGTAGGCTGGAAACCAGCCTTGAAAGCCCCAGAAATTCCCCTTCAAAGCCTCTGCAAATCGCTTGGAAAAGGGCAGCTAAAAACTGCCTAGAAAATTCCAGCCTTGCAAAAATCTGTGCAATGGTTTTTTTTCCAGCTTTGTTTCCTAATTCTCTCCTAGCTGAAACTCCATCCCTTTTCTGCAAAAACCACCCTTAAACCTCCATTAACAGAACTCCATTGTCCTCTCAAAGTTCTGCACGAAAATCCAGCCATGGATGCCTAAAATATTTCCAAAAAAATTCCGTAATCATTCCTTGATTTGGATACCAAAATTCCAGCTACCATGATTTAACAACTTTCTATAAAATATACCTCAAACAACCAGACCTTCTCTCCACCATTATACTCCATAATTTCGGCCACCCTAAGCCTCCTTCAACCAGCTTTCATTCAACCAAAACACTGCCCAGAAAGTCGTCCATGGCAGATCTCTAAAAGCTCTCCAATAATCAAAGATATTCTTGTGATATCTAGTTTCCAAATTTGCTTCCCAAAAATATTCTTCAAGGATTTTAACAACTAGCCTTTCATTTTTCCTTCCAAACCATAAAAACCATCTTCCTAAACCCTACAAACAGTTTGGCAGCCCTAATCTCTTCAGAATTTTGGCAGCCTCCATCCAAGAACTCTCTATTATCTTCAACCTCAAGAACACATAGTACACAAGAACACCTACTCCTTCCTTTCACCTAATACCTCTCCAAATCACTTCAAACTACCTCTAAAAATTCCAAATTTCATCTATTCATTGCTGTGAGTCCATCCATACCATTTTTAACATCAAACTCCAAAATCCAAGTTGCACTTTTGGATCAAAAACCAGAAATTTCTGTTAAGGTCAAAAACACCTTCAAGGTAAATTTATTCTGACAACTTCATCTTCTCCAATCTTGATCTCTAGTGAGAGCCTATGTGAATAAACATGCTAATGGTCTCTCTTTCTCTCTCTCTCTCTCTCATGGCCGAAAATTCCCCTCTCTTGGCCGGATGACTTTTTTCTCCCATGAACATGCTTTCGCCATCTCCCATGGACAAAGTTAGACATCTAGGAGTTGAGATCTACTCTAAACTCCTTCAAGGCATTCATCAACCAAGTAAGTACTTTCAATCTTCCTTTTTTAAACTCTAGATTCATGTCTCTAGGATGATGATGATAGTAGGTGGATGGCGATAGGATTTAAGTATATATATATATATATATATATATATTGTTGAGATTGAAGCATGAATATATGTATGATTTTGAAGGATATGGGATTTATGCATGGAAGGATTATCTTGGATGATTATATGATGATTTGAGGTTGATGCATGTCATAGGTAGTATTTGTGATGAAGTATGCTAGAGATTATGTCACCTTTGGTGAATAGGATTTATATTCATGTTGGATTATTAAAGATATGGTCATATTTATGCTAGTAGGGGTTAGATCATGTTTTGATAAATTGAGATCTATGCTTGTATGCATGATTTGGATGATTTGATGAATTGAAGTATGCTTGTTATTGAACCACTTGAATCTCCTACACTCTTAGTCTGGCCATACCGACTCTTTTGTTCAGTGCATCAGGAACAATATATTCATTGAGCCAAACTCCTTTGTATAACTGTTATTGATGAAATTGACTTGCAAACACGATTTTGTGATTTGGATAAACCTGCATATACAAAATGGTTATAATTGACACTTGCCACATGGGACTTACTGAGATATCAATCTCACACCTTTTATATCATGATTTCAGGGGATTGCTTATATTGAACAGTGTAAAGAATTAGGAGATGATCTCTAGTTTTTTTTATTTATTTATGTTTTGAATTTATTTCAAGAGATGTCGGTTAGTTTTGATTTTCCAGACTTGTATAAGTTTTGCTTCCGGATGTAATGAGATTATTTCTTTAATTTTATTTAGATGTTTTTCTTTTTGCACCCCGTTATAAAGACCCCTGGTCCTTTGGACGGGATGACATCCTGCCCTGTCTAGGTATGTTTAGCGTGGGGTGTTACAAGTGGCATTAGAGTCTAGGTTTAGGCAAATGACATTAGTGAGTGGTTTCTAAACCTTAGGAATTGAGATTCATTGAATAGTGCTTGACCTCTAAGAATTGAGATGTAGTTCTGATTTCTTTGTGTTTCTTTTATAGGATGTCTAGAAGATCTACAACTGTGACTCAAGACTGGCCTTTTATGTGCGGTCCCGCGAGTGGTAGAGCATCTAGCCCAATACCTATACTAGATTCCTCATCATCGGAATCAGAGACAGAACCTGAGGGTAGATGGATCCCAAGTGAGGATGAGATCGACCATGAGCTACCTATAATGAAAGATTTAGGGGTAGAGGAAGGACCGAAAGATCCAACACCTAAGATACTTACACTTAAGCGGAATGAGGGCTTAGCAGAGTATGAGGGTGATGATGAGGAGGAGATAGGAGGTGGAAGAGCGATTGATGATGAGAGTGAGAATGAGCTGGGAGGACTTAGGGTTGAGGGAGAGATAGGAGAGCTTGAAGTAGAGGTGATGGAGGAGGATGATAAAGTGAATACACTTGCGACCCCATCTATAGAGGAAGGAACCCCGACGCTATTGGGAAGTGAGTCTTATGAGTCGAAGTCAGGGAGGCCTAAGAGTGCACCGATGTTAGCTATGGAGAACCGAGGGATGCACGGTTGAAAGCCAAACTAAAGGGTAGAGACACCGAAGTGCCTATGTTGGGGCAGCCTAGGAAAAAGCATAGATCCTTTGGTTTTGCAAGCTGTTGCAATATAGATTGTGATGTAGATCATGCCAATAGCGATGCGGGATGGCTAGTGAAACCTCCTTCAGACACTTTCGAGGATTCCAGCGACTCTAGTGATGCTTAGAGTTTTAGGCCTTTTTGTGCTCATTCTTTTATTCTATTAAAGAGATGTTCGTTTATTTATTTGATTCAACATTTATTATTTATTTTGAATTTTTTTTAGCAAGAATAAAAAAGGGTAGCTATAGAATACTCCCTTATTTTGTACCGATTTGGAATTGGTTAATAGAAATATGATTCATTGATTTCTTTAATTTATTTGGAGCATCCTTGGTGAAATTTATTTTCTATTGCATTGTAAATTAATTCAAATCTATAAGTTAATGAACTACATGACATCAACTTTCCCCTAATAAGTCTTGTATTGGGTGCGACTAGATGGCACCAAGGTGTAGGACTATCGTGCGAGAGAGAACCATTTGGGAGTGTGAGTTGTCGACCCCTGAGTTCGAGCAGACGCGTCGATCTACTCCAAAAGTGGAAGGGAATTTGACCAAGAGCGAGAACCGACATCAAGAGGACCTCGAGAGGTGACCATGGGGCGGGCCTTCAACAAGATGGCTGCCATTCTTCAGAACTTAACCGTGAAATTAGATAAGGTGGACAAGAAAATACTTAGGGGTGAGGATGAGGCGCTAGAACGATTCCTAAAGTTCCAACCTCTAACGTTTCAAGGAGAGGTGGAGCAAGATAAAAAGGTGAAGCAATGGATAGAGCAGATGGAGGATATTTTTGCGACCCTGCAGTACACTGAGAAGAGGAGAGTGAAGTTTGCTGCATTTAGACTGAGGGGATCTGCCCGAGCTTGGTGGCAGCGAGTCTAGGAGGATTGGGAAAGAGAGGATAATGACTGGACATGGGAGAACTTCATGGAGGCCTTTCGAGTGGAATATATACCACGATGGATGAATTCCAGACTCTCAAGTAAGGGGGAATGACCGTAGCTCCGTATGCTATACGGTTTACCCAACTGTCCAAGTACTTGCAAGTGTCTAGTAGATTCCGAGCGGACAGACACATCAATTCATGAAGGGTCTCTGGTAGGATTTGAGGAGGGCACCGACACCATCTCTTCACGGTGACATATATGGCCGCGATGAGATGCAGCAACTCGAACAAAAAATGAGGATAGGAATCGGCCGATAACGCGGCCATTCCAGTCGAGCCGACTATCGATGAGACCCTCGGCTCACAAGCGACCCGCCGGCCTAATGCGGTGGGGAAATAAGGGAAAGCAGCCCGGAGACAGTACCATTAGGTCCTATGTCGAGCGCACTAATGTGTCGGAATTATGGTAGGCGAGGTCTTGTCGAAAAGGATTGCTGGTCACAGGGAGTGA
Organism: Voacanga thouarsii; assembly: GCA_026120185.1. Lineage (NCBI taxonomy): Eukaryota > Viridiplantae > Streptophyta > Magnoliopsida > Gentianales > Apocynaceae > Voacanga > Voacanga thouarsii. Next base: position 5,294 of record JANUWF010001150.1, read on the forward strand.
CAAAAAGATGTTTCAACTGTGGTGACCCAAACCACCACTACTAGAAAAAAGGGGTTTAATGATGCTAAAAAGCGTCGTTAAATATATCTATAGTGACGCTTTTGTGCTCTGACGCTTTCAAAGAGCGTCGTGCGTATGGCCGTCACAATAGGTTTCGTGACGCTATTTAGTGTCATCAAATATCATCTATTGTGACGGGAAAAACGTCATAATAGGTCTTTTAAGTGACGCAAAAATGTGTCAGTAAACTCATGTTATTATGACAACACTTTAAGTTACAATAGGTTGGTTTCTATTACATATTTATATGTCAGTAAAAGATCGTTAATATGACACTGTTATTGGTCACAAAACATTTTTTGAATAACGAAATTTGACGTCATTAAAAATTGGAAAATATGTCACACTTATACCGTCATAATAAAGCTCTTGAATGACGGGTTTGTGTGTCAGGAAAATAGAGTTAAAATGACAAAATAAGGCGTCACTATAGACTTCTATCATGACGGATTTTAGCGTCATTAAATCTTAATAGTATGACAAAAAAAAGTGTCACCATAGACTTCTGTAATAACGTATTTTTACTGTCATGAAACCTTTATAGTATGACAAAAAAAACGTCACCATAAAATTCTGTAATGACGTATTTTTAGTGTCATGAAACCTTTGAAGTATAACAAAAATAAGCGTCACCATAGATTAGCCATCTGAATAAATAAATTAAATATTTCACTAAAAATCCAAAAAAATATTTTTTTGTCCCTGTCGTATATATATTATATATATAATAATAACACACAATTATTAAATAGACATCATTAAAAAGTCAACGCAATCAAAAGTAACTCATATTAAAGAGTAATCCTATAAATTTCATAACATTCAAAAATTGTCCAAACATAAGTACTAAGTATTTAGATACATGGATAAAGCCAAGTATTAGCCCTCGAAAAAAACATAGTAGCATTAGTTTATCTTGTCCCACAAAAGTAGATCATTTGACCAAGCATTAGGCCTTCCAAATAAACATAGTAGCAATAATATGTTTTCCATAAAGCCAAGCATTAGGCCTTCCAAATAGCTTTGACACTGGAATACGTATTTAATCTGCTTCGCGGATCTTCACCTACAATAATATAGAATGAATTTAGTAAAAATATTATAAAATATTCTTAGAAGGAAAAAAAATTAAATTAATTAACAATGTAAGAGATTAGATAATTACCAAGTGTCGTGGCCAAGCGATTCCTATTCCAATGGAATCTCCAATAGTCTGAATAAAATCTACTGGTCTCAACAATTTCTCGTCCCGATGAAACGGGACTAGAACCATTACTTCACACCGAGTCCTCACCCAGCAGTACACCCCCAACTTCATGGGATGGGTCCACACTTTGAATAAAACCTTTGGCAACTATTTTGGATGTATCCAACATGCTTAAAAGTGACACATAGGCATGAACCTACAAGATATATTTTTATTCAGTTAAAAGTGAATTAGGAAAACAAGCCAAATCGCTCATGCTCACTAGCTAAAGGAAGGTAGACTTAGATGCTTAAAATGCTATATAATACTCAAAAAAGCCAAAAGATTGCATAATAGACATCATATCCAATCTTTATGCCAAAGCCAAAAGATTGCACAATAGAAATATTAGACATATCATGAATAATACGGTAGAACAATTAAATAGGACATCAACCTATATATATGCATACTTTGCTATAAATACAAACAAGTAGCACAACCATGATATTGTAATATTTTGTATACCCTCAATGTGGTGGTGTTACTGTTAGAACCCATTGAGGGAACTCTTGAAACAAGTGGGGATGAACAATCTCTCTGAGACACTAACATAGCACGTATCTCGGCAAGCTCTTTTGCTTGTTCACTCAACTGTGCTTTCATGCTTGTAAGTTCTTCTCTTTGCTCTTGAATAATACGAAAAGAAGTGGTACGACTTGGAATTTCACCCCACACATCCGAAGGGTGAACACCGATGCCAAACGTGCGGACCCTGCCATATCTATCTGGTCCAACAACTTGGGAGAAGATATCATTTGGACCAAGTCTATCTTCTGAGCCAGGGGGGAGTTGTGAACTCCTTTCATCCATTTCATTCTTTAAGATGAATAAGCAATCACAAAAGTTAGTCTGTATTGTGACAATTTATAGTAATATTTAGTGTAAGCAACAAAACGGAGTACATATACTTCAAGAATGCATAATATTGGGAAAAAGTCATAGAATCTCAAATCTACATATTAAGGCACATTGAAGCGAGGTTATGACTCAAGTTTTCAACCTCCTCAAGATTTCAGCTATTGTGACACCTAGCTCCAAGTTGTCATACATATCAGAGACATACAAGACAAGAAAACCAAATAATGGCTGAAAATAAGCAACACATATATGCGAGCTGTCCTACCCTCAAGTTGAACATATGCCAATTGATCCCAACAAAACAGGAGAATTAATTAACATGTTATTTGCAAAATTGCTGCACCGACAAGTGAGATTAGCAAAACTGTCCACTTTTTTACAAGCACGAGTAGCATCCTCCCCTTTTTCACCTCCAACATCAAAGCAATTGACAACAAGTAACCAAGCTGTAGACAAGTAAAATGAGTAAAGACAAACGCTGCCATCTTATAAAAGGACCATGTAGTATCAAATAAAGCTGAAAATAGACTGAAAGTGGCTATATATGTATGCTGAAAATAGTTATGTTTCTTTGTTTACAAGAATTGTTTGGTGTGGCTGCTGAACAAAATGGTTGAGTCTAAAATTTATTTATAATTTCAGGGAAGGTATTGAACTGATTTTTGGAGCCTTTGAATGCAAACCAAGCCATAGGAACAAAAAGAATGAAAACTGGTTGTACAATGTTCTTCAAAAAAAACTGTTTTACCAAAGTTGGCTTTGGCCATGGATTCTGGAAACCTATGACTTGCACTTTGTAGGAAATTGTCTTAGGAAGATTTTGAAACAAATTTGACATGATTTGGACTTATGGGTAGAAAGTTATGCATTTTACGCCATAGACTGCCCAGGCTGGAAAGCAGAAATTATGATTGCATTTCCAAGTTCATAAGGCTATTTGGTACCACTTAATCAACAAATAGAGATGTCAGCAATTACATTTTCCGGAAGCTAAGTATGAGTACCTTTAGTGTTCCCACAAAAAATGCTGCCAAAAAATTTCTAACATCAAAGGCTTGAGATTAGGTGAGCTGCTCGGAGATCATAGCTGTCCTTAAGGACATTTTGGAGTAAAACAGACCTTGACAATTAAAGCGCACAAAATAGCTGGGCTGTTTTTAGTATTTAGTGTTCACAACTTGTACATAGGTGGCTTCTATAAATTTTTCTTCATATCAAAATTAAGGTAAGACTTTATCTTTTGGAACAAAAATTGATCTAGACATGATAAGGTTCAATTTCATATAGGCTTTCATGGTTGAAAATGAAAAATTCTGTTTTGATGTTAAGTTGGGAATTTTGTTTTTGGTGCTCTTTTGAGTAAGGGTAATAACTGGCCAGCAAATAACTCGTTTCCCATATTTTTTCTGCATTTTGAAGAGGTTAAAGTGCAGCAAACAAAAACAGTAAATAAATTCGGATGTTGCATGACAAAATGAATAACGAGAAAACGAAATGCTAGAAATGAATTTACTCACTTGTTTGTGGTTATGGATAATTGAAATTGTTGGGAATTGTCTTTGAGAAGTTGAACTTAAGTATGTTTTGAGAAGTTAGGGAAGTAGTGGAATACAATTGAGAACATGAGGTCCATATATGGGGTTCGAACTTTCCTGAATTCCTAATATTGCAGGCAGCAAGTCAATGGCCCTCAAACCACTAGAATTAGTAGAGAGGTTGAAACTTAGAGAGCTAGAGACTCCAACAGCTACAATAGAAATTTTTGTATGGAAAACATTGTATAGTATGTCGCAAGGATATTCAATGGTCATATAGAATTTCAAGCACAACATTTTTTGAGAACTCAAAACAAATAGAGAGAGTTAGATGCATTGAATATCTCCATGGCAGAGGTGGCATTTAGTTCTGAGAGAAGTTTTGCCTAGATCAAAATAGATGGAAAAACTGCTTTCACTGCTTTTCACTGCTTTCACTCCCTACAACTTTTACTACATGATGAAAGATCTGTAAAATGTCAACACAGGAATCTGGAGGATGGAAAACAGAAAGATTTATATCAAACAGATGTGCATACACACACACACCCCCACAGTTTGCATTTCTGGAAGATGGAATCTGCATTTCCTGAACACACAGTTTGCATGCCAAAAAAAAACCTAACGCTTTAACCAAACTGCACAAATTATGCAGCCCGGATGAAGACACTACCACACACACAACAATAGAACCCTCACACACAACAAAACAAAACACTTTGGCTAACCAAGCTGCAGGAAAAACTAAAACAACAACAGTTTGCATGCAAAAAAAAAAAACTGACCAAAACTGCATTTTTTAACACTTAACAAACTGTTTTTTGTACAAAAGCTAACCAAACTGCCAAAAAAAACGTAATTTCAACTGCATTTTTTAACACAAACCAAACTGTTTTGTTTAACACAACCTAACCAAACTACTAAAAAAGACCTAACCAAAACTGGATTTTTTAACACTAACCAAAGTACATCTTATCACAAAAGCTAACCAAACTGCTGCAAACAAAAACAGCAAAACAGTTGACTGCATTTCCTGAACACACAGTTTGCTTGCCAAAAAAACCTAACGCTTTAACCAAACTGCACAAATTATGCCACACGGATGAAGACACTACCACACACACAACAATAGAACCCTCACACACAACAAAACAAAACACTTTGGCTAACCAAGCTGCAGGAAAAACTAAAACAACAACAGTTTGCATGCAAAAAAAAAAAAACTGACCAAAACTGCATTTTTTAACACTTAACAAACTGTTTTTTGTACAAAAGCTAACCAAACTGCCAAAAAAAACGTAATTTCAACTGCATTTTTTAACACAAACCAAACTGTTTTGTTTAACACAACCTAACCAAACTACTAAAAAAGACCTAACCAAAACTGGATTTTTTAACACTAACCAAAGTACATCTTATCACAAAAGCTAACCAAACTGTCGCAAACAAAAACAACGAAAACAACTTGATCGCATTTCCTGAACACACAGTTTGCTTGCCAAAAAACCTAACGCTTTAACCAAACTGCACAAATTATGCCACACGGATGAAGACACTACCACACACACAACAATAGAACCCTCACACACAACAAAACAAAACACTTTGGCTAACCAAGCTGCAGGAAAAACTAAAACAACAACAGTTTGCATGCAAAAAAAAAAAACTGACCAAAACTGCATTTTTTAACACTTAACAAACTGTTTTTTGTACAAAAGCTAACCAAACTGCCAAAAAAACGTAATTTCAACTGCATTTTTTAACACAAACCAAACTGTTTTGTTTAACACAACCTAACCAAACTACTAAAAAAGACCTAACCAAAACTGGATTTTTTAACACTAACCAAAGTACATCTTATCACAAAAGCTAACCAAACTGTCGCAAACAAAAACAAGAAAACAGCTTGATCGCATTTCCGAACACACAGCTTGCTTGCCAATAAAACCTAACGCTTTAACCAAACTGCACAAATTATGCCACACGGATGAAGACACTACCACACACACAACAATAGAACCCTCACACACAACAAAACAAAACACTTTGGCTAACCAAGCTGCAGGAAAAACTAAAACAACAACAGTTTGCATGCAAAAAAAAAAAACTGACCAAAACTGCATTTTTTAACACTTAACAAACTGTTTTTTGTACAAAAGCTAACCAAACTGCCAAAAAAAACGTAATTTCAACTACATTTTTTAACACAAACCAAACTGTTTTGTTTAACACAACCTAACCAAACTACTAAAAAAGACCTAACCAAAACTGGATTTTTTAACACTAACCAAAGTACATCTTATCACAAAAGCTAACCAAATCTGCGCAAACAAAAACAGAAAAACAAGCTTGATCGCATTTCCGAACACACGAGTTGCTTGCCAATAAAACCTAACGCTTTAACCAAACCGCACAAATTATGCCACACGGATGAAGACACTACCACACACACAACAATAGAACCCTCACACACAACAAAACAAAACACTTTGGCTAACCAAGCTGCAGGAAAACCTAAAACAACAACAGTTTGCATGCAAAAAAAAAAAAACTAACCAAAACTGCATTTTTTAACACTTAACAAACTGTTTTTTGTACAAAAGCTAACCAAACTGCCAAAAAAAACGTAATTTCAACTACATTTTTTAACACAAACCAAACTGTTTTGTTTAACACAACCTAGCCAAACTACTAAAAAAGACCTAACCAAAACTGGATTTTTTAACACTAACCAAAGTACATCTTATCACAAAAGCTAACCAAACTGCTGCAAACAAAAACAGCAAAACAGTTGACTGCATTTCCTGAACACACAGTTTGCTTGCCAAAAAAACCTAACGCTTTAACCAAACTGCACAAATTATGCCACACGGATGAAGACACTACCACACACAACAATAGAACCCTCACACACAACAAAACAAAACACTTTGGCTAACCAAGCTGCAGGGAAAAACTAAAACAACAACGGTTTGCATGCAAAAAAAAAAAACCGACCAAAACTACATTTTTTAACACTTAACAAAGCTGTTTTTGTACAAAAGCTAACCAAACTGCCAAAAAAAAACGTAATTTCAACTGCATTTTTTAACACAAACCAAACTGTTTTGTTTAACACAACCTAACCAAACTACTAAAAAAGACCTAACCAAAACTGGATTTTTTAACACTAACCAAAGTACATCTTATCACAAAAGCTAACCAAACTGCTGCAAACAAAAACAAGCAAAACAGATTGATCGCATTTCCTGAACACACAGTTTGCTTGCCAAAAAAACCTAACGCTTTAACCAAACTGCACAAATTATGCCACACGGATGAAGACACTACCACACACACAACAATAGAACCCTCACACACAACAAAACAAAACACTTTGGCTAACCAAGCTGCAGGAAAAACTAAAACAACAACAGTTTGCATGCAAAAAAAAAAAACTGACCAAAACTGCATTTTTTAACACTTAACAAACTGTTTTTTGTACAAAAGCTAACCAAACTGCCAAAAAAACGTAATTTCAACTACATTTTTTAACACAAACCAAACTGTTTTGTTTAACACAACCTAACCAAACTACTAAAAAAACCTAACCAAAACTGGATTTTTTAACACTAACCAAAGTACATCTTATCACAAAAGCTAACCAAACTGCTGCAAACAAAAACAGCAAAACAGTTGATTGCATTTCCTGAACACACAGTTTGCTTGCCAAAAAAACCTAACGCTTTAACCAAACTGCACAAATTATGCCACACGGATGAAGACACTACCACACACACAATAATAGAACCCTCACACACAACAAAATAAAACACTTTGGCTAACCAAGCTGCAGGAAAAACTAAAACAGCCACACACACAACAAAGCAGCCCATACATTCAACAGTTCACACCCCCCATGCACAAATTCAGTCCCAATCTCATTGGATCCCAAACTTCAAACATTCAAAGTTCAAACCAAACATCTCTTGAACAGTCCCAAACTCCAAACATTCAAAGTTCAAACCAACATCTCCTATGCGAGTCCCAAACTCCATGAACATTTCAAAGTTCAAACCAACATCTCCTATGCGGTCCCATCCAATCTCCACACATTCAACACATCCAACTACGAAAAACGGCATATTCCAATAAAACATAGTTGTCCCAAAATATATAAAGAAAGGCATCTTCCATTATGACAAAATCTAATGAGTCATATGCATGATTACCACTGCACTCGCCACATGAGAGTTGGAAGAAGTTCCGTTGGCATCCGTGTAACACTTCTTGAACATTTGTACACGGGTTGGAGAATGGCCTTGCTCCTTTGCCTGCATAATCCAATTTACTGTAAGTACTTAATAGAGGCCAACATATCATTCAAAAATATGAAGAAGTTACCATATCATCACGAATTTGAGTTGTAAGGCTTCTTCCCTGTCCTATGATTCATGTTCTTCATATTTACTGTTCCTTTTATTCTTCTCTGCCATTGCATGAATTTAGAAAATTCAGTCATCAATAGATTTGACATGGATATCAATGTATCAATCAAGAAAGAGTATGAACACGTGTTCGTACCTTCCCTTGAGTGAATCCCACAATTGCGGGAGATTAGTCCATCGAGCGTGAATCACGCGATCATCGGTGCATGGAGTTTGGTGATGGATGTCTTTTGTTGCATCATACCATTCGCTCTTTAATGATGCTTTCCGGGTCCTCCATTTTATGCCAATTGATCTTAGGATAGCGAGGCTTAAGACCGGGCGGTACATTAAACTTCTCACTGCACATGGACAAGAAAATAACAAAACTTAAATACATATTACTATATAATGTACTTCAATATTAGAACAAAACGTCAAATACCTTCACAACATTGAACATCTCATTCTTGTTGTCTCGAGGAATACGAGACCATGATTTGATATCTATCGGAGCGTACATTCCATTCCTTGCTATGGTTCCCAAATATTCGGTCAATTTACTACGGTTTGTTCCCACCGGCTGTCCAAACTTGTTGAACTCAACCTCCAAAGGCTTCGCATTTCGAGGCGGCCCCAAATAGAGGTCATATAGGTTGGTCCTCTCTTGCGAGCTGTCTCGCATCTCCTTGTACTTACTTCTCATACAAAAATTTGAGCGAGGACTCATTAGGTAATACAAAAATATAGAAAGCATATGAGAAGCCAACAAATATAAATATACCTTGACTTTCGCTTTGTTGCGGGACTTGACCCTCAACCTCTTGTGCAACATGGGCAGCGGTAATTTCATCGGCCTCTTGTACAACATGCGCCTCGATATCTGCAATCACCACGTTGGTTAGGTTGGCTGGTACTTCTTCTTCTTCCCCTAGGTCTTGCCATGCACTGGATTCAAATACGGGCATCAAATGTTCGCACCAAAGATCAGTAATTTCATATCCAAAAAAATCCCCAAAAATAACACAAGACATTTATCAACTATGTTAAAAAAAAAAAAACAGTAAACAAACATACAGAATACATAGAAACATATTATACCACTTGCAACATGGCATAAACAATGGAGAATGAACATTGTATCTCATATTACAACCATTTACAATGTACACAACTACGCCTTGAATAGAATGGTTCTCAAAACAAGTTTGGACAATAAAAGCAACTTATAAAGTAAAGATTGTTCAAGTAGCTGTAATTTCAACTTCAACACCATCGACCCCTTCGACAACCCGGTGACTTCCTCACTTCCCAAATCTGCCTGGATGTTACAACTTTCACTACTGCAAATAACTCTCAACATCAACTACGGACCCCATGTTATACACGACCCTCGGATTTGTGGTTATAACAATTTGCCAATTACTTTCAGTTGGGTCTCCAACGTAAAAGACTTGCGTTGCTTGAGAAGCTAGAATGAAAGGCTCTTCATGGGGCCTAACATCAGTGAAATTGGCCAGAGTAAAGCCCTCAGCATCTTGCTTCAACCTTTTCCCTGTTGATACCCAATTACATCTGAACAACACAACTCTACGCCCGTCTCTATAATCTAACTCAATCACATCTGTTAATTTCCCCAAATAAGACACATCACTTGAAATTGGATTTATGTCCCTAACGCTTGAGAAACTAGTTGTTGTTGCATTTACAGAAACGCCACTATTTTGTGTTTTCCTTACTGCGTTCAACTTCTACGGTATGATATCGAAAGCCGTTCACCAAGAACCTATCGTATTTAAGACCAATGCCATTGGGTCCTACGGCCAAATGCTTCAAATCCTTAGAAATTATATCATCATCATTGAATTGCAATGCCTTCACCTAGGAAATCGGCAAGAGTCAATGTAAGCTTAAGCATCATTAAAGTATAACTTAAGCATGCTACACGAGATGAATCTTACATAATTGCAAAACCAATTCGCAAATTCTTCACTATGGATGCGCTCAATTTCATGTAAACTTGCACGAGGATGCTTTTGTTCCACTAGTCCATGATACTGGCTGCATATACATACTATGCATTAGTTAAGCGTGGCTTCATGGCCACTAATCTAATGAAGAATATAAATCCTCTATCTTATACGTACTCTAAGTAAGGTTTTACGAGCGTGAGAATTAAATAACACATATTGATGTGCTATCTTCAATGTGTCTTCATCAAATTTTGTAGGAACTCCTTTTCCAAGTGAACGTCCGGTTGGTTTGAAAATATCTAACTTGACATAGGAATTGGCTTCATGATCGTCATTCCTACTTGGTCGGTTGAACTTTGTCTCCACATAGTCGGCAAGATATAACGAGCAAAATGTCAAACATTCCTCGGCCAAGTACCCTTCGGCAATAGAACCCTGCGGGCGACTCCTATTACGAACATAGGACTTTAACGTGCTCAAATACCTATTTAAATTCAACTTTCATACATTAGTTTCAATGTCATTGATGTTCATGTTTGTAATCGCAAGAAAGAATAACCTAAACATTAAATGAATAAAACGTGTACCTCTCTATAGGATACATCCATCGATAATGAACCGGCCCGACTATCCTAGCTTCGGATGCTAAATGGACGAGTAAGATGCATCATGATGCTGAATGATGAAGGAGGGAAGACTCGCTCCAATTCACAAAGGATAATTGCAATCTCTTGCTCTAATTGAAACACTTCATTCGGATGAAGCTCGGTGCGGCACAACTTTCTAAAGTATCTGCGAGCTTTATTAACGGATAGCGGACAGCCTTAGGTAAAACTTTTCTTAGAGCGATTGGCAGCAATTGTTGCATCAAAATATGATGGTCATGGCTTTTAAGTCCGAGAAAGCTTAGGTGGATTAAGGTGTACGCACTTAGACAAGTTGGCGGCGTATCCAGTCCGGCACCTTAACACCTTTCAAAGTCTTGCAAAATGTCACTTTATCCTTCTTACGTAGTACAAAAGAAGCCGGTGGTAAATACACCTTACCATTACCCCTCTCAACGGGATGAAGGTCGGATCGAATACCCATATCCTTTAAGTCGAGACGTGACTTAAGGTCCCGTTTCTTATCCACCTCCAACAATATTGCGCATATGGTTTCGAAACGTTCTTTTCAATATGCATTACATCAAGATTATGGCGCATCAAATTGTCCTTCCAATATGGCAACTCGAAGAATATACTTTGTTTCTTCCAATTATGGGGCAATTGCTTGGTTATCATTGATGACCCTTCCAAATTTGATCTGTTTTCCATCCAACTCATGCAATATTGTATCCCCGATCAATGCGAGACGGTGGCCTTCCATGTTCTTGATGACCATCAAATGACCACGCATCATATCGAAAACGATGAGTAGGAGACAAAAACCTACGATGCCCCATGTAGCAATGTTTGGCACCATTCTTCAACCATTGAGATTTTGTCTCCTTATGACATATAGGACATGCTAGCTGCCCTTTAGTACTCCACCCCGACAAATTTGCATAACCGGGGAAATCACTAATTGTCCACAACAATGCGGCACGTAGCTGAAAATTCTGCTTCGAAGATGCATCAAATGTTTGCACGCCTATGGCCCATAGCTCTTTCAATTCGGCAATTAGCGGCTGTAAATAAATATCAATATTATTACCGGGAGCGAGATGGACCGGTATCAACAATGATAGTATGAAATACGGTTGCTTCATGCACATCCAAGGGGGCAAGTTGTAAGGCATAAGTATTACAGGCCAAGTACTATGAGCAACATTCATATTTTTAAAAGGATTAAAACCATCGGACGCCAATCCCAACCTCACATTACGTGCATCTTTTGCAAAATCGGTATTTATAGCGTCAAAAGCTTTCCAAGCGGGTGAATCGGCGGGATGCCTCATCCGACCATCATCCATGCGCCCTTCGCATGCCATCTCATGGAAGCCGAAGTCTTGGGCGACATGAATAGACGTTGTAGTCGAGGTTTCAAAGGAAAGTGCCACGAGAACTTTCTTTGCAATCTTCCTCTTCTCTCCCGTTGAGTCATTTTCAGAAATGACCCACCTAGACACTTTACACGTTTCACAATCCTTCCGTCCTTCCTTATCCCCCGGTACAATGTACAATCATTAGGACAAGCATCTATTTTTTGATAGCCTAAACCCAGTTGCTTCATCAATTTTTCAGCTTCATAAAAAGATTTAGGAAGTTCAACACCCTCAGGCAATGCTTCTCTCAACAAATCAAGTAGCATATCAAAATGCTTGTTAGACCACTTCCCGGCGCACTTGAGATGAAGTAACCGAATGATGAAGGCAAGTTTAGAGAATTTCTTACAACCTGGATACAAATCTTGTTGAGAGTCATTAATTAGCTTGTAAAATTTTTCAGCATCTGCGGCAGTCGAAATACTTTCTTCATCTACATTTCCACAAGGTGGGACCCCAAAAGCATCATGCAGCATTGCTTCCATGTCATCAGGCATAGAGGCTACATTATTTGAAATGGGCTCGGAGTGTGATGTACTTAAACTAGGTGTAAAAAGTTCTCCATGTGCTATCCAATGTGTATAGCCCTTAATAAATCCAACAACAATCAAATGCTCCCTGGCCTCAATTTTTGTCCTCATTACTCCGTTTCCACATTTCAGACAAGGACATAATATCATTCCATTTAAACTTGCGTTGTTCATTGCAAAGTTTAAAAACCTTTCGACTCCATTTTCATATTCAATGCAATTCCTTGGAAGTTTCATCCAACCCTTATCCATACTTTTGAAACTAATTATCCAACTCAAATGCCAGCAGCAAATGGAAGAGAATTTACCTATGTTAGGATCACATTAGAATACAAGTGGAGAAATCCCTAAAAAAACAGCAAGCAATACCTATTACAATAAATAGGAAGAAAGTTCTAATATGTTAAGCGGTGCGTGAACTTTCTAATTTGAAGTAGGAAGAGGCTCTACTTGAAGATAAGTGGTACGACTCGGTCCTGGAATTAATAGAGAATATGACAAAACATATACTACTATAGAAAAAGCGACCCTACTTGTATTGAGCGGGGTGAGCAAGAGATAGACTTAGGTTGTTTGGTTGAAAGAAAAAATCTAACCGCCTCAACCTAAATCTTGGTGCATCTTTATTCTTCTTTCATCCCATTCCTCAAATGATATATGATGATATTATTGGAAACCTTTAGGTCTCTAATGAACCAGTATTCTGGATTATTACACAACTTTATTATTAAAAAACACAAAAAAAAAGAATTTGTTTTTTTAGTGAATGAAAAAAGGCATGTTTTATTGGTGAAAATTTGAAGTGTAATTACTTAGATATGATTAAATTGAAAAGGAAATATGATTTTAAAAAGAAGAATGATTTTAAAGGCCGATTGATGGACAGAAATTAGTTTGCAACAATAGTAAAGTAGGATGAACAAACTGTAGTAATTTAAATAGACACTAGTAAATGCCTTTGGAGTCTTGCTATATGGGCTTATGACTTGTTGCATTCATATGTGCTTGTCTAAGCTTCGACTAGATCACTAAGAGAAGAAGAGTAACATACCAAATAGGGCAGTGGAAATTTGATATTGGTCCATAATTTCTACTTGAAATAGTGCGGGATTTTGGCTAATCGGAACGAGTAAATTTTTTAGCTTATGTTGATCAAGAACGAGATGCGACCAATTTTGATGATTTCGGTGCTTAATGTGATTTACTTTTCTTGTAGAATAGAGCGAGAAAACACTTATCATTAGGTTATGAATTCCTTCAAATGTCTTTGTATTGATGCAATGAAATAAACAAGGAAAAATGAAAGTCAAGATTCTTTTTTTTTTTTTTACAAATTAATTAATTGAATTTTCTCCGCTAAAACTACGAGAAATTGAAAGAATCTATGTATCCCAAACATATCTTACATAATCTATCATCCTCATGACAAAATCGGTTCAAGAATTTGAATTTATATTTAGATTCTCGGTCCCCTCTTTGTTTAAGCAATCACCGGGATGAACGGATTGCATACTTCTACTTAAAAGAAACAATGCAATACGAGTTACAAAGATGGTTAAGCGATTGATGGACACTTCATACTTCATTTGTAGAGAATAAAACCCACAATTTCCCTAATTTCAAAAACTACCAATCAACAGCATCCATTGAGCCGTAAACAAATCTGAATTAGAACTTATTTCAGCCATTGAAATGCAATTGTTAGGATCATCAATACACAAGAAATAGTAAAATGCACATACAACTACCTTAAACTTCTCTTTTTATTACATTAATTCTATACATCACAACTTATCCCAAACACCTATGCCAAATGGACTCAACATATTCCAGTAAGACAAACGGAAGATAGAAAAGCTTTTCTATCATTCCCATAACTGCACAAACAACAACCAAATCTAAATAAAAAACTTAAGAATAGAGAAGAACAGACTTCTAAGCTGAGATAACCAAACTAGTGGCTAAAATGCCTGAAGTAAGGACTCAGAATATTGACCAAATTCTAAATTGAACATGCAAATTTTGCAACCAAAAGAAGAGAAAAAAACTAGAGCCATTTAACAACCAATTACATACCACAAACTGTGAACTGCCATGATTTCAAAAATGGGATTTGCATAAGCCATCATCACTATTAATATGGAAGGGTTAAAGAACTCTAGAACGAGAAAATCTAGCGAGTGAACGAAATCTAGCGGTGAACAGAAAGTTGAAAACAAGACAAAATTCTTTTGAAGCACCATTTCCAGCACTCTAGAACACAACAGCAAGGATTCAAAAAAAGCCCCTTCAGACTCCCCTTCAAACTAAACAATTCAGACTTTGGATATTCGTAATAACCCAATTGCAACATCAACCTATAAATATGTCAACTCAACTACACATACATACGGAGATAGAGAACTCACAGAGTGAGAAATTTGCTGAGGTTAGGTTTTAACAAAAAAGCAGAGGCGTACATAATCCAAATTGACCGAAGAATACTTACCAATCTAAAGAGCGGCGTACAGACCGCAGCTCAATAACGTCCCTCTGCAATGCCGATACCGCTTCACACAGTCGCTCGCGCGAGAGGACCACTTCAATCGGTTGTGCGAGAGAAGATCTTGTGAGAGCGAGACGGCTCTTTAGTAGAGTGCTTTCAGAGTGAAATTCTTCTATATTTCGGATTGAGATGCTATGCCTAAAAGCAAGTTTTCCTAGTCAACGGAAGACTTTACCGAATCTCCTGGGCCTTCTAGGGCTATGTCTTCAATGTCGGCGTAACGACTGTTTTTGTCGGCGGCTTTGTAGAGGGCGTAAGGCTTTCGTTCGGTTAAAAATCTCCCCCTTGACTAGTGATTAGGCTTGTCTCATATGACAAAATCGGGAAGACAATCAAGTCCACTTCCAAGCCATCGGAAGCGAGGAAATAGTCACTCTACGGAGAAGACAACGCGAGAGGAGTTTGGGCTGAAGAAGCTGCGAATCAAGCTCTATTTCATCCGATTTCACTCAGTGATTTGAAGGAATTCGTCCGATTTCACTCACTGATTTGAAGGAAAAATCCTAATCCCTTCACTGCCCGCCATTGTTGTTGCTCTCGGCGCCTTCAAGTCTGCACAGCCCTCGTTTTTTTCCTTCCCTCCAACGACGCGCGAATTTTTTTTTTGTCAAAGTGTTATGCGCGCCTGAGGATGGTAAAGTGTTAGGAAAAATGGAATTTTTTTTCTTGACACAAAATTGTGTCATAACAGTACATTGCCTAATAAAACTACGTCGTATTGATTCAATATAATAACACTTAAAAAGCCAGTGTCATTATAACTATTACATTATTACACTTTATAAAAAGTGTCATTAAAAATATGTTATTAAAGCCCTTTTTTCTAGTAGTGTTATAAGAATCGGTAATGAATTTATAAACTTAAAACTTGTTAAAAAAATATGATTATTTTGTTAATAATTGCCTTTTCTTCATTGAAAAATTATTATTAATTTTATGAAATTATTTAAACAAATTTAAATTCACAAAAATTTGTATTCAAAATATATAAGCTTTGGTCGCGATAAAATGTCAGCTTTGTTTAACTTCACTGCGATAGAGCTGATTATTTGCAATTTGGTATTCATGATCAGGCCAGGGTGGCAATTATCGTTGGTCTAGGGTCTGATCAGGTTCAACATAGCTGATCAAATAGCACAATATATTCAGTCCCCAGTAGCATTCGATCTGGGACCGTTGTGCATTTAAAAATATAACGGACACTACCTGGTTGCAAAACTATGCAATCTTTTCCTCCCAATTTGTGCGCAAATATTCGGGACTGCACGGGAATTGTTTGCTAGTTCGTAAGACAAGATGGTTCGGTGTTCTGTTGCTCTCAATTTGTGTGCAAATATTGGAAATCATCTTATGAATGTTATGATGTGATTACGAGTCACGCATCAATGTTTATATCTAATGACAATTTTTCTTTCATGTTTATAATTACGAAAATCATAACATGAGATTTTGGCTCCTAACAATATCGCCTTTGAGATAAGATATGAATTGATTTGATATTGGCACCTCGAGTAAATTTGGTTAGAATGGACGAAAAGATTTCAACTTTGGAAATTTTTTTGGGAGAAAGTAAGATTTTGGTTTTTGGTTTGGCTGAATTTTAAACCAAATATGGTTTTGGGATTGGAACAATGTTTTTGAAATGAAATTGTATATTCCATATCAAAATGGGAATTTCTTGAATCGATTTGTTTAGACTTGAGTACTCAAGGGGCAAATCTATAGGGCAAGCTTTCGTTAGAATAGGAGAGAGTTCCGATAGATAGGCTGTCTCCGGGAAACCGTCCTTTCCAAACGGGGCGTCAGCCCTAGTAGTTGAGCCAGGTCATCCGGGCCTGAGGCAAATGTGTGAGAGAGAAGTAGGAGGAGCATTCTCTCTGTAGGTTGATCACCTACATGTGATTTTTTGGAATTTTGGATGCTGTGGCCATATTTGTGTGGCATCGTTGATCTACAATCTCGATACGCGATATGGTTTCTTGATGATAGATTCAAGGCTTTCGCCAAAATGAATTTTTGTGTTCCAAACATTTGATGTGAATTGATTGCCCAAAAAAATTCTTATCAACATTTCATAATTAATCGTACTGGTGGTTTTCTCTCCAAAATTTGATAAAGGATTTGAGATGAACCAATGCAATTTTTCAGATGATTCCATCCGTTCAATTTATTACATATGCATGCATCGTGTCCTTGATTACGAAGCTATCACTTTCACACACTATGGACTTATTGAGATTATTTATAATCTCACACGAATTTTCTAACCAAGATTTTCAGGATAGTATAAGTTTATCAAGACCAAGTGTTGAAGATCATTTTGTAATAGATTAGGTTTTGATACTCTTCTACTAATACTCTAGTGATGATGTATAATGTTTTTTTTTTTTTTTTTTGGGCAAGGTCCTATCCTTATATTTCTATACTGGATTTTATTTAGTCAAGAATTTCAACTTTCCCCTTGAGGTTAATGTTTAGTTATACCTTATTACTTTCTTGGCTTCCATTTTTATAAAGACCCTTTGTCCGATCCCCAGCCCCTCTGGGCTATGTATGTAGTGAGGTGTTACAGATTACATGCTTAGTTTTCACAATGCTTGCTTCAATTTAAACATAGCCGAAACAACTGGGTCCTTAAGGCTTATTTTTGGTTCTAATCTAGGACTTTACTGCTTGATGCTCCCCTCAGAGCAGGTAGCTCAACTGAGCCCTTCCATTCTTTTCTCTTCTTAGAAGAAGTAGTTATGGCCGCAAGAAGGTAACAAAAACCTTCTTTGAAGAGGTGGTTGAAGGGGCTTAAACAAGAGTTTCAAGAAGGAAACATCAAAGCTTCACCTTTTCTCTCCATATACATGGATCGAAAACATTCATCTTGCGGGATAGATTTTTCTCCATTGAAAGCTTTGATATTTTTGAATTGATTTGAAGGAAATCTTGAAGGGAATCTTGTTGCTAAATGTGTTATTATGAGTATATGATTTAATATATGAATCCCGTGTTATTTTAAAGACATTTGAAATACCAAATTGATGTTACAAGCGGAACAGGAAAATTCATACTTCAAGGAAGAACCTGCAGATATGTGTTGCATGAATACCTTTTGATAAGGATCTGTGTCACGTATACTTGTTGCTGTATCATCTGGAATACATTTGGAGATGGTTAGAGCTTCCAAATGTAGAAGGTGTATGAAACTGATTTGTCTCAGAAAAGCAAGTTGCTAATGTCATTCAAACTAAAAAAATGATGATTGACAATTCAGATATGGCTTATGATTTTGTCTAGTGATCAGTGGAAGTTTTGGAGATTACCATGCTTGAGACAAGGATTGGTGAAGTAGTATCACTGTTGTGACATATCCCGGCTAAGAATCTCTTTTGGAAAGAGTGAAAATTTCTTCAACCACTACATGAAGGCTACTTTTAACCTTACCTGGCCTTGTAGACTTTCAAAGAATACAATTTTGCTCCTGTGAGTTCTCCTCTCTTCCTTGGTATCCATGGCCTATATTCAAGCAGTTAAGTATGTAAATGGATTCCATAATGGTTAGTTTCTTTCTATTTATGTGTTTGTCATTGTTATTGGGGTGACTTCTATCTGTTCTCTTTGTTATCCGCCCAGTTTATCTGTTTGTTGAGCTGGTTAGTTCATTGATTTCATCCTCCAATTGTTATGTCTTCTCGGTCTTCATCTTCTTGCTAAGTGACGTCTGTGTATAGAGTTTTGGGGTGCTCTTTCTTCCAGTCTTGGTTAATCCTTTGTCACCTGTCCAGATTGGTCTTCATGCTCCTGAAATTCTTCCTTATAACAGCTTTTGATCGGCATATACCGTCTTCACACAGCTTAAACCTGTTTGTCAACCTATTTTTTGGTTTTCTGCGGTGATTCCCCCCATCAGGTTCCTACCAGGTTTCGAAGCTACCTAACCCGCCTCTCCTCAGACCAATTAGTCTTCTACCTACCCTCCTTTCTATGTATGTCAGTGTGCTGTATTACCTAACTCGGGGAAGTATTATTCTATTTTATTGGAATCAGCTTTGTTTCACTAACCCTTTGGCTCTATCTGGTCCTTTATCGTGCTAAGGGCTGGACCACATGGTCCAGACCAGAAGTAGGAAGTTAGGTATTCTTGAGGGGACAACTTCTGCTGCAAATTCCATTGCTGTCTCCCCTTGTATGTGAATGGATGAGGCTGCCGATAACACCCCAACCCCTCTTTCTCCTCGGCCAACTATTCAATCCATATCCATAGACCTTCAAATTGCTCCTCAACCTCCCGATCAAGCTGGTCCGGATCCCCCCTAGTGGGGACACATTCTCAGATCGCCCCAGAAATACCACATGATCCTAACGTCCCCTTAGTGAGTAACAAACACCTGCCACCCACCATATCATTGCAGACCACTCAACCCCCTCGTACTTGGGCAAATATTGTGAGGGGAAACCGAGAACAGCAGAATGGAATGGTCTCAAGCATATTCCTTGCTTGGGTAATGTCATTGATTTAGAAGAAACGGACTTCGTGGAAGGTACGGGTAATCTTGGTTTCTGTCTTGTGGGGATGTTTACTGGTAGATTCCTGGGAATGAAAGCCGTAATGGACCTCACAAAACAATGGGGAGTTCAATCTAAAGTGCATTCCCATTCTTCTGGATGGCTTATATTCTGTTTCCAAACTGATGATGATAGACAGTAGGTCCTCCGGGGGGGGGCTTATGCTATATTTGGGCGATCTTTGATGCTTAAAATAATGCCCTATGACTTTGATTTTTCTCTTGCGGAGGTGAGCATCATGCCTATCTGGATCACTTTTCCTGCCTTACCTCTCAGTTGCTGGAACATGACTGCCTTAAGCAAAATTGCATCGGCGGTGGGTATACCGATCATGATGGATATGCTTACTGCAACTTTTGACCACCTATCCTATGCTAGAGTCCTTGTCGAAGTCGATGTGGCCAAGCCTCTGGTTAAGATGGTACCAATCAGAATGCCTTTAGGTAAGATAAAAAACCAGGCTGTGAAATTTGAGTTTGAGCCTTTGTATTGTTCATGCTGTTGCAAATTTGGCCATTCTACTGAGGCATGTATGGGGGAAAACATGAAAAGAAAGGAGCAGCAGGGAACTAACAGAAATGAAGGGAACAGAAAGGGGGGAAAGGGTAGTACAAGGTCCCCCACTAGGCCAATGTCAGCCCCGGTTAGACAGAATAAAAATATGAGATCATCATCCCAGGCTCGGACTGATGAGATTGGTGTTGTAAGCAAAGATAAGAGGAAACAGCCGGTTCTTAATTTGGACCAGAATATGTTAAGCAGTGAGCATACAAATGACATCCAAGTTCATAGTGGAAATGTTGCAGTTGACGTTCCTTCCTCATCTAATGGACCTAGCAACCAACTTACTCACACTAGAGGCCGATCAAGGGTTAGGCGTAGGGGACAGCTACATTGGCAGAAAAAATTGAATACTCAAGCTGGACTTACACAATCATGCTCCCTTTCCCATTTAGGAGGTTGTAATGAGGAGGTTCCAGTGACCATGGGGAATACTAGTAAAGTGACTACTTAGGCAACAAAATTTATCTCTTCTGTATGGAAAAAATATGCCCAACGGAGTGTTGACTTGATTAGTGCCCAAGGGGCACTAGTTAGTCCACAATGAGAGTAGCGTGCTAGAATATTCGAGGGTTTAACATGACCCACAAGCAACGTGGGGTTTGGAATTTTATTTCAAATCATCGTGTTGACGTTATTGGAAACAAAGTTGAATGCTGATGGGGTGGATAACATTCTACAATGAAATTTCTCTAATTGGTCGACCTTTCATAACTTGAATGAATCAGATGGAGGCAGAGTGGTTATCCTATGGAATGATGCTAGAGTGGATGTTTCTTTACTTCACTGCACGTCTCAAGCGATCACTGTGAGTTTCAGATGTAAGATCTCACACGCTACCTATTCTTTCTCCTTTATCTATGCTTCCAATTCGGTTACATCTAGAAGAGTTTTATGGGAGGATATTCTGCCCTTATCTTTATCAATCTCGGGTTCATGGATTCTAATGGGCGACTTCAATACCTATTTATATATTGAGGACAAACTAGGAGGCTCTGTGCCATCCTCTTATGAGATTAAGGACTTTGTTTCCCTATGTGCGGACATTGGGCTGGAAGACCTACCTTATGTCGAATCAAGGTATACATGGACAAATTCTAAAGTGTGGTCCAAACTTGATAGGGTTATGGGTAATGATGCATGGTTTCAATGCCCTACACAGGCTTCTGTTGAGTTTCTCCCTATTGGGTACCTGTCTGATCATAGTCCTGCTATTTGATCAGTGGTAGATAACATTGAGAGACTTGCGCGTCCATTTAGGTTCCTTAATATTTGGGCTGAACATGATTTGTTCTATAATATTGTTCAAGAGCGTTTGGGATCAAGAGCTCTTGGGTTTCCACCAGTTCACTCTTTGTAGACGGTTAAAGATGCTTAAGGGATACATGCGGAAGCTAAACAAACAGGAATTCTCTCACCTTTCCGAACGGGTGGAAAAGGCTAATCAGGCAGTTCTTAATGCTCAACAGCTATTACTTGGCAACCTGGTAGATCAAACCCTTATTGCACAATTCAAGGATTGCAAAAGATCCGCCTGGCTCTTGGCGGAGGCAGAAATGAAGTTCTACCAGCAACTTGCTAAAGGAAGGTATGTAGCTCTCTCTGACAAGAATACTCGCTACTTCTACAACATTGCCAAACGTAATAAAAAGCGGAACTTTATCTCTTCTATCACTTTGGAGGATGCTACACGGACCAATAGCCCAATGGCTCTTGCGGATGAATTTGTTAACTACTACCAGAAGCTACTTGGGTCTAAGGGTGATTGTAGGAGCATTAATGTGGACTTTGTCAGGGCTGGTCCCCTTGTGCCTCATGATATGATGATGGACTTGGTTAGGGATGTGACTACCCAGGATATCAGATTGGCTCTGTGGGACATTGGGGATTCCAAAGCACCAGGACCGGATGGTTACTCGGCATTATTTTTTAAGAAAGCATGGAGTACGATTGGGCAGAGTCTGTGTGATGCAGTTATGGAATTCTTCAGTTCGGGGAAAATTCTTAAGCAGATTAATCACTCTATCATTACCCTGGTGCCAAAGAATGATCATGCTGATAGGGTGGGTGACTACCGACCTATTTCCTGCTGTAATGTGGTTTATAAGATCATATCCAAAATACTGGCTGATAGACTCAAATTGGTGGTCCCTCATCTGGTGGACGGAGCACAATCCGCTTTCATTCATGACAGACTCATGACTGATAATATCTTACTAGTCCAAGAACTGCTGCGAATGTATAGTCGTAAAAGAGTTTCTCCAAGATGTACATTGAAAGTGGACCTCAGGAAAGCCTATGACTCTATCAGCTGGGATTTCTTATTGGACTTACTTACTGAGCTTGGTTTCCCTCATCTATTCGTGATGTGGATTAAGTAGTGTGTGACCACTACCTCCTTCTCTGTTGCTATTAATGGAAATGTGCATGGCTACTTTACTAGTGCGAAGGGTCTGCGGCAAGGTGATCCTCTCTCTCCACTGTTGTTTGTTATCTGTTTAGAATATTTCTCTAGGGTGGTCAATGTGCATACACTTGGGACATCATTCAAGTACCATCCTAACTGTAAGGACTTAAGGGTTACCCACCTTACCTTTGCGGATGACCTCATGTTATTTGCTAGGAGAGACTGTCCTTCTATCTGTATCTTCCTTGACTGCTTAGAAGAATTTAAAAGCTGCTCAGGTCTTGAAATCAATAAGGATAAATCCTGTATTTATCTTGCGGGGATGGCTACGGATAATCAAGAAGCTATTATGGCAGATACGAGCATACCTATTGGAGAAATTCCATTTTGCTACCTTGGACTGCCAATCATGAACGGTAAAATTAGACTAACTCTCTTCAAACCATTACTTGATCGTATTGGTTCTTATATTGGGAGATGGTCTACTCGTTCTCTCTCTTTTGCTGGGCGTCTGCAGTTGATTCAATATGTGCTCCAAGGGGTCGAATGTTTTTGGCTATTAGTTCTTCCTACTTCTTCTGTTGTTATCTCTCAGTTAGAAAGGATGGCTCAGGACTTCTGTGGAACTCAAATTACCATCCGGTTGCCTGGAACAATGTTTGCCTCCCCAAGACTGACGGTGGCCTTGGTTTGAGGAACTTAAAATTTTGGAATGGAGCTCTTCTGTCTACAATCATTTGGGACGTACATGCCGAGAAGCAATCTTTGTGGGTCAAATGGGTGAACCACTACTACTTGAAATGTGGCTCCATTTGGGAAATTGAAGCTCATAAGGAACATTCCCCTTTGTTTAGGAAATTGCTGACAATAAGAGACATGTTCGTAGAGTGTGAAGGTGACTCTCACTGTGTTGCTGTTTTTCTTTAGTCATGGGGCAATTGTACTACTTCTTTCACCTCTTTTGTTTATGACTATCTTAGATCTTCTTCACAATCTGTGTATTGGGCCAACACTATATGGAAGCAAGGTTTAACGCCCAAACACTCATTCATTCTTTGGTTATGTGCGAAGGGCAAGCTTAAGACCAAATATGCACTTGTGTTCAGACTTAATGACTTGACATGCCCTTTATGTAAGTCTCAGCCTGAAACGATGAATCATTTGTTTTTCAAATGAGCAGACTCTGCTATTATCTGGACAGAAGTGAAAACTTGGTTAGGACTTCCACAGTCTTTGAATTCAGCAATGGCTTGTCTTAGATGGTATAAGCATGGCAACAAGGGTACCTCATGGGTTTCTAAGGCCAAGTCTACTGCTTTGTCGGCCACTTTTTATTTCATTTGGACTACCCGAAACAAGGCCATTTTTGAGGGTGTAGTCTGGCAACCGGAAGCTATAGTGAAGAAAATTAAAACACATGTGTACACTGTAATTTTTGCATTGTACCCTCATGTTAAGACTAATTTTGAGACATGTATTGAGATCCTCTAGGTTGTAGTCTCCCTGACTGCAAACTAGAGGATCTCAGTACATGTTTTCATGTAAACTCTTATTCATTAATATTATACCATTTACATTTGCATAAACAAAAAAAGATTTATTCTCCAACTACCTCAAGATCTCTAATTGACTAAATTGGCTGAATGTATTAAACATTTGATTATTCACATCATTAATTGATTATTGAACCACGTGAAATTGTGTAATGTAGAAGCCTCTATCCAGACTGCCCAAAAAGCTGGGTTTATTAACTAGTCCAGACTCCAGAATTGACCTTTGCTCGGTCGGTTGGCCCATTCGCCATTACTATCTTTGCTGGATATAATTTGGGGCTGACACTTCATATTTAAAAAATAGTCTAAAGAAAGGAATACAATATAGAAAAATAAATAGAAAATATTAATTTTTCTTTCTCTTACAATCTTATTGAATTATGTGTTGGGGCTTATAAATAGAAAATATAAGCTTTGGTCGCGACAAAATGTCAGCTTTGTTTAACTTCACTGCGATAGAGCTGATTATTTGCAATTTGGTATTCATGATCAGGCCAGGGTGGCAATTATCGTTGGTCTAGGGTCTGATCAGGTTCAACATAGCTGATCAAATAGCACAATATATTCAGTCCCCAGTAGCATTCGATCTGGGACCGTTGTGCATTTAAAAATATAACGGACACTACCTGGTTGCAAAACTATGCAATCTTTTCCTCTCAATTTGTGTGCAAATATTCGGGACTGCACGGGAATTGTTTGCTAGTCCGTAAGACAAGATGGTTCGGTGTTCTGTTGCTCTCAATTTGTGTGCAAATATTGGAAATCTTCTTATGAATGTTATGATGTGATTACTGGTCATGCATCAATGTTTATATCTAATGACAAATTTTCCTTCATGTTTATAATTACAAAAATCATAGCATGAGATTTTGGCTCCTAACAATATCACTTTTGAGATAAGATATGAATTGATTTGATATTGGCACCTTGAGTAAATTTGGTTAGAACGGACGAAAAGATTTCAACTCTGGAAATGTTTTGGGGAGAAAGTATGATTTTGGTTTTTGATTTGGCTGAATTTTAAACCAAATATGGTATTGGGACTGGAACAATGTTTTTGAAATGAAATTGTATATTCCATATCAGAATGGGAATTTCTTGAATCGATTTGTTTAGACTTGAGTACTCAAGGGGCAAATCTATAGGACAAGCTTTCGTTAGAATAGGAGAGAGTTCCGATAGATAGGCTGTCTCCGGGAAACCGTCCTTTCCAAACGGGGCGTCAGCCCTAGTAGTTGAGCCAGGTCCTTAGCTAGCAATGGAGTTATGAGAACTCTGATGGACGGACGTGGGACATCCAGGCCTGAGGCAAATGTGTGAGAGAGAAGTAGGAGGAGCATTCTTTCTGTAGGTTGATCACCTACATGTGATTTTTTGGAATTTTGGATGCTGTGGCCATATTTATGTGGCATCGTTGATCTACAATCTCGATATGCGATATGGTTTGTTGATGATAGATTCAAGGCTTTCGCCAAAATGAATTTTTGTGTTCCAAACATTTGATGTGAATTGATTGCCCAAAAAAATTCTTATCTACATTTCATAATTAATCGTACTGGTGGTTTTCTCTACAAAATTTGATAAAGGATTTGAGATGAACCAATGCAATTTTTCAGATGATTCCATCCGTTCAATTTATTACATATACATGCATCGTGTCCTTGATTACGAAGCTATCACTTTCACACACTATGGACTTATTGAGATTATTTATAATCTCACACGAATTTTCTAACCAAGATTTTCAGGATAGTATAAGTTTATCAAGACCAAGTGTAGAAGATCATTTTGTAATAGATTAGGTTTTGATACTCTTCTACTAATACTCTAGTGATGATGTATAATGTTTTTTTTTTTTTTTTTTTGCAAGGTCCTATCCTTATATTTCTATACTGGATTTTATTTAGTCAAGAATTTCAACTTTCCCCTTGAGGTTAATATTTAGTTATACCTTATTACTTTCTTTGCTTCCTTTTTTATAAAGACCCTTTGTCCGATCCCCAGCCCCTCTGGACTATGTATATAGTGAGGTGTTACAGATTACATGCTTAGTTTTCACAATGCTTGCTTCAATTTAAACATATCCAAAACAACCACTACAAGAAATCTATAAATTTGCCACGGACAAATCCGTGGCTAAACTGGAATTTGCCACGGATCTGCCACGGAAAAAGTCTGCCGCAAAAACCTTCGTGGCTAAGTATTTTTTTGCCATGGAAATATTTTCTTTGGCAATTTGTCACGGATTTGCCACGGACGATTCTCCACAGACCGTTTCTCAAGCACGTACCATCCATGGCAAATCTGTGGCAGATTGCCAAGGATTTGCCACGGAAATAATATGGAATATAGGCTGTCTGTGGCAAATCCGTGGCAATCAACCACGGATTTGCCACAGACATTTCTCAAACAGTACAAGTCCGTGACAGATTGCCGTGAATTTGCCACGGATGTTTCTCAAGTAGGTACGATCCGTGGCAAATCTGTGGCAATTTGCCACGGATATTTCCTGTTTGAGAATTGTCCGTGGCAAATCCGTGGCAGATTGCCAGGGAATTGCCACAGATGTTTCTCAAGCAGGTACCATCTGTGGCAAATCCGTGACAATCTGCCACAAAATTACCACGGACATTTCTCAAGCAGGTACAGTCCGTGGCAGATTGCCACAATGTTTGCCTTGGATATTTCTCAATCAGGTACAGTCCGTGGCAAATCCATGGCAGATTGCCACGAAATTTGCCACGGATGTTTCTCAAGCAGGTACGATCCTCGATAGATTGCCATGAATTTGCCACGGACATTTCTTAAGCAGGTGCAGTTCGTGACAAATCAGTGACAAATTGCCACTGATGTTTTTCAAGCAGGTATGTTCGTGGCAAATCCGTAGCAGATTGCCACGGATTTACCACGGATATTTCTCAAATAGGTATAGTTCGTGGCAATTCCGTGGCAGATTGCCGTGGATTTGCCACGAATGTTTCTTAAGCAGGTACAGTTTGTAGCAAATCCGTGAGAGATTGCCACTGAATTGTCACATATGTTTCTCAACCAGGTACTATCCGTGGCAAATCCGTGATAGATTATCGTCGATTTGCCACGGACGATACTCAAGCAAATCCCATTTGTGGCAAATTCATGGCAGAATGTCTCGAATTTTAGTACTATCTTCCACGGCAAATCCGTGACAATCTGCCACGGAATCAAAATCTGTGACAGTCTATAATTTCAGCTTCAAAACCTATTACATTTCCCTATTCTTAATTCCATAGCAACCAGTATGCCATACACACATGCATAATCCCCGTTACACTCCCTGCCTACAAAGTTTCGAGTCACATTCCCTAGACATATACACAACAAACAACCTATAACATTTACAATCCATTATCATACATACATATTCACTATACACAACCTATAACGTTCTTGAGTATCATACTCCCTGCACACATGTGTAACACACCACCTACAACTTCTCAAATCATATTCCCACCACATAATACACAACTACAAAACACATCCACCACAATTGTTTTAGCATTCCATAAAATTTCATAATTTATTTAGAGCCTAAATACAAAAACAATCATATATCATCAAAATTCATAGCAATCAGTATGCCCTACACACATGCATAATCCCCGTTACACTCCCTGCCTACAAAGTTTCAAGTCATATTCCCTAGACATATACACAACAAACAACTTATAACATTTATAATCCATTATCCATACATACATATTCACTATACACAACCTACAACGTTCTTGAGTATCATACTCCCTGCACATATGCACAACACACCGCCTACAACGTCTCAAATCATATTCCCACCACATAATGCACAACTGCAAAACATATCCACCACAATTATTTTTGCAAACCATAAAATTTCGTAATTTGTTTAGAGCCTAAATACACAAATAATCATATATCATCAAAATATCTAGCACAAAGTATCCTACACACATGCATAATCCCCGTTACACTCCCTGCCTACAAAGTTTCATCTCACATTCCCTAGACATATACACAACAAACAACATATAACATTTATAATCCACTATCCATATATACATATTCACTATATACAACTTATAGCATTTATAATCCATTACCCATACATACATATTCACTATACACAACCTAAAATATTCTTGAGTATCATATTCCTTGAACACATGCACAACACACTGCCTACAACGTCACAAATCATATTCCCACCACACAACGCACAACTGCAAAACACATCCACCACAATTGTTTTAGCATACCATAAAATTTCGTAATTTGTTTAGAGCCTAAATACACAAATAATCATATATCATCAAAATATCTAGCACAAAGTATCCTACACACATGCATAATCCCCGTTACACTCTCTGCCTACAAAGTTTCGAGTCACATTCCCTAGATATATACACAATAAATAACCTATAACATTTATAATCCATTATCCATAGATACATATTCACTATACACAACCTATAACATTTATAATCCATTATCTATACATACATACATATTCACCATAGACAACCTACAACGTTGTTGAGTATCATACTCCCTACACACATACACAACACACCTCCTACAACGTCTCAAATCATATTCCCACCACACAATGCACAACTTCAAAACACATCCACCACAATTATTTTAGCAAACCATAAAATTTCGTAATTTGTTTAGAGCCTAAATACACAAATGATAATATATCATCAAAATATCTAAAAATAGTAAATATAAATTCATAATAATACTAAATCCATAATCAAAGCATTGCAAACTTAACATCCACATGAAAATAATACCAATCTAACAATCATCTGCTGCTAAAGGGCCAGAGTCATCCTCGTCAGAATCATCAGAGTCAGAAGAGGGAATGGAGGGCACATGTAATTTAAGATGCTGCATCACCAAGCGATTCATATCAATCAATGCAGATATCTTCTTATCCTTTTTCTCCAAAGTCCTCTTCATTCTTTTCCTTTCTTTCTCTATTTCTTTGTCCTTCTTGTCCAACTGTTACTGAAGCTGTTGTTGCTGAAGCTGCTGTTGAAGCTGCTGCTGAAGGGTCTGCTCAAGCTCGTCACGAAGCTTTTCTATATGATTGATTTGAATACAAAAACACCTTGAGGTCCAAATGATTGATTTGAATCATTTGATCAACAAGGATAAACGGTCCTATTTGTCTTTAAATACCTCATTTATCGAGAAACCCAAAGTTGAGAGCCCAAAACAACTTTTTTTGGACCCTCTTCAGAATAACAAATTCAAAGTTGGTAAGAAGGAAGACTTTTCATTCTCAAATCCAAAAGTCAATTACGAAAAATTTCCAACCTCAAATCCATTTCTAGTTTTTCAAGAAAATTAAAATCCTTTTGTGGTCTTGCACATTTTTCATGGGAGGTTACCAAGACAAACTGGGTAAAGAAAAACAAAGCCACAAAGTCTTGTTTATAGCTATAAAAAAATATGAGGCCTATTTTTTATAGCAAAACTTTCTTGCTTCAAGTCTTGAATGGCAAATTCTAAAACAACCTATTGTCTGCTGCACATCAGCAAAGACCTCAATATACATTCTATCGACACAATAGCTACCTAAAAACAATATTTTTAGAATTGGACCAGATATCGAATTGAAAAATTTACTGGTTTTCAAATCTAAAAATTTACCCTTTTATGTACTCTCAATGATAATATAGTTCTTCAAAACAAATTTCAATGGCTTTTACAGTCAAAATAAAATAAAATTATATCATTTCTTTAAAATTTCTAATTTTAATATAGACATATATTTCTATACAAAAAAATAATACATCTTATTTTCAATTCCATTTCAAGAATGAATCCATTAGAAAATAAATATATCAGGGTACTTACAAAATATTTTGTCGTCGTTATTTAAAATGTATGGAACAAAAATTAATACAAATCAATAAAATTAATAAATTAGAACAAAAAAAGGAAAAAAAATGCCATGGCAAATCTGTTGCAATCTGCCACAGAATTGCCACGGATTTGTGGCAATTTTGTGATTTCGTGGCAAATAGCCACGGATTTGCCACGGAAAATAGAACAAAAAATTAGCCCTTTCTTTTTATCGCTACTTTACGCAACTTTTTTTTTTATTTATATATAGTCTCAATGATAATATAATTCTTCAAAACAAATTTCAATGGCTTTTACAATCGAAAAAAAATAAAATTATATCGTTTCTTTAAAATTTCTAATTTTAATACAAACGTTTATTTTTATACTAAAAAATAATACATCTTATGTTCAATTCCATTTCAAGAATGAGTGCATTATAAAAAAAATAAATCGGGATACTTACAAAATATTTCGTCGTTGTTATTTAAAATATATGGAACAAAAATTAATACAAACCAATATAATTAATAAATTAGAACAAAAAATGACCAAAAAAAATGCCGTAGCAAATCCGTAACAATTTGCCACGGAATTTCCATGGATTAGTGGCAATTTTGTAATTCTGTGGCAAATCCGTAGCAATTTGCCACGAAACACAGAACACAAATTTAGTCATTTCTTTTTATCACTACTT
Source organism: Voacanga thouarsii (assembly GCA_026120185.1). NCBI lineage: Eukaryota > Viridiplantae > Streptophyta > Magnoliopsida > Gentianales > Apocynaceae > Voacanga > Voacanga thouarsii. The sequence goes on from JANUWF010001150.1 coordinate 36,122, forward strand.
TGTGTAACATACTTTCTGGTGAGATCTCAATGATAATATAGTTCTTCAAAATAATTTTCAATATCTTTTACAGTCGGAATAAAAATAAAAATATATCGTTTCTTTAATATTTATAATTTTAATACAAATGTATATTTCAATACTAAAAAATAATACATCTTATTTTCAATTCCATTTCAAGAATGAATACATTAGAAAATAAATAAATCAAGATACTTACAAAATATTTCATCGTTGTTATTTAAAATGTATTGAACAAAAATTAATAAATTAGAACAAAAAAAAAAAAGAAAAATTGTCATGGTAAATCCATGACAATCTGCCACAGGAATTGCCACGGATTAGTGGTAATTTTGTGATTCTGTGCAAATCCATGGCAAATAGCCATGGATTTGCCACGGAACACACAACAAAATAAAAATTTTGCCCTTTCTTTTTATCACTACTTTGCGTATCATTCTTTTTTTTTTTTTTTGGTACTCTCAATGACAATATAATACTTCAAAACAATTTTCTATGGCTTTTACAGTCAGAATAAAAATAAAATTATATCGTTTCTTTAATGTTTCTAATTTTAATACAAACGTATATTTCCATACTAAAAAATAATGCATCTTTTTTTCAATTTTATTTCAAGAATGAACGCATTAGAAAATATATAAATCAAAATACTTACAAAATATTTCATCGTTGTTATTTAAAATGTATGGAATAAAAATTAATACAAACCAACATAATTAACAAATTAAAAAAAAGAAAAAAAAATGTCGTGGCAAATCCATGGCACTCTTCCAGGGAATAGCCACGGATTTGCCACAGAACACACAAAAAAAATTTAGTCATTTGTATTTATCAATACTTTGCGTAACATACTTTCAGGTGAGATTTCAATGATAATACGGTTCTTCAAAACAATTTTCAATGGCTTTTACAGTCAAAATAAAAATAAAATTATATCGCTTCTTTAATATTTATAATTTTATTACAAACGTATATTTCGATACTAAAAAATAATACATCTTATTCTCAATTCCATTTCAAGAATGAACGCATTAAAAAATATATAAATCAAGAAACTTACAAAAAATTTCGTCGTTGTTATTTAAAATGTGTGGAACAAAAATTAATACAAACCAATATAATTAATACATTAGAACAAAAAATGGAAAAAAAATGCGGTGGCAAATCCATTGCAATCTATCACGGAATTGCCACATATTTGTGGCAATTTTGTGATTCCGTAGCAAATCCGTGGCTTTTGCCACGGATTTGCAACAGAACACACAACCAAAATTTAGGCCTTTCTTTTTATTGCTACTTTGCGTATCATTCTTTTTTATGTACTCTCAATGATAATATAGTTCTTCAAAACTAATTTCAATGGCTTTTTCCATCAAAATAAAATAAAATTATACCATTTCTTTAAAATTTCTAATTTAAATACAAACGTATAGTTCTATACTAAAAAATAATACATCTTATTTTTAATTCCATTTCAAGAATGAACGCATTAGAAAATAAATATATCAGGATACTTTCAAAATATTTTTTCGTTGTTATTCTAAATGTATGGAACAAAAATTAATAGAACTTATATAATTAATAAATTAGAACAAAAAAAAGGAAAAAATGCCATGGCAAATCCGTTGCAATCTGCCACAGAATTGCCACGGATTTGAAGCAATTTTGTGATTCCGTGGCAAAACAACAAAAATTTAGCCCTTTCTTTTTATCGCTACTTTACGTAACATTCTTTTTTATATACTCTCAATCATAATATAGTTATTCAAAACAAATTTCAATGGCTTTTACAATCGAAATAAAATAATATTATATCGTTTCTTTAAAATTTCTAATTTTAATACAAACATTTATTTCTATACTAAAAAATAATACATCGTATTTTCAATTCCATTTCTACAATGAGCGCATTAGAAAAAAAATAAATCAGGATACATACAAAATATTTTGTCGTTGCTATTTAAAATGTATGGAACAAAAATTAATACAAACCAATATGATTAATAAATTAGAACAAAAATGAAAAAAAAAATGCCGTGGCAAATCCGTAACAATCTTCCACGATATTGCCACGGTTTAGTGGCAATTTTGTGATTCTATGGCAAATCCGTGGTAATTTGTCACAGATTTGCCACGGAACACAGAACAAAAATTTAGTCATTTCTTTTTATCACTACTTCGCGTAACATACTTTCTCGCTGAGATCTCAATGACAATATAGTTCTTTGAAACAATTTTCAATATCTTTTATAGTTGGAATAAAAATAAAATTATATTGTTTATTTAATATTTATAATTTTGATACAAACGTATATTTCGATACTAAAAAATAATACATCTTATTTTGAATTCCATTTGAAGAAAGAACGCATTAGATAATAAATAAGTCAAGGTACTTACAAAATATTTTGTCGTTGTTATTTAAAATGTATTACAAAAAATTAATACAAACCAATATAATTAATAAATTAGAATAAAAAAAGAAAAATTGCCGTGGAAAATCCATGACAATCTGCCATGGAATTGCCACGGATTAATGGCAATTTTGTGATTCTGTGGCAAATCCGTGGCAAATAGCCACAGATTTGCCACGGAACACACAACACAATAAAAATTTGGCCCTTTTTTATGACGGAATATTTTTGCATCACTATTTGCTACTATTTCCATCGCAATTCCGTGGCAAATTGCCACGGATTTGCTAGGGTATTTTTTCCCTTGCCAGTTGTTTGTATTTTGTTGTTCCGTGGCAAAAAATCCATAGCAGATTCACAAATTTCTTGTAGTGAACTGGGTCCTTAAGGTTTATTTTTGGTTCTAATCTAGGACTTTACTGCTTGATGCTCCCCTCAGAGCAGGTAGCTCAACTGAGCCCCTCCATTCTTTTCCCTTCTTAGAAGAAGTAGTGGTGGCCGCAAGAAGGTAACAAAAACCTTCTTAGAAGAGGTGGTCGAGGGGGCTTAAACAAGAGTTTTAAGAAGGAAACATCAAAGCTTCACTTTTTCTCTCCATATACAAGGATCGAAAACATTCATCTTGCGGGATAGATTTTTCTCCACGGAAAGCTTTGATATTTTTGAATTGATTTGAAGGAAATCTTGAAGGGAATCTTGTTGCTAAATGTGTTATTATGAGTATATGATATAATATATGAATCCCGTGTTATTTTAAAGACATTTGAAATACCAAATTGATGTTACAAGTGGAACAGGAAAATTCATACTTCAAGGAAGAACCTGCAGATATGTGTGGCATGAATACCTTTTGATAAGGATCTGTGTCACGTATACTAGTTGCTGTATTATCCGGAATACATTTGGAGATGGTTAGAGCTTCCAAATGCAGAAGGTGTATGAAACTGATTTGTCTCAGAAAAGCAAGTTGCTAATGTCATTCAAACAAAAAAAATGATGATTGACAATTCAGATATGGCTTATGATTTTGTCCAGTGATCAGTGGAAGTTTTGGAGATTACCATGCTCGAGACAAGGATAGGTGAAGTAGTATCACTGCTGTGACATATCCCGGGTAAGAATTTCTTTTGGAAAGAGTGAAAATTTCTTCAACCACTGCATGAAGGCTACTTTTAACCTTACCTGGCCTTGTAGAATTTAAAAGAATACAATTTTGCATTAAACATTTTAGAAATCGGCGAAGATTTATTTTCCAACTACCTCAAGATCTCTAATTGACTAAATTGGCTGAATGTATTAAACATTTGATTATTCACATCATTAATTGATTATTGAACCGCATGAAATTGTGTAATGTAGAAGCCTCTATCCAGACTGCCGAAAAAGCAGGGTTTATTTACTAGTCCAGACTCCAGAATTGACCTTTGCTCGGTCGGTTGGCCCATTCGCCATTACTATCTTTGCTGGATATAATTTGGGGCTGACACTTCATATTTAAAAAATAGCCTAAAGAAAGGAATACAATATAGAAAAATAAATAGAAAATATTAAATTTTCTTTCTCTTAAAATCTTATTGAATTATGTGTTGGGGCCAAACAACTTTTTCCCTTTTTTTTTTTTTTTTAATCTTACGTATTCTTTAAAAGAAAAATTCACAATAAGGGGGGAGACACTATATAATGCTGTGCCCAATATCCGGCTGCGTGTTCTCATTCGGATAATTTATTTATGCATGGGAAGTTTCTGATCCATCTGAGAATTTGATTGGGCGAAATCATGGGTAGTTGTTATCCCACCAAAATTGCGATTGAAGGTAGCTTATGACATTCTTGTCAACTTGGAATGCTTTTGTAAGAACATCAGGGGAGATAGGAGGATCCGATCCAAACACAGCATTTGCAATTGTGATGACTCCTGGATTTTGGCTACTTAAACCGGCGAATGCTACCGCTGGAACATTTCCAGTATTAAACTGAAAATGAATCAGACCCTCCGGGAACACGAACACGTCTCCTGCATTTAAGGTCTTGGTGAAAAGACGATTTTTCATGTTTTTCCCTGGATTGGAAGTAACAAAGCCAACATAGAGCGTGCCTTCTAAGACAAAAAGCACCTCCGTTGCACGAGGGTGTGTATGGGGTGGGTTTAGCCCATAAGGGGCAAAGTCAAGACGTGCCAAGGAGATGCCAAAAGTGTTGAGTCCGCCTAGGTCATTGACATTAACTGCCGTAACATTTGAGCCGAGGGGATTTGATGTATTTCCTGGCATATTGAGACCTTGAGAGAAGAAATCATCTGGGCTCACCGTCTTTGGGTCCTTGCAGAACTTCCCATTGACAAACACTGCATTTAAAACAGGAGCAGATGTTAAGAACTAAAGCACTGTTCGAGCTAAGTCCTTATATCAGAAACGCATAGATAGCATATAAATTGAAGCTATGCTCTCACCAGCATCTTTGGGATCATTGATCGCAACACAGAAGTCCTGAAGAGGACTGGGATCGTGGGCGTAGGCTGACGAAAATACTAAAGCAACAAGGGTTACTGTTACGAGAAACCGAGCAGCCATTCCTGCTGTTGCTTAATTTGTCTTTTAGGTTACAAACTTGTGCAGGAGGAGATTCCAATTTATACCTGATGTTTCTTTCAGAGGATGAAATTTTCTTCAACAACTACAGAAAGATGAATTTTCATATTTTAATTTTTATATCTCGTGGTATGAATCATTCTCCAACTACTGCTCAAGACTGCTATTGGTTATATTGTTTTCCAATGCAATTCTGATCTTTGATCGGGTCATTCGGCATTGAAGAGATATATATATACTACCACTCCTACTTTATTTATATCGAAAACTTCTCTCCACGAACTCTTCTTTTTATTGTGACATCACTCTTATTGAGCCTTGTAATAATATTGCCTTTATTTATATCCAAAACATCTCTCCAAGAACTACCTCTTGTTTTTGTTGGGGTATCACTCTCGTATAGCCTTGTAATAATATTGATTAGGCGTGAAATGGTATGCCACAGCAGAAAGTGCTCACGAGGTTTTACTAGCCAAGTAGAAGTGTTTTTGGTCTTCAAGAGCTCCCACTCATTCACAATTTGATGGTAGCAAGTTTAACAGAGGTGGTAAGCATCAATATATAAACAGGAAAATTTATAATTTAAATTAGATAGTAAATTGTTCGACTAAGTTAAGTGGTTATAAGAATCGGTAATGAATTTATAAACTTAAAACTTGTTAAAAAAATATGATTATTTTGTTAATAATTGCCTTTTCTTCATTGAAAAATTATTATTAATTTTATGAAATTATTTAAACAAATTTAAATTCACAAAAATTTGTATTCAAAATATATAAGCTTTGGTCGCGACAAAATGTCAGCTTTGTTTAACTTCACTGCGATAGAGCTGATTATTTGCAATTTGGTATTCATGATCAGGCCAGGGTGGCAATTATCGTTGGTCTAGGGTCTGATCAGGTTCAACATAGCTGATCAAATAGCACAATATATTCAGTCCCCAGTAGCATTCGATCTGGGACCGTTGTGCATTTAAAAATATAACGGACACTACCTGGTTGCAAAACTATGCAATCTTTTCCTCCCAATTTGTGTGCAAATATTCGGGACTGCACGGGAATTGTTTGCTAGTTCGTAAGACAAGATGGTTCGGTGTTCTGTTGCTCTCAATTTGTGTGCAAATATTGGAAATCATCTTATGAATGTTATGATGTGATTACGAGTCACGCATCAATGTTTATATCTAATGACAATTTTTCCTTCATGTTTATAATTACGAAAATCATAACATGTGATTTTGGCTCCTAACAATATCGCCTTTGAGATAAGATATGAATTGATTTGATATTGGCACCTCGAGTAAATTTGGTTAGAATGGACGAAAAGATTTCAACTTTGGAAATTTTTTTGGGAGAAAGTAAGATTTTGGTTTTTGGTTTGGCTGAATTTTAAACCAAATATGGTTTTGGGATTGGAACAATGTTTTTGAAATGAAATTGTATATTCCATATCAAAATGGGAATTTCTTGAATCGATTTGTTTAGACTTGAGTACTCAAGGGGCAAATCTATAGGGCAAGCTTTCGTTAGAATGGGAGAGAGTTCCGATAGATAGGCTGTCTCCGGGAAACAGGAAACTGGAATTTGCCACGGAAAATGTCCGCAGCAAAAACCTTCGTGGCTAAGTATTTTTTTTGCCATGGAAATATTTTCTGTGGCAATTTACCACGGATTTGCCACGGACGATTCTCCAGCAGGTACCGTTCGTGGCAAATCTGTGCCACGGATTTGCCACAGACATTTCTCAAGGAGGTATAGTCCGTGACAAATCCGTGACAGATTGCCACGAATTTGCCACGGATTTTTCTCCGTGGCAAATCTGTGGCAATCTGCTACGGATTTGCCACAGACATTTCTGAAACAGGTACAGTTTGTGGTAAATCCGTGGCAGATTGCCATGGAATTGCCACGGATGTTTTCAAGCAGGTACCATCCTTGGCAAATCCGTGGCAATCTGCCATGAAATTGCCACGGACATTTCTCAAGCAGGTATAGTCCGTAGCAGATTGCCACGAAATTTGCCATAGACATTTCTCAATTAGGTACAGTCCGTGGCAAATCCATGGCAGATTGCCACGAAATTTGCCACGGATGTTTCTCAAGTAGGTACGATCCGTGATAGATTGCCACGAATTTGCTAGGTACAGTGTGACAAATCAATGACAGATTGTCACGAAATTGCCACGAATGTTTCTCAAGCAAGTACCATCCGTGGCAAGTCCGTGACAATTTACCACGGATTTGCCACGGACATTTCTCAAGAAGGTACGTTCGTGGCTAATCAGTAACAGATTGCCACGGATTTGCCATGGATATTTCTCAAGTAGGTGCAGTTCGTGGCAAATCCGTGGCAGATTGCCGCGGATTTGCCATGAATGTTTCTTAAGGTCGCATTTTGGAAACGTGACCTTAGTAGATTTCTTTTTTTTTTTTATAAGTGGTTGGAAAACCAACAACCAAACTCCTTGTAAAACGTAAACAAATTTCCTAAATCCAAACTCCCAATCAAAATCTAACATCCAAACTCCCAATCAAAACTAACAACTAAACTCCCAATCAAAATCCAACAACCAAACTCCCAATCAAAATCCAAACACCAAAACCATCCAATCAAAATCCAAACACCTGAACCAATCAAACACAAAAAACGTCCAAACACCAAAACAGTTCCACACAACCGAAACACCAAAACAATCCAAACACATATATTTCAAAAACACACAGTACAAAGACACACAGTACAAACACTAAAACCGTCCAAATACACAGAATACAAATATCACAAAACCATCTACACTACATCTATAGAAGTGAAGAACCACTAATGTGGAGATAGTACACATGGCCTTCGAGGCCTAATCTTCCTCCTGGGTCTCCCGGCAGGCTCTGGATCATCATGCTTGGGAGAATGAGCGGGCCGTGCTAGATCCGGCTGGGGAGAATGAGCAGGCTGTGGATCCGGCTGGGGAGAATGAGCGGGCTGTGGATCTGGCTGGGGAGAACTAGCGGGCTACGGATCATCCTGCTGGGGGGTTTGGAATCCATCGTTCGCGCCTAGTACAGATAATCCCGCTGAATGGCCGAACAGGCAGGTCATCAATGAGTGTGACAGGTTCCTCCTGCCCACCAGTAGGCAATGAATCCGTGCGTACATGATCATGGTCATCAGCAACGGCACCCTGGTCGTCTGGAACCGGAATCACCATAGAATCATCCCCTAGCAGTTCATCCGCTCCAAACTCGGGGGGCAAACCATCCCCGCCCTCCTGGTCAAAATGGTCAACAGCGGCATCCTGGTGATGATGGTCCTGTGGAGGATGTGGTCGCGCTCGGGGCCTCTTGCCTCCTTGCCTCACCCCGGCATGTGCACGACCATCAATAGGCTCTCAAGGCCTCACAGTCGGCTGACTCCCCGCAATAGTCGGCTCCTCCAACTCGATTGGGCCAGGGTATCTATCGTGTGGCTGATGACACGCTGTCAGTCCTCGAGCACACATATCCCGTATCTCTATAAACCCCCTCCGGGAAACCGCGTCGGCATCATGAATATGTCGCTCTGCCACAATCATAGCACGTCGCACGATATCTGCAAAAAAATATATAATATTTAGTTACATATTTCAACATGTTATAACTTATTAAATTATAAGAACTTACCAATACAACTGTACTAGATCCGGTAGGCTGATATCCCAAATGCGATGCATCGCGAGAAACGGGGTTCCCGACCATAAGACGGGTATGATCCCTATACCACTGCATGTATGCTCCATCAACAGAGACACCTAACTCAATAGTCTGTATGTACTCTAATCGATGCACCCACATTTGGATATACAGCTCATGGTAGATGGCATAATCTTGTGTAGGATTGCTCCGCCTATCAATATCATGGAGGTCAATCCATGTATCGTAGTCTACCGGAATAGGCTGCAACATCCCAAACAGATGCATGACCCGGTCCGGAAAGTATAACTCGATGACCTCCCAAATAATAAGCGCTGTGCGTGACCTCTAAATATGGGCTCCGTCCAAATAGTGCGGGGGGAGGACGCTCACCAAGTCCAGCCGATATGACTGCCAAATAAACTACAACACACACAATAGATATAAGGTTTGCGTACATATAGATGGAGTTACAAATAAAGTATGCATACATAACATGTATACTCATATCATCGTCGGATAGGGCATCAAGCTAGGAACGATACGACACCAAAACATGTGTGGACGTGCGATAGAGGTGTAAACCTACATCCCACCGAGCTGCGTATGGTGCAAGCGGTGGTAGCTCGTTGCGGGGTCTACCCCGCTCCGATTGCACAACACGAATACGCTCCTGGCCCATAGCTACATCGCATTTACAAAATGGTATTAGAAATATTATATATGTTATCAAGAATTTTTAAAATAAAGAATGGACCAAATTCAAACTTACCTGAAGTAAGACCATTGGGCCACAAATCTCCTGGGCGGACCCAATAGCAGCCTGGCACAGCATCTATAAAGGTATGCTAAGACTGCACTACTCCAACTCAAGGTGCCACAGGCATCAAAATCCTCTATAATAGTCAGATATCTCAAGTGCAATAAATTCCCAAACTTATCAGAAAATAATAACCCCCCGATCAGCAAGAATATAATACAACGAGCACGCTGCTATATTATTGGATTTTATACCCTCTTAGACTAGGTTTTTGATGTAAAATCGAATATTTTAATAAAAGAATTTATTTTCAGAAATTAGTTGTGAATTTACTGTTTGTTTGTGCACAATTTTTGTTTGGAACAGACCAATTGTGTTTAAATAAGTGATCCATGTGAATGGTGGTCTTTCACAGTAAGGTATGGATCACGGGTTATTTAACATATAAACATTTGTTCTTAACCTATTGATGAGACTGGGAATCTCATCATATTTAGGTTATTATGTTATGAATTCCAAATGGGGAATGGATTACCTTTAGCCAGTGAGTAGTCCACTCACTTCATGACATAAGCGTATTTCAAATACGTAGGACATGACCTGTAGTAGTGGTTTCTAAAAGTACTATATGACAGAAACCTAAACTACTACCGCTACAGCATGAACTAGTACTCTATGACTTGAGTATGAGTTGGTAGTCTGATGAAGCTGGAAGTATATACTTTGATATGCTATAGTTGAAGTTCTATAGTAGAACCAATATACTTATGTATTGGGTATATGTAACTAGTTAGTTAAGACAGACTTGTACAAGATAGTTTCTGCACTATATCGCCCCTTGTGGTTGTCCGAATAGTCTAAAATGTCCAGGGCCCTGGGAAAAATGACTTGGATGTTTGCTTTAGGATAGCTCCCTTGGAAAGCGGAAGTCGTGGATCATTGGACTAGAAGTCTAAGGATGGTAGATGTCTTTTAGAGGGGTGTTAGTACACTTCTTCCTCTCTAAATGTACGGCGATGTGTAGAGGAGTATTTTAATCATTTAACTTGTAAGTCGGAGACTTTGCTAATGTAGCATTGTCCGTGTGATCAATATTTCCTTATGGTGATATTAGGAAATATTCAAAATACAAAATACAACTATTTATATAGAAGGGGTATTTTGGTCATTTTAGCAGCCAAAGCGATGTGTCTTTTTGGTCCTCGGAATAGCCCGTAAGTCCTAATTAATTTGGGGTTGAGGAATTGGTCTCAATTCAAGAGGATTTTATTTTATTTTAGTTTATTTTATTCAGGATGTCTAATTTATTATTAGACTGGAATAAAATAAATAAATAAATAAAATAAAATTAGGAGTTGAGAGAAATTTATTTTCTGGTTTATTTGGTTAATTAATTATTCAGGGCATAGGTCCAGTTTGAATAATTAGGAAATTAACCTGGGCTTAAACCAAGGGGAAATAATTAATGCTGAATTATTTATTGGGTTATTTATTTAAGCCTAAGATATAAATAATTAAAGATTAATTATTTTGGATCATTCGGGCTCATTAATTATTTATTGGGTTATTTCTATAAGCCCAGGAAATAAATAATTAATATTTATTATTTTGGGCCTTTTGGGTCTAAGAAAAATAATAAAATTATTTTGGCCCAATAGCTTGGATCGTAGGGTTTTTTCCAGATACGATTCAGTTGAATTTAGGGTTTAGCCAAACTTATTCTCAGGATAACATCTGGATGTTTGAAATTTGATATCCGGGGGATATGTTTATTAGATAATTAGAGACATAGTTTTGGCTAACCAATGAACAAGTCTCTGGTAAAAAGAAAAAACCCTAATCTCCATAAAAACTAGAGGCACTCATGCCCTCTCTCTCTCTCTCTCTCACGTCTCCTTCTCCTCTGGTTGTTCTCCTTGGAGTTTTGCTAACCAATAGCAAGAGAACCAAGGAGACTTGAGACCACTCTTCTTCACCATTGTGTTCACCGGCTAGAGTTGGGCAGTGGCATATTATGAGAGCTGAAAAGCTTAGCGTTCATGCAAACAAGGCGAAGTAGGAGTCTAGCGGGTTATCAACCGGAAGCTTCTTCAAGTGGGCAAGGTGAAGCGATTCCTGACGTTCAATCCACTCCTAGTCAATCTAGTAGGTTTACAGCGCGCAAATGTATGATCTTTACATTTCTGTGCGGCCTTTAAGGCTTGTGTGTTCCCCCCCCCCTATTTTTCCCCATTGAAGCATGCTCCCCTGTTTCTCTGCCCATCAATGTGGTATCAGAGCCAATGGTTCTTTGATCAACTTAGGGAGCATGGTAGTTAATAAAAATGGAGAAGATGATTGTTTGGTGATTTTACCTGTGATCCTTCACTATTTTGGTATAAGATAGGATGACTGTGAGCTTCACCATTGAAGCATAGGACTCTCTGTAAAAAATTTTGGCTTTGATGTTTGATCGTGTAAACCCAATTTAAATGGGTATAGGCAGTTGTGTTTTTGTTTTGGATGAGTTTTTGTAAGTAAAAATGTCCAAAGAAGCTAAAGAAAGAAGTAGAAGATGAAGCGCAGAGGTTCTGCAACTTCCGCGTGGAAAAGAGAAAAAAAACGAAGAAGAAACACTATTCCTAGCCGCCGCCCAAGCCGAGCCGAGCCGCGCCGTCATTTCACTGAGAAGAGCCGGTCACTGTTGAGCTGAGCCGCTGGGAGAATTGCGAGCCAATTGCGCCGATTGCATGAAATTGCAATCGCGCGCGGGTCAAGCGGCGGGTATCCGGGCGAGCTCGTGGGTCGTGTGCTGAGATGAGCTGGGCACGGGTTGTGGATCAGCTCTGTGAGTCGTGCAACATGCGATCTGGTGCGGCTAGTGCACCAAGGGGTGCGGTGGACCACAGGTCAAAAGGCTTTGATTCTGTGCGGCAGGTGTACATGGACCGACATATTTGTTTTTTGCAATTTTCTTTTTTTTTCTGTTTTGGGTCTCATACCAAGTGAAGTTAATATTTTTGCAATATTTTATATTCTTGGAATATATTTGCATGAAAAATATTAATAAGGGATTTTATGATTAAACAAGATAATTAATTAATTAATGTGTTTAATTCTATTATTTGGGCACTTAGGTTTAAAAATAGAAAAGCATGAAAACATTTATTATTTTCAAGAATGCTATTTTTTTTTTTTGTACCTATGTGTGCCTTTTCTCAAAGACCAAAGTCTTTGGGAACATTTTTTTGACAAGAAAAACATTTTTCTTCAAAAATTAAATGGTTATTTTAATTTTTACAAAAATTAATCCTTGAATATTTTCTCAAAGGATTTAATCCTTGATATTGAAAATATATTGGATTTAGATATTTTTATAAATTAAAATGGGGAGCCATTTTGTTTTATTTTGCACTAGAAAAATTGTTTTGTCAAATAAACTTGAGACTAAAGTCTCTAGAAAGTTTTAATTGGAAAATTTTTGAAATCATTAAGTTTTAACTTAAATAAAATTAGTCCACAAAAAAATCTCTCAAATGATATAAACCTTGACATAGAGATTTTAGTGGATTTAGATATTTTATTTTTGAGTTAAGGAAAAACTTAATGAAAATTTCAAAAGGATATTTTTCTAGAAAACCTTTATTTTAAAAGACTAAGTGGGAGAGGGATTCCAACGGCCCCACGGTTTCTATCACGGTCCTCATTAGAGATCGTAGGTTCCCTCGCGTCACCTCGGGAATGAACCCGTATAGGATGGGGATACCACAACGTTCTAGATCTAATGGAAGGATGTAATTAATAACCCGGGACACGTACTATGATCGGCCAGCCCACGTTGGAGGTTATAGTGCGAGATATGTCCATAGGAAATGAGAGAAAATGGCCATCCCACGATGGAGTTATCCTCTAGATCATTACCTAGAAGGGAAATTAATTTGTGGTGGTTATTACACTTAGCTTAGGATACTATTAATCTTCCTAAGAAGCTATGTCAATTTTCTTAAGAGCCAAATTATTTTCAGTGCACAAATTTTATTTTGTTTTCACAAACTAAATTCTTTCTTTTATTTTTCGATTTTCAGAAATGGTGGGAGGTTCTTTTAGTCCATTGGCTGTTATTCTCAGGGAGAATAAGTTAACGGGTCCAAACTATGTAGACTAGAAAAGGAACCTGGACATAATACTCACAGCCGAAGAGTATAAGTATGTCCTTTACGAGACCTGCCCTGTTATCGGGGAAGGTTCCACCACCGAAGAGCGAGAGGCTAAGAAGGTGTGGAAAAAAGCTGACGAAATGGCACGTTGTTATATGTTAGCCTCCATGTCTAATGTGCTCTAGTCAAAACACGAGCATATGGCTTCTCCATATGACATTTGTCAATCATTGGCTACTATGTTCGCAGACAAGAGCCGGCCCGCAAGGCAAGAGGCTCTTCGAACAATAATAAACACTAAGATGGCTGATGGAGCATCAATCCGAGAGCATATGCTTAAGATAATTGCTGCTTTCGAGGAGGCAGAAATCTTAGAGGCTGTCATTGACCCCGAGAGCCGAGTGGACATGGTTCTCGAATCTCTATCGGGTTCCTTCACTCAGTTCAAGTTGAACTATGACATAAACAAATTGAACATGAGTTTGATTGAACTGATGAAGGAGCTCCAGATGGCGGAGAAGGTCATGAAGCCGCAATCAAAAGCCATGATTGCTAAGGCTTCTTCCTTAAGAACTGGGCCTAAACCTAGAAAGTTCAAGAGGAAGAAGGGGAATGCAGCAGCCCAACCCAAGACCCAGCCTAAGGACAAACCAAATGGCAAGTGCTTCAAATGTGGAAAGAAGGGACATTGGAAAAAGGAGTGTCCAGATCTTCAAGCAAAGAAAAACCCCACAGGTAATGTTTTCTATCTAGAGTTTATATTGATGGTAGGATCAACTTCCACTTGGATTGTTGATTCAAGAGCCACTAATCATATCTATAACTCATTGCAGGGGTTTAGAAAGATTAGAAGACTCAAGAAGGGCGAACATGGGCTACGAGTGGGTAATGGAGCACAAGTCTGGGCCCTTGCAGTGGGAGAGATAGATCTTATTTTTTATTGTAATAAAATAGTGGTTTTAAAAGATATTTTATATGTACCTGGATTTCGTCAGAATTTGATTTCAGTTGCAAAACTTATAAATCAAAGATATTCTGTATCTTTCCATTCTGGTATTTCTATCAGTAGAGATGGAGAAATTTTATGTATTGGGCACATGTATGGAAATCTGTTCTTTTTAAACCTTATGAACAACCAATCAAATAACGCTCAGTCTGAACCTTTAACTAAGAAGAGAAAGATCAATATCAATGATTTATACCTTTGGCATTTAAGGTTGGGTTATATTAACTCAACCAAGATTTAGAGGCTAATTCATGATGGGCCTTTGGACTCATTGAGATTGAAAAGTTGGTCTCAGTGTTAATCCTGCCTGATGGGAAAGATGACCAAAAGGTCATTTACACCAAAGGCGGATAGAGCCAATGAGGTGTTGAGTCTTGTTCACACTGATGTGTGTGGTCCATTGTCTACACCAACTAAAGGAGGTTTTGAGTACTTCATCACTTTCACGGATGATTGTACAAAGTATGGTTACATTTACCTAATGAGACGCAAGTCTGACTCTTTCGACAAATTCAAGGAGTTTAAGAATGAAGTGAAGCGTCGGACAGATAAATTAATCAAAACCTTACGATCGGATCGTGGTGGAGAGTACCTCCTAGGTGAATTCAAGGACTACATGGTACATCATGGGATAGTATCCTAGCTCTCTGCGCTGGGAACACCCCAGTAGAATGGAGTAGCTGAGAGAAGGAACAGGACATTGATAGAAATGGTCCGAAGTATGATGTCTCATGCTACTCTTCCAGTGTCCTTTTGGGGATATGCCTTGGAGACAGCGGTATATATTTTGAACTTGGTGCCTTCCAAGTCAGTACCTAGGACTCCCTATAAGATGTGGACTGGGTGTAAGCCAAGTTTGAATTATCTCAAGATTTGGGGTTGTCCAGCTTATGTACTGATTAAGGGAGACAAGTTGGAACCGAGATCAGAATTATGCTATTTTGTTAGGTATCCAAAAGGGACAAAAGGAGGTTACTTTTATCATCCTAAGGAGCAGACGTTACTAGTCAGTACCAATGCTAGATACTTGGAAGATGATCAAAGTACTTCTACCAAAGGTTCAACAAGGTTGGAACTTGAGGAGAAGTTATCTACAAAATCAACTTCTTCTGACTCGATTGTGGAGCAAGAAGAGTCACAGCCTCAAGAGACTGTGCAAATGGAGCCTCGTCGTAGTGGAAGAGTGTCTAGGGTTCCGGATAGATGGACTGGAGAAGCCTTTGAGCTGGTCTCCGACCATTAGGAACAAGACCCTACTAGATATGAGGAGGCTATTGCTGATACTAATGCAAATCTGTGGCATAAAGTAGTAATAAAAGTTGAGATTGAGTCTATGTACCTCAATCAGGTTTGGGATCTTGTAGCTTCACCTGAAGGGATAAAACCCATTGGGTGCAAGTGGGTGTACAAGAGAAAGAGGGGAGCGGATGGGAATGTGGAAACCTTCAAAGCTAGGCTTGTGGCGAAAGGGTATACTCAGAAAGAGGGAATCGACTATGAGGAAACTTTTTCCCTAGTAGCCATGCTTAAATCCATCCGTATCCTCCTTGCCATCGCATGTTACTATGACTACGAGATATGGCAAATGGATGTCAAGATAGCATTCTTAAATGGCCATCTATATGTCTCAACCAAAAGGCTTCATTGCTAAAGGCCAGGAACATATGGTTTGCAAGCTTAAGAAGTCCATTTATGAACTTAAGCAGGCATCGAGAGCATGGAAAATTCGTTTTGATGAGATTGTAAAGTCTTATGGTTTTATTTAAAAAGAAGATGAACCATGTGTGTACAGGAAACTTGAAGGCATTAATGTGGTTTTTCTTGTCTTGTATGTGGATGACATTCTACTCATTGCAAATGATGTAGGGACATTATCGTTTACAAAGGTTTGGCTGTCTGGTCAATTTAGTATGAAGAACTTAGGAGAAGCCAACTACATTCTTGGGATTAGGCTTCTTAGAAATAGGAAGTAGAGAATGTTAGGGTTATCCCAAGCAATATACATTGACAAGATGCTGGCCAAGTACAGCAGGGACTCATGCAAGGGAGCTCTAATCCCTTACAGACATGGGTTGTCATTTTCTTCAAATGACTGTCCTAAGTCTCAAGAAGAAAAGGACAGAATGAGTAGGATTCCCTATGCTTCGGCTGTGGGAAGTCTCATGTACGCCGTGCTGTGTACTAGGTCGGATATCTGCTTTGCCGTGGGCTTAGTTAGCAGATATTAGTCAAACCCTGGGAAGGTTCATTGGCAATCTATAAAGCATATTCTCAAGTACCTCAAGGGAACGAGAGATTATATACTGGTTTATAGGGCTGATGATTTGGTTCCTATAGGATACACAGACTCAGACTTCCAGGCGGATAAGGATGAAAGAAAATCCACAAGTGGATATGTCTTCACCTTGTCTGGAGGAGCAATTTCATGGAGGAGTATCAAGCAATCTTATATTGCTGACTCAACCACGGAAGCTGAGTATGTGGCAGCTTCAGAGGCATCCAAGGAAGCAGTCTGGCTCCGGAAGTTTCTTACAGAACTTGGAGTCGTATCATATATGAGCAGGCCGATTGTGATGTATTGTGACAACACTGGAGCAGTGTCGCAATCTAAGGAACCTCGGAACCATAAGAAGGGGAAACACATCAAGAGAAAGTACCACCTGATCCGAGATTTTATCCAGAGAACAATCTAGCAGATCCATTCACTAAGCCTTTGGCTGAGAGAGTCTTCAAGAGACACTTAGATGCCATAGGGGTAGGCACCGATGGACTTACCTAGTCTTAGAGTGCAAGTGGGAGATTGTTGGATTGTATACCCTCTTAGACTAGGTTTTTGATGTAAAATCGAATATTTTAATAAAAGAATTTATTTTCAGAAATTAGTTGTGAATTTACTTTTTGTTTGTGCACAATTCTCGTTTGGAACAGACCCATTGTGTTTAAATAAGTGATCCATGTGAATGGTGGTCTTTCACAGTAAGGTATGGATCACGAGTTATTTAACACATAAACATTTGTTCTTAACCTATTGATGAGACTGAGAATCTCATCATGTTTAGGTTATTATGTTATGAATTCCAAATGGGGAATAGCTTACCTTTAGCCAGTGAGTAGTCCACTCACTTCATGACATAAGCGTATTTCGAATACGTAGGACAGGACCTGTAGTAGTGGTTTCTAAAAGTATTATATGATAGAAACCTAGACTACTACTGCTACAGCGTGGATAAGTACTCTACGACTTGAGTATGAGTTGGTGGTCTAACGAAGCTGGAAGCATATGCTTTGATATGCTATAGTTGAGGTTCTATAGTAGAACCAATATACTTGTGTATTGGGTATATGTAACTAGTTAGTTAAGATAGCCTTGCACAAGATAGTTTTTACACTATATCGCCCCTTGTGGTTGTCCGAATGGTTTAAAATGTCCAAGGCCCTAGGAAACAAGACTTGGATGTTTGCTTTAGGGTAGCTCCCTTAGAAAGCGGAAACACTCCAGGAAGTCGTGGATCATCCGACTAGAAGCCTAAGGATGGTAGATGTCTTTTAGAGGGGTGTTAGTACACTTCTTCCTCTCTAAATGTATAGCGATGTGTAGAGGAGTATTTTAGTCATTTCACCTGTAGGTCGGAGACTTTGCTATTGCAGCATTGTCTTTGGGGTCAATAGTTCCTTATGGTGATATTAGGAAATATTTAAAATGCAAAATACAATTATTTATATAGCAGGGGTATTTTGGTCATTTTAGCAGCCAAAGCGATGTGTCTTTTTGGTCCTCGGAATAGCCCGTAAGTCCTAATTAATTTTGGGTTGAGGAATTGGTCTCAGTTCAAGAGGATTTTATTTTATTTTATTTTATTTAGGATGTCTAATTTATTATTAGACTGGAATAAAATAAATAAATAAATAAAACTAGGAGTTGAGAGAAATTAATTTTCTGATTTATTTGATTAATTAATTATTCAGGACCTAGGTCCAATTTAAATAATTAAGAAATTAACCTGGGCTTAAACCAAGGAGAAATAATTAATGCTTAATTATTTATTGAGTTATTTATTTAAACCCAAGATATTAATAATTAAAAATCAATTATTTTGGTTCATTTGGGCTCATTAATTATTTATTAGGTTATTTCTATAAGCCCAGGAAATAAATAATTAATGTTTATTATTTTGGGCCTTTTAGGTCTAAGAAAAATAATATAATTATTTCGGCCCAATAGCTTGGACCGTAGGATTTTTTCCAGATACGGTTCAGATGAGTTTAGGGTTTAGCCAAACTTATTCTCAGGATAACATCCGGATGTTTGAAATTTGATATCCCGGGGATATGTTTATTAGATAATTAGGGACATAGTTTTAGCTAACCAATAAACAAGTTTCTGGTAAAAAGAAAAAACCCTAATCTCCCTAACAACTAGAGGCACTCACGCCTCTCTCTCTCTCTCTCACATCTCCTTCTTCTCTGGTTGTTCTCCTTGGAGTTTTGCTAACTAATAGCAAGAGAACCAAGGAGACTTGAGACCACTCTTCTTTAACATTGTGTTCACCGACTAGAAGTTGGGCAGTGGCATATTCTGAGAGTTGAAAAGATTGGCGTCCATGCAAACAAGGCGAAGTAGGAGGCTAGCGGGTTATCAATCAGAAGCTTCTTCAAGTGGGCAAGGTGAAGCGATTCGTGTCGTTTAATCCACTCATACTCAACCTAGTATGTTTAAAGCGCGCAAATGTATGATCTTTATGCTTCCGTGCGGCCTTTAAGGCTTGTGTGTTTTTTTCCCCTATGTTTCCCCCATTGAAGCATGCTCCCCTGTTTCTCTGCCCGTCATGTATAACGTCATCAGTAGCGTCATCTACCAGAGGAATCTGCAAGTGCTTCTCAATAGGAGCCTTCCTAATCCTATTCCCCTGAATGTGCTCTGCTCGTGGTCTAATACCTAGTAATCTATCACAAAGATCAATCCAATCAGATTTTGAATAGTGAAAAGGTGCTTCTACGACTGGATCCCCATCTACTCTAAAGCCCCATAAAAGTGGTACATCCTCTAATGTAACAGTAGCCTCTCCTACTGGTAAATGAAATGTATGAGTCTCCTACCGCCATCGCTTTACTAATACAGTAATAAGGGCATGATCTACTTGTATATGCCCAACTCGTCTAACTCCCCCAAATCTAGCATTATCCACTAACTCTATGACTCTGACTGAAAGTGGAGTGTGCTCCCAAAATGCAGAATCGTATCATCTAAATACCAGTGGAGTCTCACAGGCACGCTGATCGCTAGACCATACCAATGAAGAATGGTGACTGGGCTAGAGAGATAATAAACCACCTACAAGAGGGCCGGGGTGGATATCCATGTGCATGTAATCCATCCTACCTATTTAGAGTAAATTAAAACAATTAACGTAATACATTGACCATATATACAAGCTACCCAATAGGCATACATTCGAACATTTCCACACTACTCAAATGATCCCAAAACTTCAAGGAAAAGACTTAAATGAGTATGCATTTGATTTCTATCAAAATCACTAGCAAACTATAGCATTAGATATATACTAGAGAATTCTATTTTGCAACACTCAAGATATTAGCAATTTGACTAGCTTTTTATTCAAGAAGATGAATTCAACTTTTTCTCGAACTTTCCAACATCTAAAAAATATCATATGTACTACAAATTTAATCCAAACTCTCTTTAAAATCTTGGATAACAACTACACAAAAGGTAACTCCAAAAAGGAGTACAACTTCAACAAATAATATTGGCATCTCTTGCATGATTGTTTTCCAAATGATATTTTCAATAAGAATCAAGCTTATTGCCCTAGAAGAATCAAAATGCTCAATCAAAGTAATATTCAATCAAAATATTATCGGCATCTCTAGCAAAAAAAAAATGAATCAAAATATTCAAAAATTGGCATCTCTAGCATCAAAATAATATTTAATAAGAATCAATCAATAATGTTCCAACATAATTGCTTAGTAAATGCCCTAATAATATTCACTCAGTCAAAATATCACAATTGTAGGCTAAAAAGAACAAATAATTATACCATTCACTAATCACTTCCATCTTAGAGCTGTGACACTAAATCATAGACACTAAATCAACCTAGACACTAAATCATAGAGGGAAAAAAACATATAACTATTACAATACTCAATATTTGTAACGTGAGTTGAAGAGGAAATCAAATGAAGAAAGATCATCAAAAATCAAATGGAGAAAGAACATCAGAAATCAAATGGAGAAAGAACAAATAATTATACCAAAATGGTCCAAAATGAAATGCCCGTCGCTGAAGAGGAAACCTATTGCCGGAATAAGGTCACCGGTCACCGGTGCAAATGGAGATAGTAGATCGCGGAAGAACACGGAGAAACAAATGATGATAGAGACTTCAGATATAGCTTATGATTTTGTCAATTGATCAGTGGAAGTTATTGAGAATATCATGGTTGAGACAAGGATTCGTGATGTAGTATTAGCAGAGTTTCTTCATAGTATTTTGTGGCTTTTGAACTTTTTCCAGATCTGTCCTCAACATTATCCACTGAGAAATAGAAAGTCTATTATATTTTCCTTTTCTAGAAAAATAAAAATTTTGTCCTCTGATTACCGAGAGTGCAACACCCTCTATTGAGTGCCCTATATAGCTAGGGATGTCGCCCCATCCTATGCACCAGGGGTCTTTATAATAGGGAAACAAATAATCAAAAGATAATAAGGTAAACTAAATACTCGAATAGACCTCAAAGTTGGAATTTAAATTTTCAGTCTAGATAAATCATTAGTGCTTGGCAAACCACAATTGTGCCTCACTGCCAGAAATAAAATATAATCAAACTAGGGTAGAAATAATAAAGTATCAAGGCCCTATTCTATTACAAAAAGATCTTCAACACCCAGTCTTGATAAAAATATAGAAATTCATGATTGGAAAAAAAGTGTGAGACTATAAATAATCTCAGCAAGTCCATTGTGTGCAAATGATAATTAGAAAATCATTGGCATGATGCATGAATGTAAGAAATCAAAGAGTTGTAACAGTAAGATAATTTCAACATTACAACTCAAATTTCACTATCAAATATTTGGAGAGAAAATTCAACAAGCATGATCAAATACGATAATTAGAAAAGAATTTTGTCGGCTAAATTATTTTCAATAAGAAAACGTTGTGAATGTTCATTGAAGTATAATCTTAAACCCATCATCAACAAGCCATATTTGCATATCAAGATTTCATATATACAATAATTTACAAATATGGCCCTGACATAATCCACACTGAGATAGTACAATGGGTATGGTGCACATCCCTCCCGAGAGGATACCCCAATATGCTTCTCACATATAATTAGACCGGATGTCCCACATCCGTCCTTCAGTCCCCCCTTGGATATTGGGTTACTAGCTAAGAACCCGACTTACACTACTGGAAAAATTAGATTTAGTTACGGAAAATTTGTGACGGCTACGTGACCGTCACTAATTGTAACAGATTTGCGACGACTATTGCAAAACCCTCGCTAATTGCGATACATTTTGACGGCTATCGCAAAACCCTCACTAATTGCGATGGCTCCAAAGAACCGTCCCAAAATCCTCGCAAATTAGCGACGATTTTGCGACGGAATTTTGTAATTATAAAGTAAAGCTAAATAATTAAAAAATCGTTGCAAAACCCTCGCAAATTGCAATGGATTTGCAATGGCCTGATAATAAATTTAATTTTTAAAAAATTTTTAAAAGAACCATCACAAAACCCTTGCAAATTAGCGACGATTTTGTGATGGCTTGATAATAAATTTATTGTTTAAATTTTTTTTAAAATCATCGCAAAATCATCACTAATTGTGACGGATTTGCGACAGCCTGATAATAAATTTAATTTTTTAAAAAATTTTTAAAAGAACCATTGCAAAACCCTCGATTCTTTGCAACTATTCTTTTAAATTTTTTTAAAAATTAAATTTATTATCGAGCCGTTGCAAATCCATCGCAATTAGCGAGGCTTTTATGACACATTGCAAAAATATCACTAATTAGTGAGGGTTTGCGACGAATTTATTAATTTTTTTTAAAAAAATTATTATCAAGCTGTCGCAAAACCGTCTCTAATTTGAGAGGGTTTTGTGATGGTTATTTTAAAAAATAAAATTTATTATTGAGCTGTCGCAATTAACGAGGGTTTTGTGAGGCATCACAAAACTGTCACTAATTCGCAAAACCATCGCAAAATAGAGACGGTTTTGCGACGGCTTGATAATAAATTTATTTTTGAAAATTTTTTAAATAAAATCATTGCAAAACCGTCGCTAATTAGGGACAGTTTTACGATGCCACGCAAAATAATAAATTTATTTTTTAAAAACTTTAAAAAAAAATCTTCACAAATTAGCAACGACTTGTAAAATCCATCGCAAAACCCTTGCTAATTACAACGGATTTGCGAGGGATTAGGGTTTCAAAACACTTATCCATCGCAAATCAGTCACAATTAGCGAGGGTTTTGCAACGGGTTTTATCCATCACTAATCTAAAAAAAAATTTAAAAAATTTTAAAGTTTGATTATATATATATATGTATATATATATATGTTAAAATAGTAAAATGTGTGAAAAACATTGTTAAGTTGAAATATTTAAATATATATAATATTATTATGAGTATGTACATATAAATGTGTATATATTATTAAGTAAATATGTATGTGTACATATATAAATGTGTATATATTATTAAGTAAATATGTATGTGTATATATATATATGTGTGTGTGTGTGTGTGTGTGTGTGTGTATTAATATATATAGACACACATACTAACATAAATAAAATGTATTAATTTGTATTAACATGTATATATACATATATATGTACATTATATATATATACATATTTATAAAGGTGTGAATATATTTTTAATATATATATAGATATATAGATATATATATATCTATATTAAAAAATATAGATATATATAGATATATAGATATATATATTTGTATTTATATGTATAGACATACACATACCAACATAAATATATATATATATATGTACATATATATATATATATATTAATTTTTGTGAATGTGTATGTATGTATGTATACATATGCGTGTGTACATACACACACACCCACACCCACACACACACATATATATAAATTTGACATAAAGTCATGATTTTGGCAGTTAAGGATGCGTCCGGAATTAGTAAGTTGGACTACATTTTCTTGTTTGGAAGGACACTTTGAATGGTTAGTTATGCCTTTTGGTTTGAAAATTGCACTCCAAGGTTTTCAAAGAAAAATGGACAATATTTTCAAACCTTATTCAAATTTTACTTGTGTCTACATAGATGATGTTCTTGTTTTTAGGAAAACAAAAAATGAACATCGTGCTCACTTGCATACAATCTTTTCATTATTTGAAAAACGTGGATTGATTGTTTTTAAAAAGAAAATGGCTTTATAAAGTGAAAATTGATTTTCTTGGAGCTGAAATTGGCCAAGGCTAGATTAAACTCCAACATGCTATTTTAGCAAAGATTTTGAATTTTCCTGATAAAATGGAAGATCTTAAAACTTTGCGAAGTTTTCTTGGTCTTCTTGACTATGCTAGGCCTTATCATAAAATATTGGTAAGCTCACTGGTCCTCTGTATAATAAAACATCTCCAAAAGGACAAAGACATTTTAACCAAGAAGATATTCTATTAGTTAAGCAAATTAAAGAGATGTGTAGAACTTTGCCTGAACTAAATCTGCCAGTAGATTCAGATTATTTAATTGTTGAAACTGATGGATGTGAGACTAGATGGGGTGGCGTGTTATTGCGTAAGCAAAACAAATATCTCCCCAAAAATATTGAACATATTTGCATGTATGCTTCTGTAAATTTAGAGAAAAAGGGCATTTAACTTCTTTGGATTATGAAATACTTGCAATTTTATATTGTTTAAATAATTTCAGATTTTGTTTACTAGGCAAACCTGAAATAACTATCAGGACAGATTGTGAAGCAATAGTCAAATTTGCAGAACAATAAAAAATTACTCCCAATGGCCTATCTTATAAAAGATGGCTTAAGTTTACTGATTGTTTGTTAAAACAAGGACTTAAAATTAATTGGGAACATATTAGAGGTCCCAATAATGTTGCATCTGATATTCTTTCTCGTTTAATTGTCTAAATGGCAAGAATGGCTGACAAAGGTAAGAGGAAAACCTCAACTCTCAAGACTACGAAATTTGGAACTCATGAACTCATACTTCATCAGAATCCAAAAACTCAATTTACTTTAGAATTGAGGAAACAGCTGGATGAAGTCCAGTGTAGTCTCATTGACAACTTATGGAACTTGGTCACTTCTCCAGACCAGTCAAACCCAAAAGTGATTTTAATAACATTTCTAACTAATTATTTCCTTGGTATTTCAGAAAAATCACAAGCAAAGAAATTTTCTTGCTATGCACTTTTCACAGGTGAACATGCAGGAGTTCACTCAGACTAGGGTGAAATTAAGTCCTATGCTCTCAAAAGAACCTCTTACAGAGGATTCTATGACTTGTCAGAAGTATTGGAAACCACCAGACAGCGTATGGGTCCAAACTTCTTTATCTCTCAGAATTTGAAAAATAGACCCTATAGCACAATATGCCAGCAGGGAAGAACATTTGTTCAAACTGTTACCTCTTCATCTTCTACTGAGGTCCCTACTCACCAGACATCTTCTTCTTCTAAGCCGAACACTAAGTCCAGTTCTTCCTTGGAAATAGTGTACGGAAAATACTCAAGCCTTGGCAACCTTTCTCATGGGGAATCTGCCAAAGGTCCTATCAAAGTTTGGGAAAAACTTCCTAATCCTTTGGTAAGCCAAATTAAAGTCATTGTAGAATACATTAGTATGACTACCATGACAACTCATTTTAACTTCCTCAATGAAGCACATAGGAATTCTATTCCTGAACTTGTAGGCATTTCACTCTTTTATGAGGTTGAATATGTGCAGAGAAGATGCTGCAAAGGTCGTTTTAGCTAATGCAAGGCACAGACTTCTAGACCCAATCCAGGACTTTCTTATTGCAGATGTCAATTGGTTTATTCTATCCGAAAGGCCAATATTGATATCAGCTTATTTCCTACACTTCACTTTGCAGG
This sequence comes from Voacanga thouarsii, assembly GCA_026120185.1. NCBI lineage: Eukaryota > Viridiplantae > Streptophyta > Magnoliopsida > Gentianales > Apocynaceae > Voacanga > Voacanga thouarsii. The sequence goes on from JANUWF010001150.1 coordinate 61,891, forward strand.
AGTAGAAATTCCTCATTTTTCTTTGATGACTTATGGGTTATTAAATTCTTTAATTGTGGATGATATAAACTACACTATGGATCTACCTCACCTTTTGAATATGATCCTTAGAAAACTTTTTCAAACATTTGAAGGACCAGCCCACTTATTCATTGAAAGCTCTCTACCTGAATGGATAGCCTCCAAAATTGGACCGGCTAAACACTTCATCTGAATCAGTACTTTGGGACTTCTCCCTGATTCAGATTCTGACCCTAAATGGGAAACTGGCACTACACTTGATTATCAACTTAAACATTGGCAGGCCAAAATGATTGGATCTCAATGGAATTTCTTTGCTAATGATAAACTTGAATTTTGCTTAGTAGGAGAAACTATGATGAAGAAATGTTATTGGCCAAAGGAATTTTGGCGCAATATTTCTTCCATTTCAATACTTAACAGCAGATCTAGGATTAGTCCTACACTATGAAGAAAAGTATCCTCAGCATGTGCGGGATATAGCTTCCATGTCCAGATCTGACTTAGCTAGTCAAACAGATGATGACAAAGCACCAACAACTCCACCAAAGTAACAGGACACAACTGGCTTCTACTTTTCTGAAAAGACAACTGGCTTCTACTTTTTTGAAAGGGTAACTAAGAAAAGTAGAATAATCTACTTTAAAGGACAACACAACTGTTCTCCATACTCCGGACTTCAAAGAGTGAATTTGAAATCCACACAAGCAATTCTATAAAATGAACTCAAATGGCATAAGAAGAGGCAGCTCTTAGTATCTAATCCCTATTCTATATACATCAAATGTTTCTAAGCTAAATTAATTTGTAAAGAGATAAGGTTTTAAAACCTTCTCCACCACTTGTACTTATTACTATTATGTCTCAATAAAATTGTTACTTTTTCTTTCACTATCTATTCCTTTTTCTTGGAGGGCGCTGGTCCCTATTTTACTTTGCTCAAAATTTTAAAAGAAGCAATAGATGTAAGGCTGAGGAATTAGGAAAGAAGTACCGCTATGGCCTTGGATATGGCTAAAGGGAAAAGAAGTACCGTCCGTTTGAAGCCAAAAAGATAAGTTTCTTTAAAAATTTAATGTAAATATAATAGGTAGAACCTAGTTCATTCAAGGAGGAGATTGACATAGTCAAGTAATAAATTTAATTATTTAATCTGAGACACATTAGCAATAATTACTTGTGATAAGGTGGTTATAACCTGATTCTCTCTACTCTTATCTATCATGTGCTTTGATAATCTTTGCTTGAAAAACTTACAAACTCGAGGAGTTTGCTTAAGTTTACTTTGGTATGACTATCCTAGGATTATTCAAATATGTGAATCCATGATTAGGACTCCCACTTGTTTCTACTATTACCTAGATCAATTAAATAAATTATCTACGGTAGATGCTTGTGATCAAGAACTTATTTTTCTTTAGATTCAAGCAGAAACCTATTCTAATAGGTTTCAATACTTTCCAAGAGAATTCCAAAGAAACAATCCCCTCTTTCATCCTTGGGTTCTTGACTATGTTTTCAATACTCCCAAAATAACTTGGGATAGTTTTGAATGCATTTTAATGGGATTATTCTTTCAAAGAAAAATCTTGTTAGTACAAACCCGAAGAAGTCTCAAACATCAAAATACTTACTCTTCAAGTCAGTCTACATGATTGGTATCTGTAGGAAGACTATGCAACTCTGGGGTAAGTTTTTAGACTTATTTCTAGAGCCACTGTATAGTAAAAGAATGTTTTCTTATGAATGCAAGCTTATATGCTATACCTTACTTGTACCAATCAATACACATTTTTCCTATCCATACGAGCATGAAGGTTGGAAACAGACAGCACAACCAGAAGAGCTAACGCGCTCGGGGAACATTATTCCTTGCTATCAGCAATAAAGCCATGTACCTATATGGTGCCAGAAATTTGTGCCCCATCTTGGAGTACGGCATCTTTCCCAAAAAAAGTCAGTTTGGGAGGTCTTCTTCTTCTAGTAGTTCTAAGTAGAGGATTAGGATTGGTGTATGGATGTACAACAATCCTTGGTGGATGTCCTCCTTGGTCATAAACCATAGATTTGGGTTCTAATTCTACACAGGAGACATTATATGGTCTGGACTGGGAGGTTGAAATGGTAGATTGCTCCATTAAGTTTGTACCAGATATATGAGAAATATTTGTGTTAGCTTCAGATATGGTAGAGTAAGTTTCAAAAATTTCTTTTGATTCTATGGTAAATGGAATATGGACTGGAACCTTATAGGCTATCACTTCCAAGTTTATTGCAAATCTAAGTTTATATCATTCTGGGAGTTTTCTTGACTTTAGGTCAATTTGTTCCTGTTGGGATATTTCTTTCTGAGAAAAATACCTTCCTATTTCTTTTGGGAAATATAGGAATTCTTCTATATCATCAAATACTCCTCCTTCCATCAACTAATGGTAGGTTGTGAGTATCCATTTCTTCTTCTAGCTCATCCTCATTTTGATGTGCTGAATTGACATAGTTTGCAAATCTAACGCTTAATGTTCCATCTGGATTTGCATAAGTAATATTTTCAGTAGGTCTGATAGGAACTTCTTGTTCTTCTCTTAACCTGAAAGTCCATTCTAAACCTGCAAGAGATTCACACACTGTTCCTCTTGGAGGAATAAATCTTATTCCTCTGGAAGTTAGAACATGAATAATATCATCTATTTTTAGTTTGTAGGAAACAGACATATAATTCGTTGTTTTTCCCAGGAAAATCATATCAAGTTGGATATTTGAACCTTCAAACTGTCCATATCCTGTAGTTTTAACCAAGACTTTAATATGTCTACAAAAATCTTTAATTGTCATATTAAAGTTAGGGCAAACATAAGTAATTCCAAGATTATTATTCAAATCTACTTCAAGCATACCAATAATTTGGTCAGACTGATTTGAAAATCTTGAATCGTAAAGGACAAGTAAAACATTACCTCTTTTTCTTTTCATTGTGAGTCCTCTGAGTCCAATAATTATTAATCCTAAATGGATATAATTATGATCTCTAGAGAGTAAAAGTCTTGATGATTCTTCTGTCATCAGAGTCATTCTTATCTCCTGGCTATCAGGAATCTGCAAAGGTTCTATTCTCTGATGTCTGAACAAGGAAGTAGTTCTACTGAACCTGTTTACACCATACAAGGTTCTGGCTTGCATAGATCTTAACTGTTGGTCAAAGAAAACTGTTAAATCTTGGTTAATATCAACCGTATTTTCAAGAGTTTGGGAGGAGGTTTCTGAATTAGAATCGGATCCTCTTCTAAGGATGCGACTTAGGAAGTTATCCATAGTTATTGTTTCCATTCTCTGGGTACCTGCCAAAGTCCTTGAAGTACCTAAAAAAGATCTATTCATCTTTATAGGTTAGAAATTTAGTGTTATTAGGTCTATGCCTAACTTGCTGGCCTGTAGACATTTTTGCCAGATCTACATTAATTTTATCTAATGAATTTTTCCAAGAAGTAGCTTCTTGGTTTTTCAAAGAGTTAGATATCTTCAAGACTTCTCTTTCAAGCCTTGTTAATCTGTTGTGCAAGGATTTGATCATTGTAATAATAACATTGTTTTGCTAAATTAAAACCTTATCAGTTTTAGATACAACTTCTGAAGTATTCATATATCCAGAAAATTCTAGATTACCTTTAACTTTAGAGGCATAGTCTATTGACTCATCAAAGTGTTTTCAAAATCCATTTTATTCATATCGAACCTTTTTTAACAAGTCATGGATCTTCAAAAGTTCAGAGTTTATTTTTAACTCATGAGCAATTATCTGATCTTGGAGTTCTGTCAAAGAGTTTATACATACATACATACATACATACATACATACATACATACATACATACATACATACATACATACATACATACATACATTTGTATGTGTGTGTGTGTGTGTGTGTGTATATATATTATATATATATATATATATATTAATATATGTATTAATAGATAACATATTGATATATACTAATATTAATATATGTGTGTGTGTGTGTGTGTGTGTGTGTATTATATGTACATATTATGTATCTAAAAAGAATCATATATATATATATATATATATATATGCTATATTAATATATATTAATAATATAAAAAGAATCGTATAATATATATATATATTACATATATATTTATATTTATACTAATATATATAACTATATCTAATATATATCTATATATATATATAAATACATATTATGTATCTAAAAAAATATTATATTATAAATATAGTATATAATTAAGAGAATGTGAAAATAAGCACAAGAATTCACATAGCCTAGTGGTGGAGCACATGCTCTCCCATCACAAATATGTAGGTTTGACTCCGCGTCCAGCAACAATTTCAATAATTATTAGTGACGGAGATTGCGACGACCTACTGGATTAGTTCCAAGTTGGGGCCGGGTCAGAATCTGTTTCGGGTCGTGCCAGATAGGAATCTATTTCGATTCATCTCGGATCGGCTCCGAGTTGGTGCTGGGCCGGAATTTGTTTCGAGTCAGGGCAGGAGGGTTGTCCGATCGGGTTGGATCTGATTTAATAATAAGAAATTTTAAAATTTTGACGACCGTCGCAAATCCATCGCTAAAATACCGTCGCAAATTTAATAAATAATTTTTAAAAACACACAAATTAAATAATTAATTTTTTAAAAAATTAAAGAACCGTCGCTAAAATGTCATCGCAAGATCGGTGCAAATTTAATAAATAATTTTGTAAAAAATTTTATTAATTAATTTTTAAAAAAATTAAAAGTTCGTCGCAAAATCGTCACTAAAATGCCATTGCAATTTTAATAAATATTTTTTTAAAAAATAAAAATTTAATAATTAATTTTTAAAAAAAAATTTAAAAGGCCGTAACTCGCCACCGCAAAACCGTCGCAAATCTAATAAATAATTTTTTAAAAATAAATAATTAATAATTAATTTTTTAAAAAATTAAAATCCATTGCAAAACCATCACTAACTCACCGTCGCAAACATAATTATAAACTTTATTATAATATCATTAATTAAATGGTCGTTGCAAATCTGTCGCCAAAAAAATCCGTCACAAATAGCGATGGTTTTTCTTTGCCGTCGCAAATAGTGATGCCTTTTTTAGCTATGGAAAAAACCGTCGCAAAACCATCACATCGCAAATAGCGATGCCTTTTTTAGCTATGAACAAAACCATCGCAAAACTCATTTGCAATTGTTTTTGGCCGTCGCAAAAACCAAATTTTCCTATAGTGTTAACAACTAGGACTGATGCCCTATTTGGAAAATATAGTTTTTCGGAGATAGCCAACCATCTAGAATTCTCTCCTAATATAACGAGAGCTAATCCTATAGTCTCATCCCTTGAGTACTCAAGTCTTTAAAATTGGTCCGGTTCAAGAAATTCCCATTCCGTTGTGGAATATACAATTTCAGTTCAAAAAATTATTAATCTAAATCTCAAAACTAATATTTCCAAATTTACCCCTTGTAATATCCTGTATTTTTAATCCTTGACTAGCTATTGTTTTTGATAGATTAGTGACCAGAACAAGAGATGATTGTTGTAATGAGAAGAATATTTTGGTGCAATAAAAATAGATATGAACCTGGATGTAATTTTAAATTTGTTCTACCTGTACCCTAAATTTTTGAAAGGCTATTACTTTTGAAAAAGTAAGAGATCGGGTGTACATTTAGAACAAAAATTGATCAGCACGAAAAGACTAGCGTTTCGATATGAATTAGGTTTTTTAGAGCTTTAGAGGCATTTATGTAATTTTGACCGCAAATGGGATCTTGATAGCGATTTTTATAGAATTGGGAAAGAATTGAAGAATTTGAATGTTACCATTGAATTCAGAGGAATTTATTGGTGAAATAAAATATTTTTCAATACGAACCCAAATTTGGTCATTTATGAGAAAAATTGAAAATAGGTCGAAAATTTGAACGTGTGGCTTCTTGTGATTGGTGGCGAAGGACTTGTGTCAAATTATGAGAGGATGCATGAAATATCTATGCATGCAAATTTTCTTAAATAAGTTTTGTAAAATAATTAAGAAAATATGAAAAAAAATGAGCAAGCGACATGTGTAAAGTAGTCACCGTGGATTTAATGAAACAAAATGCTATTGGTCTTCATTTGGACCATGAATAGTGGTGGATTGAGGCTGGAAACTGTCCAAGAACATAAAAGGAGAAGGAAGAAGGAAATAAGGGAGAAAAGAAGGAAAAATGAAGGAAAAAATGGAAAAAGTGAGAGAAAGAAAAAATATGTGTGTTTCTTGGTGTATTCTTGGTGCACTTGGAGCAAGATCAAGACAAAACATCCTACATATAAGGTAAAAGCTTATACTTTAAGAATTAAAGTTATAGATTTCATTACAACGATCTTTTTGGTATAAGTTTTAACATAAAAACATGAGATTTATGGTTGAGACTTGGACCAAATGTGAACTATGTGAACTATTGTGTGCGCAAGTGTGTGTGTCATTGGAAGAAGGTTTTATATGCTATATTTTATGTGGTGAATAAAGGTATTTGATTGGTATTTAAAAGGGTTATTCATGGTTAGTGAAAAAGTGGTGAAATTTGGAAAAAGAAAGCTTTAATGGATATAAAATTATAGCTATTTTTCATTCATGTTAATGATTACATATTGTTCAAAGCATGAATTTGGTGACCTATTAGATCTAGAAACATGAAGAATTAAAGGTGTTTTGATGGGGAATAAGGTGGATTAAAGGTCGTATAGATGTTATAAAAGAATGAGAACAAGATGGTAATATTATTTTGTGAAAATGGAATTAGTACAACAAAAATTCTGGGAATATTTGGCCTAGTAGTTCCTGGATGGTTTGGAGGATATGGAAAAAGAATCCATATACACTTAGTTCAAGGTCTAATGGCATTTTGATATAAAATAGAGCTCAATCGGAGTTGTAGATCAAAAGTTATGCACAAAAAAAATGGTGCGACAAAAGGGAAAAATGCAGGATTTTAGTTTGAGCACCACAAAGCTCAAAGGAGTTATTTGCATCACTTTGGGAACACAAACGATGAAGAAAAAGAAGAAGACTTCATGTTCATGAGAAAAATAAGAAATATGAAAATGAGAAATGAAGAAACTGAGTATACAATATATGTACATGTACACGTTTTGTACAAAGAAGAAAAATAAAAAATAGGAAATAAGTGATTTCCTTATATTTGTGTTGACTAAGTGCTGGTTTAAGCTTTGGTATACTAAACTAAGCGTGAAATGATGTCTAGTGTAGATTGTTCATGCATTTGGTGACCAATTAGACACGGTATTTAGACAAGAACACGAGGTGAGTCCTACTTGTTTTATAAACCCTATTTTATGTGAGTGAAATTATGTTTTATTGAGAATTGTTCTATGAATCCTTTTGGCATTTTTGTGACGGCCAAAAACCGTAGCAAATCGGGTATGCAACGAATAGTGACAGCCAAGACAAACCGTCACTATTTACGACGGTTTTTGCGAGGGCAAGAAAAAATCATTGCAGTTTGTGACGGTTTTACGATGAGTTTTTTTTGTCAAAGTTCGACAAAGTGGAAAATTTGATACCATTTTGCAAAGAAATACATAAGTTCGTTGCAAAATTGTCGCAAATTGCAAGAGTTTTGTGAGAGATTTTTTTTGTTCCCAAACTTAGCCCTTGCAAAATCATCGCAAAATGCGAGGGTTATGAGAGGGATTTTTTTTGTTCCCAAACTTGGCCCTTCAAATCCTACTTAGGGAGAATTTTTAGTTATTACTTTTCTGACCTAGCGACCGTTGTCCTTCTCTGTAGTTTCTAAGCTAGCAGAATTGTGGGACATAAAAAGTGGGAAGTTGATTGTTGGTTTTTATTCCTCACTCTCATATAGGTGAACTTGGTTCGTTCAATTCTTAGGAATAAGAAGGATCCACTGAGAAGACAGGACTAGTATCTTCATTAGCCGAAAGAAATTAGTCTCCACTAGCATGCAAGAGATTTTGTGTTCTCAAAACTTAGCCCTCACAAAACCCACCCAAACTGCGAGGGTTTTGCAAGGAATATTTCACCTAAAGCCATGGCCCTCGCAAAATCCTCGCAATTTGTGAGGGTTTTGCAGGGGATTTTTTTTGTTCCCAAACTTAGCCTCGGCAAAACCATATTAATTTGCGAGGGTTTTACGATGGATCTTTTATTCCCAAAACTTGGCCCTTACAAAACCCTCGCAAATTTTGGGACTTTACTACTTGATGCTCCTCTCAGAGCGGGTAGCTCAACTGTGCTCTTCCTTTTTTTTCTCTTCTTAGAAGAAGCAGTAGTGCCCACAAGAAGGTAACAGAAACCTTCTTAGAAAAAGTGGTGGAGGGGGCTTTAACAAGAGTTTCAAGAGGGTAACATCAAAGCTTCACATTTTCTCTCCATTTCCTTGGATCAAAAACATTCATCTTGTGGGATAGATTTTTCTCTATTAAAAGCTTTGATATTTTTTAATTGATTTGAATGAAATCATGAAGGGAATCTTGTTGCTAAATGTGTTATAATTAGTATATGATATAATGTATGAATCTTGTGTTCTTTTAAAGTTATTTGAAATACCAAATTGATGTTACAAGTGGAATAGGAAAATTCATAGTTCAAGGAAGAACCTACAGATATGTGTGGCATGAATACCTTTTGATAAGGATCTATGTCACGTATACTAGTTGTTGTATTATCTGAAATACATTTGGAGATGGTTAGAGCTTCCAATTGCTGAAGGTGTACGAAATTGATTTATCTCAGAGAAGCAAGTTGCTAATGTCATTCAAAAAAAAAAAATTTAAAATGATGATTGCGAATTCAGATATGGCTTATGATTTTGTCCAGTGATCAGTGGATGTCTTGGAGAATACCATGCTTGAGATAAGGATAGGTGAAGTAGTATCATTGCTGTGACATATCCCTGGTTAGCATTTCTTTTGGAAAAGAATGAAAATTTCTTCAACCATTGCACGAAGGCTACTTTTAACCTTACCTGCCCTTGTAGACGTAAAAGAATACAATTTTGCATTAAACATTTTACAAATTGGCAAAGATTTATTCTCCAACTACCTACTCAAGATCTCTAAATGACTAATTGACTAAATTGGCTAAATGTATTAAACATTTGATTATTCACATCATTAATTGATTATTGAACCACCTGAAATTATGTAATATAGAAGCCTCTATCCAGACTGCCCAAGTAGCTGGGTTTATTAACTAGTCCAGACTCTAGAATTGACCTTTGCTCAATCAGCTGCCCCATTCGCCATTACCATCTTTGTTGGTTATAATTTGAGGCTAACACTTCATATGTAAAAAATAGCCTAAAGAAAGGAATACAATATAGAAAAATAACTAGAAAATAGAATATTTTCTTAACATCTTATTAAATTATGTGTTGGGGGCAAACAACTTTTTCCCTTTTTTTCTAATCTGTATTCTTTAAAAGATAAATTCATAATAAGGGGGAGACACTATATAATATTGTGCCCAATATCCGACTGCGTGTTCTCATTTGTATAATTTATTTATTCATGGGAAGTTTCTAATCCATCTGAGAATTTGATAGTCTGAAATCATGGGTAGTTGTTATCCCACCAAAATTGCGATTGAAGGTAGTTGTTATACATGTGAAAAAGGATTATGAAGTTTCGGAAGTCAAACAAGAGAAGCATCACTTGCAAAGATTTCACATATTCGAGGGAGAATTGCTCGAGACCATTTCGGCTTCAACAAGGAAACCTTATTTCATTGCTATGGTCCACTAATTGGAGGTATGAACTCAACACCGCAAACATATATTAAAGAGCTCGCTTGGAACAGGGAGAAATTTAGGTATCGACGTAATGCGAGAACTTCACGAAGATTAAAAGTTTTCTAATATTCGAGAGTGACAACCACCATTCCTTAAGAATGCATGATCTGTACACCATCTTTGACTATGCTCTATCAGAAGAAGGACCTTATGCATTATTATGCAGATATAGGAAAACAAGGAAGAGAAGATGTGTTGGTTTCTTCAATGATCATTTGATTTAATCGATACTAATTATTCCCTCTTTCTTCTAAAATTTTCATGTGAACTCCTTTCTTTCACCTTATGTTGTTATAAATTTTCTACCAAAGTTAGGTTGTCAAGACCACTTCAGCTACTTCATTCCTTGATAGATAATTACACCTCATTAAAAGCATCTACATTGTGCTCTACTTCACTTATGACATCATTATGTTAAATTATCATTTCTTATCTCATCAAACTTAACCCATCTAATTTGTGATTCACTTCAATTCTATGATGCTACACATTGGCATGTACCTCTGCCTTTCGGGCTTCACTAATTATTTTCTACGTTGTTTGGTCCGAATTTTCTTCTAAGACTCAATTGGTTCCGGTAACCTTTATGGATTTGATTTAGCACACTTTGATGTGTATCATAACTTGTTAGCTCCTCATATCTATGAAATCCTAATATCACCATTTATATAAATCTTTCTTTTATCCTTGTATTTCTCTTTGATACTCAAAACTTACTTGTCCTTTTCTAACGATATTGATTTGATATGATTGTCCTTCTATTCAATGTCTCCTGCAAATCTATTATTTTCCACAATACACCTTTTCTATTAAAGTTTGAGCAACCAAGAACCCCCCCTCCCGCCCCTACTAAACTGAATTATTCGGTTCCTCTCAATAATAGTACTTACATCGATAATTAAATATGACAATCAATTCACTCTTTGTTTTCTTATGGATTTCATAATTGCTCAGAACTTTCTACTTCATTTTAATATTGCCTTCTTATGTTCATTTTTTAGTTTAATATCTTCTTTAAACTCACTTTGTATATTAACACTTGAATATCCAAGAACTTTTATTATTTAAATTATTGCAAGTATTCAATTCTCATCGATCACAATAAAATCTTGGATAAATAATTGTTGCAACTTTTTTATATACCCTTTTTGTGTTTTTTTAAATATTAAATTTCCTACGACATGGAATTTAGTCTACTCCTCATTTCTTTATTCCTTTCGAACTCACAACTTCACCTTTAGATTGGAGTGCGCAAGAGATTGAGAGGAGAGTGTATACCCCACATCAAGTAGTACGAAATCAGGAAGCCCGCTTATGGTTTAAAGTTGGCAACGATAGTAGTTGTCTTGAAGAAAAGAAGACATTATCTCCATAGAAGAAGATTATGAGAGATTAGTAGCGCTTGGTTAAATAATCAAGAATTTCACGCCTTCAAGAAGAAGAAAGTAAAAGGAAGAAACTTTTGGGGAAAGCCCTAAAAAAGCTGGTACACCATTCACCCTGGGAGACTAAGATGTCTAAGGATTTGAAGAGAATGTCTTGGTGGCCGGGCATGAAGAAAGACGTAATGTAGTATTTATCTGTGTGACTCACTTGTTAAAAGGTAAAGACAAAACATAAGAAAGCTACTGGATTATTGCAACGTTTACCGGTACCGGATTAGAAAAAGAAATGTGTCATGATGAACTTTGTCACCGGGTTGCTGATGAGTAGGATTCAGAAGGATGCCGTATGGGTAGTAGTAAACCAATCGACGAAAATTGCGCATTTTATCCCGATAAACGTGAGGTATTCAATGGAAAAGTTAGCACAGGTTTACATTCAAGAAGTTGTGAGGTTACGTGGAGTGCTAACAAGCATCATATCGAATAGAGATCCTCGATTAACCTCTAGATTTTAGGCAAAGTTTCAAGAGGTTATGGGGTCAACTTTAAAGTTTAGTACTTCCGCCCACCTCAGACAGATGGACAATCTGAGCGTGTGATATAAATTCTTGAGGATATGTTGAGAATGTGTGTTGAATTTTGGAAACTAATGGATCGACAGTATTTTTTATGTGAAACTGGCCTACAATAACAGTTATCAAGCATCTTCTTGCATGGCACCATATGAGGCCTTGTACGAGCGTAAATGTCAAACACCACTGTACTGGGGATGAAGCAAAGGTGATCCGAATAAAAAAAGAAAGGGGAATTAATATCTAAGAGATGGCCGATAAGGCTAAGATGATACAAGACAGGCTAAGAGCGACTCAAAGTAGACACAAAAGTTATGCGGATAATCACAATAGAGAATTGGATTTTGAAGTGGGTGATGAGGTATTTCTAAAACTAACCCCTAGTTGAGGGATTATGAGTCCTCTGAAGGGTGGAAAGTTTAGCCCAAGGTACATTGGATCATTCCCGATTGTTTAGAGAATTGGAGCTGTACCATACAGGTTTGATCTTTCAGAAGGGTTAACAGGTATCCATGATGCATTTCACATATCCCAATCGAAGAAATACAACACAGATTCAGAGCATGTTCTAAATGTTGAGCCATTGCATCTGCAACCGAACCTGTTATATGTGGAGAAGCCAGTTAAGATATTGGAGCGAAGTGTGAAGGAGTTAAGAAATAAGAAAATTACTATGATCAAGATAATATGGGAACACCATGGAGATTGAGATGCCACTTGGGGGACCGAGGAGTGGATAAGGAGGAAATACCCTGATTTGATGAGAGGTACGACATAGTGTAATTTTGAGAACAAAATTTTCTTAAGTAGGAAAGGATGTGATGTCCCATTTATTTGAGAGTTTGGAAGCTTAATTCTATGGTTAATTTGGATTGCATCATAAATTAAATACATCACATGTGGCTATCTTATGTGCTCTTTATCTGTATTCCCTAGAGGAAAATATGTTTGATAAGATAATTATTTTGTTTGGATGTGGTAAGTAATTTATATTTAAGTAATTGTTCATTTTATGCATATATGTATTATGTGTAGCAAATTAATTACTGAAATTAGATTGTGAATTACTTTTTCAATAAAATCATCACAATGATTTTTCTCTTGTACTAAGCACACTCTTAAACAAATTTATTTTTAATTAGGGTTTTGGCCTTGTTTTCCAAGCTAATAATCATGATCAAATTTAATTTTGACTATTGACTTAAAATTCACCAATTGACCTAAGACCCGCTTCTTGGACCTATGGAGTTTTTTAACCTAACAAAACACCCTCAATCCTAGCCATTGAATTTAGGGTATTTTTAAGTGAACCCATTTTCTCCATTGGATCAAAATTCACCCTAGTATAAAATCACATTTTCCCCCTCTCCTTCCTCATTGTGGCCAAAATTCCTCTCTCTCTCTCCCCTTCTTGTTTTAATTTTTCTCTAGCTTCCCTCTACCTTCTCTCAAGCTAACACACTTCTCGGAGGTTGAAGAAAGCATTTTTGTGAATTTGGGTTGATTATTCAGAAAGAAAAGAGCTTGAAGAACACTTCTTTACCTTGCTATTTTTCCTTGTAGAAGACTAGATCTTCAAAGAGGTAAGCAAAAAAAACACATTTTCCTCCTCATTTATGCCTTGGCTGAAATTTATGTATGGCTGGACAGATTTTTGCTTTGCTTTATTTAAGCATCTTAGATGGTGATTTGTGAAGGAAATGTTGAGATTTATGTTGAAGGATGTTGTATGATGCGTAAAATAAAGTCTTGTATGCATAGAAGTCATTTCAAACCTGTAATATAGCATGAAACCAAAAAAATGTACATTCTGTCCCATTTTTTCAAAAAGTAGAGATTAAGGCTTATTTAGATGATTTCTCTATGGTTTGTGTTCAATAATGTGGTATTTATGTTGTGTCAATGATGCCTTATGAGTATGATATACGTATTGGGGTTATTGGAGGACTTTTGATATTGGTTTGCTAAAGTATTGTTGGGGAAAAAGCAGAGATGATGTTGGAAATAGAGGATTGTGTTAGGGATGTTGTTTTATTTGAATCAAATGGTGATCATGTGGCTTGTGTATGATGTGTTATAGGATCTTAGGAGTTTTGGGAACATTTTTTAGTATTTACAAGTATTTGAAAATTTTGATGTTTTGTTGAGTATATGTTTGCTGACAAAAAAACCCTATTCAGAGATCCAATTTTAAACCCCCCAAAAAACACACTTTTTGTTGGAGTTTTAAGCTGAATCTTTTTTGTACAAAGTGGGGATGTTGGAAAAATTATAGTTCAAGAACCATCGAAGAACTCCGGGTATTTTGAAACTTATGAATTTTTGAAAATTGTTACTCTAGTGTAGTCGCGATTCTGGCGAGATTTTTTGGGAAAGTTAATTAACCAAGTTTTTCAAATAGTTTTGGGAAAGGGATTGCAAGATAATTCACCTAACATATAGGAGTGTTATCCTGGAAATTTTCAATAAGAAATAAAATATTTTTCTTAGATAATTAAATCAACTTTTGAGACCTCTAAATTGTTTCAAAAACAGATTTTTTCACTTAGGGCCTTGAAAATTTCTTTAACTAGCTTAAAACGAATTTACATGAGATTTATGGAATATTTTGATTTAATAGGAAAATATCTCTTATGGTTAAATAATTATTCTATTTTTGGGATTTTGGAAAACCCAAATTTTAGGTAGAAGGTCTTAAGGATAATTACTTATCAATTTATCTATTTATTAGGTATTTATTTGTTAATCTATTTATCTACCTATTTATTTATTTAACTATTGATCTATTTGATTACTTATTTATTTATTTAATTATTTATTTAATTAATGATTTATTTATTTATCGAATTGCTTATTTACTTAATTGTTTATTTATCTAATTATATATTTATTACCTATTCATTTGTCTACTTACTTATTTATTATGTATTTATTTATTCATTAACTTATTTATTTATTTATTTATCAATTTAGCCGATTATGCATTGTTTAAATTATTTGCTCTTTTAACTTGGTGGGAAGCTTTCCTTCCTAACCTATATGGAATGATTGTTTGATTAGGGGGGTAGGGTAAATAAGATTAGAATAGGCAATTGTGAATAGAGTTAGAAGATAGAAGAGATTACTTAGAGTATAAGTAACCTCTTTTTTCTTTGTGATTTATGTGATTAGATCTTTAAGGACTTGTGATCGAGAGATTAATTCTTGTATAATTTATGTTAGACTTGGAGCCAGATTTGGGAGGAAAGAACGCTTGAGAATTTTGAAAAGATTTTGGCTAAGCTTTTGGAGGAAAGTAAGTCCTTGCATCTCATGACTCGTTTATACAAAATAACTCTATGTAAAGTTCATATAATCATGTATACATGTATATGTCACAAAAAGCACATGATATGATTTCATTTATGAGTATGTTTTTTTTTTTTTTTATGGCACTTGGTATCACTCTTACCATTTTATGATTTCCACGTAGGAAAAGTATGCATGATCAATTTTGGAAATCTTCTTATGAATGTTATGATATGATTACGTGTCATGCATCAATGTTTATATCTAACGACAATTTTTCCTTCATGCATAGAGTTGTAAAAATCATAGCATGAGATTTTAGCTCCTAACAATATCACCTTTGAGGTAAGATATGAATTGATTTGATTTATTTGCACCTTGAGTAAATTTGGTTGGAGCGGACGAAAGGATTTCAGTTTTGGAAATGTTTTGGGGAGAAAGTACGATTTTGGTTTTTGGTTTGGCTAAATTTTAAACCAAATATGGTTTTGGCACTGGAATAATGTTTTGGAAATGAAATTGTATATTCCATATCAGAATAGGAATTTCTTGGGTCGCTTTTTTTAGACTTGAGTACTCAAGGGGCAAATCTATAGGGCTAGCTTTTGTTAGACTAGGAGAGAGTTTCGGTTGATAGGCCGTCTTCAGGAAACTGTCCTTTCCAAACTGGGCATAAGTCCTAGTAGTTGAGCCAGGTCCTTAGCTAGTAGCGGAGTTATGAGAACTATGATAGACGGACGTTGGACATCCGGGCCTGAGTCAAATGTGTGAGAGAGAAGTAGGAGGAGCATTCTCTCTGTAGGTTGATCACCTACATGTGATTTTTTGGCATTTTGGATGCCCTGGATTTATTTGTGTGGTATTATTGATCTACAGTCTCAATATGCGATATGGTTGGTTGATGACATATTTAAGACTTTCGCCAAAATGAATTTTTGTGTTCCAGACATTTGATGTGAACTGATTGCCCAACAAAATTCTTATCTATATTTCATAATTAATCGTACTTGTGGTTTTCTCTCCAAAATTTGATATAAGAATATGAGATGAACCAATGCAATTTTTCGGATGATTACATCCGTTCGATTTATTACATATGCATGCATCATGGCCTTGATTACGAAGCTATCACTTCCACACAATACGGACTTGTTGAGATTATTTATAATCTCACACAACTTTTCTAACCATGATTTTCAGGGTAGTATATGTTTATCAAGACCAAGTGCTGAAGATAATTTTGGAAGAGATTAGGTTTTGATAATACTCTAGTGATAATGTATAATGATTTTTTTTTTTTTTTTTTGGTTTTCAATGTCCTATCCTTGTATTTATGTACTGGATTTTATTTAGACAATTATTTCAATTTCTGCCTTGAGGTTAATGTTTAGTTATACCTTATTACTTTCTTTTCTTCCTTTGTTATAAAGACTCCATATCCGATCCCCGGCCCCTTAGGGCTACGTATATAGTTAGGTGTTACCAACTATATGCTTATTTGCACAATGCTTGCTTCAATTTAAACATAGCCAAAACAACTGGGTCCTTAAGCTTTCTTTTTGGTTATAATCCAGGACTTTACTGCTTGATGCTCCCCTCAGAGCGGGTAGCTCAACTGAGCCCTTCCTTTCTTTTCTTTTCTTAGAAGAAGCAGTGGTGGCCGCAAGAAGGTAACAGAAACCTTCTTAGAAGAGGTGGTGGAGGGGGCTTTACAAAGAGTTTCAAGAAGGTAACATCAAAGCTTCACATTTTCTCTCCATTTCCTTGGATCGAAAACATTCATCTTGCGGGATAGATTTTTCTCTATTAAGAACTTTGATATTTTTGAATTGATTTGAATGAAATCTTGAAGGAATCTTATTGCTAAATGTGTTATAATGAGTATATGATATAATGTATGAATCGCGTGTTATTTTAAAGTCATTTGAAATACCAAATTGATGTTACTAGTGGAACAGGAAAATTTATAGTTCAAGGGAGAACTTGCAGATATGTGTGGCATGAATAACTTTTGATAAGGATCTTTGTCATGTATACTAGTTGCTGTATTATCCGAAATACATTTGGAGATGGTTAGAGCTTCCAATTGCAGAAGGTGTACGAAACTGATTTGTCTTAGAGAAGCAAGTTGCTAATGTCATTCAAACGAAAAAAATGATGATTGAGAATTCAGACATGGCTTATGATTGTGTCTAGAGATCAGTGGAAGTTTTGGAAAATGCCATGCTTGAGACAAGGATAGGTGAAGTAGTATCATTGTTGCGACATATCCTTGGTTAGCATTTCTTTTGGAAAGAATGAAAATTTTTTCAACCACTGCACAAAGGATACTTTTAACCTTACCTGCCCTTATAGACTTTAAAAGAATACAATTTTGCATTAAACATTTTCCAAATCGGCGAAGATTTATTCTCCAACTAACTACTCAAGATCTCTAAATGACTAATTGATGTATTAAACATTTGATTATTCACATCATTAATTGATTATTGAACCGCTTGAAATTGTGTAATGTAGAAGCCTCTATCCAAACTGCCCAAAAAGTTGGGTTTATTAACTAGTCCAGACTCTAGAATTGACCTTTGCTCGGTTGGCTGGCCCATTCGCCATTTCCATCTTTGTTGGATATAATTTGAGGCTGACACTTCATATTTAAAAAATAGACTAAAGAAAGGAATATAATATAGAAAAATGAAAAAAAAATATAAAATTTTCTTTCTCTTAACATCTTATTGAATTATGTGTTGGGGCCAAACAACTTTTTCCCCCTTTTTTTTTTTATTCTTACGTATTCTTTAAAAGATAAATTCACAATAAGGGGCAGACACTATACAATACTGTGCCCAATATCCATCTGCGTGTTCTCATTCGGAAAATTTATTTATGCTTGGGATGTTTCAGATCCATCTGAGAATTTGATAGGGCGAAATCATGGGTAGTTGTTATCCCCCCAAAATTGCGATTAAAGGTAGCTTATGACATTCTTGTCAACTTGGAATGCTTTGGTAAGAACATCAGGGGAGATAGGAGGATCCGATCCAAACATAGCATTTGCAGTTGTGATGACTCCTGGATTTTGGCTACTTAAATCGGCGAATGCTACCACTAGAACATTTCCAGTATTAAACAGAAAATGAATTAGACCCTCCAGGAACACAAACACGTCTCCTGCATTTAAGGTCTTGGTGAAAAGATGATTTTTCATGTTGTTCCCTGGATTGGAAGTAGCAAAGCCAACATAGAGCGTGCCTTCTAAGACAAAAAGCACCTCCGTTGCACGAGGGTGTGTATGGGGTGGGTTTAGCCCATACGGGGCAAAGTCTAGATGAGCCAATGAGATGCCAAAAGTGTTGAGTCCGCCTAGATCATTGATATTAACTGCTGTAACATTTAAGCCGATGGGATTTGATGTATTTCCTAGCATATTGAGACCTTAAGAGAAGAAATCATCTGGGCTCACCGTCTTTGGGTCCTTGCAGAACTTCCCATTGACAAACACTGCATTTAAAACAAGAGCAGATGTTAAGAGCTAAAGTATTGTTCGAGCTAAGTTCTGTATATTAGAAATGTATAGATAGCATATAAATTGAAGCTATGCTCTCACCAGCATCTTTGGGATCATTGATCGCAACACAGAAGTCCTGAAGAGGACTGGGATCTGTAGCGGTCCCTCATCAATGGAGGAATAGGTGAGGAATCATCATTGTAGGAGTGGTTACACTTGCTGTAACCACTCCATGTTGCCTATGGCAGACTTTTGTTTTCTTGCCTCTTGCATGCCTATAAATAGGCATGCGGAGAGCAAAGAAAGAACACACACAGAAAACACAAACACAGACAACATTTGCTGATTTTGTGGGGAAGAGGGAACAAGAATTGGAGTGACAAAATAGTGAGGTTAATTGGGGTGTTTGAGAAACACTTGGGTGTCACTATTTTGGGTTAATCTCAGGGTTATGTCCCTAGTATTTTTCTAGAGAAGTCCTCTTGTAACCTGCTAATTATTTTATTAGTAGAAGAATATTCGGAGTTTGTCCCGTGGATGTAGCCTAAATTCAGGGTGAACCACGTTAATTTTCTGGTGCCATTTTAAATTATTATTTTATTTGCTTTGCTTGTATTTAATTGATTTATGTAGTCATCTGTCCTATTAGTCCATCCTTCCGCTGCACTTAGGAAATTTGTGCTATTTTTCCCAACAACTAGTATTAGAGCTTTATTGGAGTAATAATATTTACTTATCGTATGCTCTGTGGTTGCCATAAAAGTGGACCCTTCACATCAGAAAATAAGTTAAATTATTATTTACTCTTTTAAAGTCTAGACGGAGACCATGGAGGTGAAGACGAGCAAAATGATTAATTTAAATGTCATGAATTACCACATATGGAGAAATAAGATGAAGGATCTCTTATTTGTGACGAAGATGCATCTACCGGTGTTTAGTACAACTAAACCCGAGAACAAGATAGACGAGGAATGGGAATTCGAGCATGAGCAAGTTTGTGGTTTCATCCGGTAGTTTGTCGAAGACAATGTGTACAATCACATTTGTAATGAGACCCATGCACGAACATTATGGAACAAGCTAGAAGAGCTGTACGCTTCTAAGACCGGCAACAACAAATTGTTGTATTTGACAAAGCTACTCCAGATGAAGTATCGAGAGGGTACGTCGATGGCAGATCATTTAAATAATATGCAGGGGATCGTGGAGCAACTGTCAAGGATGGGCATTAAAATTGATGATGAAGTACTCGCACTTTTAGTGCTGACATCCCTACCAGAGTCTTAGGAGACTTTGAAGATTTCAATCACCAATTCTGTACCAAATGGTGTAGTAAATATGGAATTTGTCAAAAGTGGAGTCCTTAATGAAGAAATGAGAAGGAAAGCACAAGGATCCACTTCATCGCAGCAAGATGTCCTTGTTGCAGAATCTAAGGGGAGGAGTTAGGCCAGAAGTTCAAAGTCCAAGGACAAAAACAAGGGAAAGTCAAATAAATATGCCAATGTGGAGTGCCATCACTATAAACAAAAGGGTTACATAAAGAAGTTCTGTCGAAAGTTTAAGAAAGATCAGAAGAAAAATAAAGGTAAAGGGAAGACCCAAGATGACAGCAGTGATGAGGAACAGACCCATGTTGCGGAGGAGTTCAACATCGTCACTGAAGAAGACATTGTCAACCTGGCAACCCAAGAGACCAGTTGGGTAGTTAACAGTGGTGCTACTATTCACGTGACATCTCAAAGGGACTTCTTCTCTTACACACCATGTGATTCTGGTGTTGTCAGAATGGGAAATAAAGATTATTCACAAGTTGCAGGAAAATGAGATGTTTGTTTGGAGACAGAGAATGGTACGCAGTTAGTCCTGAAGGATGTCATACATATTCCAGATATGCGTTTGAACTTGATCTCAGTCGGGAGGCTAGATGATGAAGGATACTGCAACACCTTCTATAATGGCCAAGGGAAGCTCACCAAAGGTTCCTTGGTGGTGGCCAGAGGGAAAAAGTACTCAAAACTGTACATGATGCAGGCAAAGCTCTCCGAGGATGCTGTGAATGTAGTGGAGAATGATAGTACAATTGAGTTGTGGCACAAGTGGCTAGGCCATATGAGTGAGAAAAGTATGACCTGTTTAGCCAAGAAGAATGTGTTGTCTGGATTGGATCAGGTCCAGTTGAAGAAATGTGCTGATTGTCTGGTGGGAAAGCAAAATAAAGTTGCTTTCAAGAGTTCTCCTTCTAAAATGAAGAATGTGTTGGATCTAATACATTCCGACTTGTGTGGGCCAATGCCAAAATCACTTGGTGGTGCTCAATACTTTGTGACTTTCATTGATGATCATTCCCGAAAGATATGGGTGTATCTTTTGAAGAAGAAAGACCAAGTGCTGGAGGTCTTTAAGCAGTTTTTATCTCTGGTAGAGAGACAGACCGGCAAGAAGCTAAAATGCATTCGCACAGACAATGGTGGAGAATATACAGGACCTTTTCAGACTTACTGTGAGGAGCATGGTATTCGACATCAACTGACACTGCAAAAAATGCCGCAGTTGAATGGTTTGGCTGAGAGGATGAATAGGACTTTGATGGAGAGAGTTAGGTGTATACTCTCACATGTAAAGTTGTCAAAGATGTTTTGGGGTGAGACTATACCAGTAGTTGCTCACATATTAAATCTTTCACCTTATGTCCCTCTACAATATGATACTCCAGAAAGAGTATGGGCAGGAAAAGATATTTCCTATGATCATCTGCGGGTGTTTGGTTGCAAGGCCTTTGTGCATGTGCCAAAAGATGAGATATCCAAGCTTGATGTTAAGACGCGACAGTGCGTGTTTATTGGCTATGGTCAAGATCAGCTTGGCCGTAGATTTTATGATCCAGTGTAGAAGAAGCTTGTCAGAAGTCGTGATGCGGTGTTTGTGGAAGATGAAACCATTGAAGACATTGAAAAAGCCCAGAAAAATGCTTCCAAAGTCAATGGTGATTCAACAAACATAGAGCTAGTCCCTTCAACGACGATGCCAAGAGAAGTTGAAGATGAAGCTCTTAATGATCAACCTGAGGCAGGGGATCCGAGTGCTCCCTTTGAACTGCCATCAGTCATTTTTAATGATGAAAGTGTTGATGATCCATCACCAGCTCTAGTAGGTTCTCCAATTCTGAGGAGATCTGATAGAGTCAAACGACGTTCTACCAGATATCCTGAAGAACAGTATATGTTACTAATTGACGGGGGAGAACCAAAAAGCTTTAAAGAAGCAATGGAGGATGAACACAGTAAGCAGTGGAGGAACGCCATGCAAGAAGAGATGAGTTCTTTGCATGAGAACAAAACTTTTGAGTTGGTGTTGTTACCAAAAGGTAATAGGGCTTTGAAGAACAAGTGGGTGTTCAGGATCAAGCATGAAGAACACAGTCTCCAGCCACAGTTCAAAGCCAGATTAGTCATAAAGGGATTTCACCAAAGGAAAAGGATTGACTTTGGAGAAATTTTCTCACCAGTGGTGAAGATGACATCCATCAGAACAGTGTTGTGGTTAGCAGCAAGCCTCGACTTGGAGATCGAGCAGATGGATGTGAAGACTGCCTTCCTTCACGGGGACTTAGAGGAAGAGATATACATGGAGCAACCAGAGGGTTTCAAAGTAAAAGGGAAAGAGGACTGTCTGTAAGCTTAAGAAAAGCTTATATGGTTTGAAACAAGCACCGAGACAGTGGTATAAGAAGTTTGAGTCTATAATGAGGGAGCACGGCTACAAGAAGACGACTTCAGACCACTGTGTGTTCGTACAAAAATTCTTTGATGATGATTTTATTGTTCTTTTACTCTATGTGGATGACATGTTGATCGTAGGCCAGAATAGTTCCAGAACTAACAGTTTGAAGCAGCAATTAAGCAAGGTTTTTGCTTTGAAAAACTTAGGGCCAGCAAGACAAATTCTTGGCATGACAATAACCAGAGACAGGGGCACCAAGAAATTATGGTTGTCATAGGAGAAGTACATTAAGAAGGTACTTCAAAGGTACAACATGGATAAGGCTAAGACGGTTAGTTGTCCTCTTGCTAATCACTTTAGACTGAGTAAAAAACATTGCCCTTCTATAGAGGATGAGAAGGACGAGATGGATAAAGTTCTATATGCTTCAGCAGTCGGGAGTTTAATGTATGCCATGGTGTGTCCACGGCCAGATATTGCACACTAAGTGGGAGTGGTGAGTAGGTTCCTGTCAAATCCTGGGAAAGAACATTGGAATGCCGTTAAGTGGATTCTCAGGTATCTCCGTAGTACCTCAAAAATGTGTTTGTGTTTTGGAGATGGAAACCCTGTATTAGTAGGCTACACAGATGCTGATATGGTCGGTGATATTGACTCAAGAAAGTCTACGTTAGGATATATGATTACATTTGCAGGGGGAGCTGTGTCATGGCAGTCAAGATTACAAAAGTGTGTTGCTCTCTCAACAACTGAAGCAGATTTTATTGCAATAACTGAAGCATGTAAGGAGTTATTATGGATGAAGAAGTTCTTAAGTGAACTTGGTTTTCACCAGCATAAGTATGAGCTGTTTTGTGACAGTCAGAGTGCAATTCACCTTAGGAAGAATGCCTCCTTTTATTCTAAATCGAAACATATTGATGTGCGATATCATTGGATCAGGGATGTATTGGAGAAGAAGCTACTATAGTTGGAAAAGATCCACACAGTTGAGAATGGATCCGACACGATGACCAAGACTCTTCCAAGGGAAAAGTTAGAATATTATCGACAAGCAATAGGACTGGTGGAGCCCTCCATATAATCGGAAGGGGGAGATTGTAGTGGTCCCTCATCAATGGAGGAATAGGTAAGGAATCATCATTGTAGGAATGGTTACACTTGCTGTAACCACTCCATGTTGCCTATGGCAGACTTTTGTTTTCTTGCCTCTTGCATGCCTATAAATAGGCATGCGGAGAGCAAAGAAAGAACACACACAGACAACATTTGCTGATTTTGTGGGAAAAAAGGAAAAAGAATTAGAGTGACAAAATAGTGAGGTTAATTGGGGTGTTTGAGAAACACTTGGGTGTTACTATTTTGGGTTAATCTCAGGGTTATGTCCCTAGTATTTTTCTAGAGAAGTCCTCTTGTAACCTGCTAATTATTTTATTAGTAGAAGAATATTCGGAGTTTGTCCCGTGGATGTAGCCCAAATTCAGGTTGAACCATGTTAATTTTCTGGTGCCATTTTAAATTATTATTTTATTTGCTTTGCTTGTATTTAATTGATTTGTGCAGTCATCTGTCCTATTAGTCCATCCTTCCACTGCACTAGGGAAATTTGTGCTATTTTTCCCAACAGGATCGTGGGTGTAGGCTGATGAAAAAACTAAAGCAACAAGGATTACTGTTACGATAAACCGAGTAGCCATTCCTGCTATTGCTTAATTTGTCTTTTAGGTTACAAACTTGTACAGGAGGAGATTCCAATTTATACCTGATGTTTCTTGCAAAGGATGAAATTTTCTTCAACAACTACAGAAAGATGAATTTTCATATTTTAATTTTTATATCTCGTGGTATGAATCATTCTCCAACTACTGCTCAAGACTGCTATTGGTTATATAGTTTTCCTATGCAATTCAGATCTTTGATCACATCACACACACACACACACACACACACACACACACTACCAGTTCTACTTTATTTATATCCAAAACTTCTCTGCACGAACTCTTCTTTTTATTGTGACCTCACTCTTATTGAGCCTTGTAATAATATTGGCTTTATTTATATCCAAAACTTCTCTCCAAGAACTACCTCTTGTTTTTGTTGGGGTATCTCTCTCATATAGCCTTGTAATAATATTGATTAGGCATGAAATGGTATGCCACAGCACAAAGTGCTCACGAGGTTTTACTAGCCAAGTAGAAGTCTTTTTGGTCTTCAAGAGCTCCTACTCATTCAACAATTTGATGGTAGCAAGTTTAACAGAGGTGGTAAGCATCAATTTAAAAACAGGAAAATTTATAATTTAAATTAGATAGTAAATAGTTCGACTAAATTAAGTAGTAAGAATCGGTAATGAATTTATAATCTTAAAAAAATGTTTAAAAATGTGATTATTTTTGTTAATAATTGCCTTTTCTTCATTGAAATTTTATTATTGATTTTATGAAATTATTTAAATAAATTTAAATTCACAAAAATTTGTATTCAAAATATATAACCTTTGGTCGCAACAAAATGTCAGCTTTGTCTAACTTCACTGCGATAGAGCTGATTATTTGCACTTTGGTATTCGTGATCAAGCTACGATGGCAATTATCGTTGGTCTAGGGTCTGATCAGGTTCAACATAGCCGATCAAATAGCACAATATATTCAGTCCCCAGTAGCATTCGATCTGGGACCGATTTAAAAATGTAACAGACACTACCTGGTTGCAAAACTATGCAATCTTTTCCTCACAATTTGTGTGCAAATATTCGAGACTGCACGAGGATTGTTTGCCAGTCAGTAAGACAAGATGGTACGGTGTTGTTTTGCCTTTTTTTCCCCTTTATATAATAATATTTCAAAGCAATCCCAAAATCTTTGCATAGCTTTTAGGTCTTTGTTTTGATTTTCTTGAGGTTTGTTTTTATCTCGAGCAGTTGCTATAGATTTTTTGTTTTTCAAATTCACGAATGGAGTTATTGATGACACTGCTCAAGAAATGCTGCAGTGGCTTGGAACTTCTTGGTGTAAGTGGAACAGGAAAATTCATACTTCAATGAAGAACCTCCAGATATCTGTGGCATGAATAACTTTTGATAAGGATCTATGTCACGTATACTAGTTGTTGTATCCTTTGGAATGCATTTAGAGATGGTTAGAGCTTCTGACTGCAGAAGGTGTACAAAACTGATTTGTCCCGGAGAAGCAAGTGGCTAATGTCATTCCAATAAAACAAATGATCATAAAGAATTCAGATATAGCTTATGATTTTGTCAAGTGGTCAGTGGAAGTTTCTGAGAATATCATGGTTGAGACAAGGATTCGTGATGTAGTATCAGCAGTGTTTCTTCATAGTATTTTGTGGCTTTTGAACTTTTGCTAGATTTGTCCTCAACATTATCAACCAAGAAATTGAAAAATCTATTATATTTTCCTTTTCTAGAAAAGAAACATTTTGTCCTCTGATTACCGAGAGTGTAACACCCTCTATTGAGTGGCCTATATAGCTAGGGATGTCGTCCCATATTTTGGACCAGGGGTCTTTATAACAGGGAAACAAATAATCAAAATAGAGCAAGGTAAACTAAATACACGAATAGACCTCAATGTTGGAATTTAAATTTTTAGTCTAGATAAATCATTAGTACTTGGCAAACCACAATTGTGCCTCACTGGCAGAAATAAAATATAATCAAACTAGGGTAGAAATGATAAAGTATCAAGGCCCTATTCTATTACAAAAAGATCTTCAGAACTCGGTCTTGATAAAAATATAGACTACCCTGAAATTCATGATTAGAAAAAATGTGTGAGATTATAAATAATCTTAGTAAGTCCATTGTGTGCAAATGATAATTAGAAAATCATGGACATGATGCATGAATGTAAGAAATCAAAGAGTTGTAGCAGTAAGAAAATTTCAACATTACATCTCAAATTTCACTATCAAATACTTGGAGATAAAATTCAACAAGTATGATCAAATACGATAATTAGAAAAGAATTTTGTCGATTAAATTATTTCCAATCACAAAATGTTGCAAATGTTCATTGAAGTAAAATCTTAAACCCATCATCAACAAGCCATATTTGTGTATCCAGATTTCACATATACGGTAATTTACAAATATGGCCCTGACATAATCCACACTGAGATAGTACAATGGGTTGGGTGCACATCCCTCCCAAGAGGATACCCTAACGTCCCTCTCACAAATTAGACTAGATGTCCCATATCCGTCCCTCGGTCTCCCCTTAGATACCGGGTTACTAGCTAAGAACCGGACTTAACAACTAAGGCTGACCCCCGTTTGGAAAAGACTGTTTTTCAAAGACGGCCAACCATCCAGAATTCTCTCCTAATCAAACAAGAGCTAGTCCTATAGTCTCACCTCTTAAGTACTCAAGTCTTTAAAATTGGTCCAGTTCAAGAAATTCCCATTCCATTGTGGAATATACAATTTCAATTCAAAAAATTATTAATCCAAATCCCAAAACTAATATTTCCAAATTTACCCCGTGTAATTTCCTGCATTTTTAATCCTTGACTGGCTATTTCTTTTGATAGAATGATCATTTGTATCAGTGGCCAGAACAAAAGATGATTGTTGTAATGAGAAGAATATTTTGGTGCAATAAAAATAGATACGAACCTGGATGTAATTTTGAATTTGTTCTACCCGTATCTTAAATTTTCGAAAGGCTACTACTTTTAATAAAGTAAGTGATTGGGGGTACATTTTAGAACAAAAATTGATCAGCACGAAAAAACGAGCGTTTCAATTTAAATTAGGTTTTTTAGGGCTATAAGGGCATTTCATAATTTTGACCGTGAATGGGATTTTAACTGCAATTTTTACGGAATTGGGAAAGAATTGAAGAATTTGAATGTTACCATTGAATTCAGAGGAATTTATTGGTGAAATAATATATTTTTTCAATATGGACCCGAATTTGGTCATTTCTGAGAAAAATTGAAAATGCGGTCGAAAATTTGAACGTGTGGCTTCTTGTGATTGGTGGCCAAGGAAATGTGTCAAATTATGAGAGGATGCATGAAATATCTACGCATCCAATAATGCGAGGAGGCATGAAATATCTATCCATCCAATTCCTTATATGTACATGTAAATGTTTTGTACAAAGAAGAAAAAATAAATAAAGGAATAGGAAATAAGTGATTTCCTTATATTTGTGTTAACTAAGTGTTGGTTTGAACTTTGGTATAGCAAACTCAGCAAGAAACGATGTCTAGTGTAGATTATTCATGTTAAGCATTTGCGATGTCTAGTGTAGATCATCGCAAATTGCGAGAGTTTTGCAAGGGATTTTTTTTGTTCCCAAACTTGCGCGATGGTTTTGCGAGGGATTTTTTTTTTTTCTCAAAACTTAGCCCTCACAATACCCTTACAAATTGCGAGGGTTTTGCAAGAGAATATTTCACCCAAAGCCATGGCCCTTGCAAAATCCTCGTAATTTGTGAGGATTTTGTGAGGGATTTTTTTTGTTGACAAACTTTGCCCAGGCAAAACTATCGAAATTTGCGAGAGTTTTGCAATGGATCTTTTTTTCCCAAAACTCAGCTGTTGCAAAACCCTTGCAAATTGTCGGACTTTATTGCTTGATGCTCCCCTCAAAGCAGGTAGCTCAACTGAGCTCTTTTGATATGATCTTGAGTGGGCTTTTTTTCTTGGTGTTATGGGTGATTTAGTTAATTATGAGTTTAGCTCATCCCATGGAACCAAAACAGTGAATTTCTTGACACAGAAAAGAGAAAACTAAACTAACAACCTACCCTCTATCAAACCCTTGAAGAACTAGGCTTCAAAAACCTTCAAGAATAGTAGAAAGTTCTACTATAATCTCACCCTAATATCCTTGAAGAAACAAAGGCAAACAAGAACAAATAGAATAGAGAAAATAGGCACCCAAGTAATGGAATTCAAACAAACCTTAGAAGAACAAAACAACGAAGACCCATTGAAAGAAATCACATTGGTTTATCCAAAAGATTTTATAGACTCATTCATAAGGAGGACTAATCCTTAAGCATGGTCTTGAACATGAAGAACAAGGAGGCTAGAGCCTCTCAAGACTCTCTCTTCAAATTTGAATAAAGTGTGTGAATTGTGTTATCAAATCACTAAAAGTT
This sequence comes from Voacanga thouarsii, assembly GCA_026120185.1. Taxonomy (NCBI): domain Eukaryota; kingdom Viridiplantae; phylum Streptophyta; class Magnoliopsida; order Gentianales; family Apocynaceae; genus Voacanga; species Voacanga thouarsii. The sequence goes on from JANUWF010001150.1 coordinate 90,379, forward strand.
ATATTTATAATACCCTAGCCCAAGCTAAGTAATCCCTGAGGTTCTAATACAATTTGGGGTCTTAATAGATCTTTACAAAACATTTAAAATGGAGAAAAATCAGAGAAAACATAAAAAACGCGGGGCAGCCGTCAGCTGCCCAGGCTAGAGCCGATGCCGGCTAGGGCTCTTAAGCCGGCACTTGTTGTGCACTGTGTGTCGGGCCGTCTTTGTACAGGTTGAAGTCGGTGCTAGTTCGACTGCTTGGGTCGACGCCGGCTGTCCGCTGGAAGGTTACCTTTTGGTCAAATTTCGTCCGTCTTTGTTGCTGGCTTGAGTTCTTATTGGGGTCCTTCTTGGATAGTCATCAAAATGAGCTCTTAGCTAGCTTCCTCAACCTTCCAACCCTCTTCCATCCTCAAGCATAGTTTTATGAGAAAATAAAGATCATTTTGAAGCTTCTTGGTCCTAGATCTTGTCATCGGTCCTTGTCCTTGCACGGTTACGCCTCCCCTTCCTTGATCTTGACCTCCATGATGAAGCGGAGTCTCATCATCTCCCTCTCATTGGAAAGGATTCGTCACCGAATCATTGCCATTATCTACATCAAAGGGAGAAAGGTCACTAACATTAAAAGTGGCGCTAACATGATACTCACCGGGTAAATCTATCTTATAAGCGTTATCTCCAATTTTGGAGAGAACTTGAAATAGACCATCCCTCCTTAGATCTAGTTTGCTCTGTCATTGAGTGGAAAATCTCTCCTTACGAAGGTGCACCCATACCCAATCGCCCGGTTCAAATGACACATTTTTCCTTCCTTAATTACGCTTATGGGCGATCTCTTCATTTCGTTTCGCAATGGTTGCTTTCACCTTCTCATTGAGTGCCTTCACCATTTCCATCTTCTTAGCTCCATCGAGGTTCATCCGTTCACCTATAGGCAAGGGATCCAAATCTAAAGGAGTTAGAGGATTAAAACCATACACAATTTCAAAAGGAGAATAAGAAGTGGTAAAGTGAATAGCCTTATTGTAAGCAAACTCGGTGTGGCAAGCATTCCTCCTAATTTTTCAAGTTCTTCTTGATTATGGTCCGCAAGAGTTGGGTGAGTGTTCAGTTGACCACCTCTGTTTGTCCGTCCGTTTGAAGATGAGGAAAACAAGAGTTAGTAATAAGTTTGTTTCATAATACTCTCCAAAAGTGGCTAAGAAATTTAGTATCCCTATTCGAGATAATAGTCTTTGGACTTCCGTGCATTCTCACCACTTCCTTAAAGAATAAATCTACAATATAAGACGCATCATTAGTCTTAGAACAAGCTACAAACTAAGCCATTTTGGAGAATCGATCAACAATCACAAATATGGAGTCCTTACCCCCCTTGGACCTAGGCAATCCTAAGATGAAGTCCATTGAAATATCAACCCAAAGTACATTAGGTGTGGGCAAAGGAGTATAAAAATCATGTGGAAGAGATCTAGACTTAGCTTGCCTACAAATAATGCATTGAGAACAATGTTTCTCCACATCCTTTCTTATTTTTAGCTAAAAGATATGTTCCTTAAGGATGCCTAAGGTCTTTGCAACACCAAAATGCCCCATTAGTCCCCCACTATAGGCCTCCTTAACTAGCAACTCTCTAATAGAACCCTTTAGCACACAAAGCCTTGCCTCCCTAAACAAGAAACCATCATGCCTATAATATTTAGCAAATGCACATTTCTCACAAGCATGGAAAATATCCCCAAACTCTTCATCATCAATATATAATTCCTTCACAAGTTCAAAACCAAGAAGTTTAGCATCCAAAAAGTTTAGTAGTGCATACCTTCGAGATAGTGCATCCATTACTAAATTTTCCTTACCCTTCTTATATTGAATGACATAAGGAAATGTCCCAATAAACTCCATCCACCTTGCATGCCTCTTGTTCAAATTTTGTTGGCTTTTGAGGTGTTTAAGGGTCTCATAATCGATATGAATGACAAACTCTCTTGGTAAAATGTAGTGTTGCCAATATTCTAGGGTCCACACTAAGGCAAAAAGCTCTTTGTCATAGTTAGAGTAATTGAGGGCCACCCCGGACAATTTCTCACTAAAGTATGCAATGGGTTTTCTATCTTGAGTCAAGACCGTACCTATTCCCACCCCACATGTATCACACTCTATCTCAAATGCCTTCTCAAAGTTAGGAAGAATAATAGTTGGAGCTTGGCTCAATTTGTTTTTGAGGGTTTGAAAGGCTTGTTGTTGGGCTTCCTCCCACCTAAATCCCACCTTTTTCTTCACCACTTTGGTTAGATGGGTCGCTATAGTGCTAAAATTTTGGATGAACCTCCTATAGAAGCTAGCTAGCCCATGAAAACTACGAATTTGGGTAATAGTGGTAGGGGTGGGCCAATCTTGGATGGCTTTTACTTTTTCCTCATCAACCTCAATTCCTTTGGCACTCACAACATACCCAAGGAATGTAATTCTCTCCAAAGGAAAAAAGCACTTCTCAAGGTTAGCTTACAATCTCTCCCTTTAGAGGGCAACAAGCACACTTTGAACATGATTCAAATGATCCACATATGAGTTGCTATAGATTAATATATCATCAAAGTACACAACAACAAATTTTCCAATGAATTCCCTCAAAACATAGTGCATTGATCGCATGAAAGTACTAGGAGCATTAGACAACCCAAATGGCATGACAAGCCACTCATACAACCCTTGTTTGGTTTTAAAAGCTGTTTTCCATTCATTCCATTCTTTTATTCTAATTTGGTGGTAACCGGATTTCAAGTTAATTTTAGAGAAAATGCATGCACCAAATAGCTCATCAAGCAAATCATCTAGCCTAGGAAAAGAATGGCCGTACTTTATCGTGATATTGTTGATAGCGCAACAATCCACGCACATACGCCATGTCCCATCCTTTTTGGGCACTAAGAGAACCGGGGCCACACATGGGCTTAGGCTCTCTCACATATGTCCCTTCTCAAGTAATGTCTCTACTTGCTTTTCCAATTCTTTCGACTTCTCCGGGTTACTTCTATATGCCGATCGGTTGGGGATGACGGCTCCAGGCACAAAGTCAATTTAATGCTCAATCCCTCTTATAGGTGGTAGTCCTCTGAGCACTTCATTTGGGAAAACGTCTTCAAATTCTTGAAGAATAGCTACAATTTCATTAGGCAAAGACAATGTAGAATCATTAGTAGAAACATAAGAACCTTTGCATAAAAGAAAAAAAACCGGTTCCTTAGCTTCTATAGCCTCTATGACCTCACTTTCTTTTGCAAAGTAATTTACTTTTCTTTTACCTCCCCTCTCTTGTCCTTGCTCACTCATATTCTTGATCGTCAAATGTACTTGTTTGTCCATCCTCTCTCTCAACTCTTTTTCTTTCCTCTCTTATTCTTTCTTCTCAATTTCTTATTTTTGTTTGACATCTTGCACTCCCTTCTTCTTTTCTTTCTCCTTTATGATTCTTTGATCTTTGTTTACCTCACTAGGGGCCATGGGGGTGAGGGCAAACATAGTTCCCTTCTTGAGTAGGGAATAACTATTCTTCCTTCCATCATACTTTACATGCCTATCGTATTGCCAATGCCCCCCTAAGAGCAAGTGACCAGCTTGCATGGGTACCACATTACATAGCATATCATCCTTGTACTTTCCCATCTCAAAAGACACCAAAACTTGTTTATTTACTCTCAATTCCCCGCTGTCGTTCAACCATTGCAATTTGTAGGGCTTAGGGTGTTTAATCCATCTCATGTCATATTCTTCAACCAAGATTGTACTAATCACATTAGTGCAACTCCCACATCCACAATGACACTACAAGGGGTCTTGTTGATTAGACACCTAGTGTAGAAAATATTCTCTCTTTGTTGGTGATCTTGAACTTCAATGGCTTGTGAATTCAATGACCTTCTTGTGACTCCCACTAAAGAGTATTCTTGACCAACAACTTCCCTTTCATCACTTTCCTCTTCCCTATTTCCCTCTTGGTCTTCTTGATACCTTTCTCCCTCTTCTTCTTCATTGGTAGAAACATCACTATAGGGATTAGTATACATCATTCTCTTGTTGGGACACTCATGGGAAGTATATCCATATCCAAGGCACTTAAAATACTTGATATTCCTATTTCTTTGTGGCCTCTCCATGGCTTTTCCCTTGTCCTTGTTCCAACCTTCCCTAGGTTTCTAATCCTCTCTAGGTTTGTTGAAGTCCCTTTGGAATGGCTTAGGGGCTTCATCCTTCTTCATTGGCATCTTACTGGCAGTATTGGGGTTTGGAAGTGGTGGTCTAGTAAATGCCCTTCTCTTTAATTGCCTCTCAATCTTCATAGCGGCATGTACCATATCCTCTAATCATTCATTAGGGTGCAATTCTACTAAATTAGCAACTTCCCTATTTAATCCTCCCAAGAACCTTGCCCTTGTTGCCCTAGGAACCTCATTGATTTGAGTTCTTATCAACATTACTTCCATCTCTTTATGGTAATCTTCCACACTCATGTTCCCTTGCATGAGTGATTGGAGCTTTTGGTAAAGATCATTGTAGTAATGGTGTGGTATAAACCTAGCCCTCATCATCCCTTTCAACAAATTCCAACTAGCCACGGTTTCCACTCCCATTTATCTCCCTTGTGCACTAACTTGCTCCCACCAAACCAAAGCATACTCTGAAAATCCCAAAATAGCCAACCTCACCTTTGACCTTTCACTATAGATATGACTTTCTAGGAAGATCTCCATCTTACTCTCTCACTCGAAATATGCTTCGGGGTCATTCTTGCCATAGAATGTGGGCACTTTCAATTTAATGAGGTTCAACTCCCTCTCCTTCTCATTTTCTTCTCTCCTACCTCCTCTATTACCCCATCCTCTATTGTGTTCCCCAAAACCTTCAACATTGTTCCCCCTCATACCATTCATCAACTCCCTCAAACTCTCTTTCTAACCCTCTTAGATTGTTCCCACCATTCTTTCCTTAACCCCTACCTCATCCTCTTCTCATACCATGTCTTCCCCCTCTCATAGGAGCTTGTTGGAGTCCCCCGATAGAGTGCTCATCCAACTATTTCCCTTGTTGGGCATTTAACGGAGAAGTATGGGTATTACCATCCATCATCCTAGGGCTAGGTACTTCAAATCGCTCTTGGTCTCTCCTTTGTACGACAGTAGAAGATTATCTAAGATGATTTATCAACCTTGTCATGTTTTGAAACTCACTTTGCATAGTCCTCATCATAGCTTACAAGTCATCACGCAAAACCCTAGCATCAATTTGTTCTTCTTGAGGTCTACTAGGTCCACTTGGGTTAGGCCTGGAGATCTCTTGATCATGGGCCATGGTGGTGGAATATTTACTTATTTATACCTGCAAAACAAAAGAGATTAAAAAAAAAAAAAAGATCCTCGCTTCGCTTTTTTGCATGTTTGCTCTCAAAGGTTAGTCACTCCACGCTCGTGTTTGCTCGCTTAAGCTCTTTTAGTAATAGGCTCACCATCTTACCTTTTTCTCAATACTCAAGCCTTCTTGTTCAATCCTAATTCTCCCCAATAACTAAAGATTTAGTCCAACTTAGTGAATGATATGTCTTCATTTGGGTATAAAAATTATATAAAAATAAGCACATCCCTAATCAAGTTTAAATTAAAACATTAACCCCAAATTACACATATGAGCAAGCTACTCATCATTAACATAGCATAGGGTTCAAACGAGTGTTGATCCTCAAGGAATAAGTATGCATTAATCTATTTTCTTTCATTGTTTAACCTACTCAATAAAGTGAAAAATAATAAAAATAAAATTAAAATAAAATGAAAGAATATATACATGACAAGGATGGAGAATTATGTAACTCAAACCATTATTTTGACAAGCATGATCTTAAAGAACCCAATCATTATCATAACTAATCATTCTCTTGGCCTCATAAAGGATTAAGATAGACTCACTTCTTTTTCAATCCATGAAATCATTATCTTCTAGATAAATTAGCATAACATATTATATCTTAACTAATTCACCCAAAAGATGCATTAAACACAATCCTTGATTAAATTTCTATATTCTGGCAAACTTAAAGTACAAAATTAACAAATGAATCCATATTCTGGCAGACATCAATTAACCTTCAATTACCTAGTTCTTCGCAATTAACCTCTTTTTCAAGCAAGTTAAGAGACAACAAATATGAAACTAATGAAATGAAACCACCATCAACCTCTTTTTCAAGCAAGTTAATGGAAAGAAACAACAAATCAATCTCGTAATAGGCACAAGTAATTAAATACCAAGAAGAACAATTAATTAGTCAAAAGATCAAATAACTCTAAAAATCATGAATACCTAAAACAATGTCAAATTACAATAAACAATTAATACATCATTGTTCAAGAAAAAGAAAACAAAGTAAAAGAAAGCACTCATAGACAAGCCTTATTCTTCATTCTTTGAAGACCTTCTTGCACAACCCTCATTGAATTAAAGAATTTTTCCTTTGATTTGAGTGATTTTCTATGATGATCTATGAATTCTCCTCCTTTTCTCTTGTGTTTTCCACCTATTTATAAGCTTAGGAAGTGCCTAAACTTGTTGGTGTAACGTTCTTGGCTGAGTAGAAGTAGGAAGATACTAAAATTTCACAGATTACCAAAAACCGCATAGAAAAATCAAGATCCGTCTTATCCTCAGGGCATAGCCGGCGCCGCCTTGGCTTCTGGAGCCAGCACCGGTTGTGTTTGTTTCTTCTGTTGTTCGTCGATTTTTTCTTGATTTTCACGCAATGTTGTGCAGAGTGTAGCTGGTGCCACCTTGGCTACTAGAGTTGGCACCGGTTTGGTTCTGTTCCGGTCCTGTTTCAACAATTTTCGTCACCTTGAAGTTCATGCCAATTGCACATGGCCGGTGCCGGTTCCTATGTCCTAGCCGGCGCTGCCTCTATTCTGTTTTGCGACATTTTTTCTTTGTTTTATCCCTAAAATCTGAAATAATGAATAAAATACCTTTCCAAGGGTAAAATCTCAAACATGAAAGAATATGCCTAGTTATTGAAAAAAATGTATCACAAAAGAGTCTCAAATAACTAGAAAAAATATGACTAATTTAGCCCCTATTACATTCCCCCGCACCTAGCTCTTTACTTGTCCTCAAGCAAAGTCTCGAAGACAAATAGGAAAAACATAAGGATTTCAACAATCAATCAATCGATTTCAAAACAATATCTCTAATTCTTTTTTCATTCAAGAACATAAAACACATGCTACTACATCTTTCACAACAAACGCAAGACTTATGTAAGTGAATAGAGACTTAGTAGAACTAACCCAATACTTAACAATAATATCAAACAATTGGAAAGAATTTAGTTAAAAAAGAATATGCATTCCATAAGCTTACTCTTCATACACTATCTCTACTAATTCGAGACATATCATGATTCTACTTATGTTAATTAGGACTTTCAAGCTTGTAATGTAAGGCTAGAGGCTTGTAATATAGCTTGTCAAACAAAGGGTATAGGAGAATCAAATATCAAAGAAGCTGAGAGTTTGCAAGAAAAGGATAAACAAAATGTATCAATAATTTCTAACTCTTCTTGCTCTCCTATTCTAAAATCAATCAAAACTCATAACCTTGTTTAGCAATTACAGTTTAACTCAAGCAAATCTCACATTTTCTCTCTTTCTTTTCTTTTTTTTCTTTTCTTTCATCAACTCTTCTCTATTTTTTCACAAGATCACTCAAATTTTCAGCAATAGTGTCACAGACTTGATATGAACTCAACTTTTACAGCTTCAATCACCATTCCTCTCGTGATCTTTCTTTTCTTTTTCTTTCAATTTTTCTCTTTACTTTTTTTTTCTCTTCTTTTGTCTTTCACTGCTGCTGTTCTTTTCTTTCTCAATTTCTTTCTTTCTATCTTTTTATTTTTTGAGTAGCTTTTTGTTTTCTTTTCTTGTTTTCAATCTTTCTTCTCTCTTTCCTCTCTTTCTTTTCTTTCTTTTTCCACGTCAACATAACTATTGATGCATGACTGAAAGTAACGAGTCATGATCTTTCTCCAAGTATTCTCCCTCAACATTCTCATTTATGTACTTTTATCCATTAAAAGCATAAAGATTTGGAAGAATTATTCAACTCTTAGAAAGAAGTAATGGACAAAGTATGATAATGGGTTTTAAGAAAGAAATTCATCAATGTAAGCTCAAAATAGGCACTAGGGATAATATAAAAATAGGTAGGCTTGAAAAGGTCAAACTATCCAAAGAAGGCCTATTGTCGTCATCCCTAAGTTAAATCATGAACGTTTTTCTTATTTTGCCTCGAGAGATATTCAAGTAAGTTCTAGGATGCTTTATGAATTTTAGTAGAAAAACAGGTTTAAGAACAATGTAAAGCATTTGATCAAGAACTACTTTGTCTAAGTATGTGCAAAAAGTCATGCATAAGCCATAAATTATCTAGAACATATGCTCTATAATCCATCATAAAGACATGCATTAAAAATACAGCTTGAAATCTCAAAGAAAATCAGAAAAATTTTCAAAAATTTTGCTCACAAGAAGGATAAAGTATAAAAGAATGATGCATAGAAGAATTTTTAATCAAATCACTCCTCCACACTTAAACTGGACAGTGTCCTCAATGGCCAAATAAATAGAACAAGGAATAAGCAATGCCATGGGACCAAAAATATAAAGGCAAAGAGATAAGAAAGATAATACTTCCATTCATTGTGCAAGTGGCTGTACAAGATCTGAATTCCTGAAGAACGAGGCATTGGTAAAGTACTTTAAAAAAAAATACAAAAGACACACCAAAACATAAAAAACTAGAAAAGGAAAATAAATCAAAAACAAAAGAAAGAAAATAGTACAGCAAAGGAAAGTAAGCAAGATAAATCAAGAATTTTATGTGTTAGCATCTAAGAACATTTCCACTTGATCCATGTTGTGAAGAACTTCACCAACATAACGTTTTACTTGATTGCTATTGACTTTGAAAATGCCCCTAATAGGGTGAGTAATTTCAAGGGAATAGCTTACTTACCGTGTATGGTCTTGACTATCGTGATTTCAATTTTCCTGGAAAAAGTCGTTGGCGAGAATTGAATAACAATACTTGATCACCTTTCTCAAAGTCATGTTGTCGAGCAATATGCTTGTCGTGCCATGTCTTAACTTTCTCTTTATACCATGTTGACGTATCATAAGCATCCTTGCGCAACTCCTCTAAGGCTATGAGTTGAAGTAATCTGGACTTTCCAGTTAACTCAAGATCAAGGTTCACAAGTTTTATAGCCCAGAAAGCTTTATGCTCAATTTCAATAGGTAAATGACATGCTTTTCCATAAACTAACCGAAAAGGAATTGTGCCAATTGAGGTCTTAAAAGCTGTCTGATATACCCAAAGAGTGTTATCCAATTTTAGACTCCAATCCTTCCTAGTATGATTAATAGTTTTTTCTAAGATTCGTTTGAGTTCCCTATTAACCACTTCAACCTATCCACTTGTTTGGAGATGATAAGGGGTAACAAGTCTATGGTTCACGCCTAGATATTTGAGAACCATTTCCATTTGTTCATTGCAAAAATGAGTCCCTCTATCACTAATGAGCACCTTAGGTACACCAAAACGGGTGAAAAGTTTTTTCAGAAATTTTACCACAACCCTTGCATTATTAGTGGGTAAAGCTTAGGCTTCTACCCATTTAGAAACATAATCCACTGCCACCAAAATGTATTTATTCTCAAAAGAACTAGGAAAAGGTCCCATGAAGTCTATCTCCCAATAATCAAATACTTCGCACGCTTGAAAAATTTGTAATGGCATCTCACTAGATTTAGAGATGTTACTTGTACGTTGACACCTATCACAACCTTCGACAAACCTTTGGGTATCTTTGAACAATGTGGGCCAATAGAATCTAGAGTCGAGCACCTTTCGTGCAGTGTTGTTGACTTGGTAGTGGCCTTCAGCAAGTCCTTCATGACAATGTCTTAGAATATCTTCACATTCCTTAGAGTCCACATATCGTCGAATGATTTGGTCCGCACAACCCTTAAATAAATACGGATCGTCCCAAAAGTAATGCCTTACTTTGGAGAGAAATTTCTTCTTTTGTTGCATTTTCAGAGCTTTTGGAACAATTCCTGCAACCAAGTAATTAGCAAACTTGGCAAACCAAGGGGTGTTTAGCATCGCACCTTCTATAAGAAAGAGTTGTTCATCCGGAAAGGTGTCATTGATGTCCTCCTCCACCAATGATTCCAAATTGGGATTATCCAGTCTTAACAAGTGATCCACAGCTAGGATTTCAACACCCTTTTTATCCGTAATTTCCAAATCAAATTCCTGCAATAATAATACCCATCTTATCAACCTTAGTTTTGAATCATGTTTGGTTAGTAGGTACCTTAAGGCAGAATGGTCCATATAAACAATGATTTTGGACAAAATAAGATAAGCACGAAATTTATCGAAAGCAAACACTATGGCAAGCAATTCTTTCTCCGTTGTTATATAGTTTTCTTGAGCATCTGTCAAAGTCTTGCTTACATAGTATATAGGTTGGAAGTGCTTATTCCGCCTTTGTCCCAGTACTGCACTAACTACAAAATCACTTGCATCACACATTAGTTTAAAGGGAAGAGAACAATCAAGTGCAATTAAAATGGGTGAATTAATCAACTTCTCTTTAAGCAGGGTGAATGCCATGAGACATTTTTTGTCAAAATTAAACACAGCATCCTTTTAAATTTAAGAAGTAAGAGGTTTGGAAATTTTTGAGAAATCCAAGATAAACTTCCTGTGAAAACCTGCATGACCAAGAAAGCTCCTTATCGCTTTCACAAAAGTCGGAGGGGGTAGCTTCTCAATTGCTTCAATTTTTGCTCTATCAACCTCTATACCTTTCCTTGAAATTTTATGCCCCAACACAATACCTTCTTGCATCATAAAGTGGCATTTTTCCTAATTGAGCATGAGGTTAGTCTCTTCACACTTTGCTAGTACCTTTTCAAGATTAGATAAGCACAAGTCAAATGAATCACCAAAGACTGAAAAATCATCCATAAATACCTCCATGATGTCCCCCATGAGTACTTCAAATATAGCTATCATGCACCTTTGGAATATTCTGGGACCATTGCAAAGACCAAACGGCATCCGACAATATATAAAAGTGCCATATGGACACGTAAAACTGGTTTCTTCTTGGTCATCCAGAGCTATAGGGATTTGTAGGTAGCCAGAAAATCTATCCAATAAACAATAATACTCGTGTCCAGCTAACCTTTCCAACATTTGGTCAATAAAGGGGAAAAGAAAGTTATCTTTTCTAGTGGCTTTATTTAGCATCTTATAATCAATACAAAACCTCCAACCCATGACCAATCTTATAGGGACTAGTTCATTTTTATCATTGCGACTCACAGACATTCCTCCCTTCTTTGGTACCACTTGAGTAGAACTCACCCAAACACTATCAGAAATAGGGTAAATGATGCTTGAATCTAAGAGTTTAACCACCTTACCTTTTACCACTTCATTGATATGTAAGTTCAACATACATTAGGGTTGCACTATGGGTTTTGCACCTTCTTCTATCAAAATCTTATAAGTGCAAAAGGATGGACTAATTCCCTTTATATCAGTGATTTTCCAAGCTATGACTCCCTTATATTTTCCCAACATACTTACCAATTTGGTCTTTTGTTCTGTATTAAGATCTTTGGCAATGATCACAGACAATTTATGTCCTTTAGACAAGAACACATATTCCAAATACTCAGGCAGGTCTTTTAGGTCCAATTCGGGAAGATCTTCTATGGATGATTTCATTCTCCCTAAACTGCTTTTCTCAATTTCTAAATTCTTCATCCCATCCTCATTGTGAAAGTCCTCCGAATACGCCATTGATATTTTCATCAACTCCTCCTCAATGGATTCCTGCATCAACTCAAAAATAGGTTCGTCAAGAATATCAACTCTTAAACAAGAATCATCAGACGACAAAGGGTGTTGCATGCTCTTGTGGATTTGAATGACTACTTCCTCATCCCCAACCCTAAGTGTCAACCTCCCCTCATGAACATCAATTAATGCTTTTACTGTAGCTAGGAAAGGTCTACCTAAGATTAAAAGGGACTTTGGAATCTTTATCCATGTCAAGAATAACAAAATCCATTGAAAATATGAATTTATCAACTTTTACCAACACATCTTCTATTATACCCCTAAGATATTTGATACATCCATCCACGAGTTGAATACTTATCCTAGTGGGGTATGTTTGTCCTAGGCCTAGCTTTTTAAATGTTTTATATGGCAATAAGTTAATGCTAGCACCTAGGTCAGTTAATGTATTGTAGAAATTAAGAGTGCCAATTAGACATGGAATAGAGAAACTCCATGGATGTAACATCCCACAACCTAGGCCCAGCAGGGCCGGGGATGTCGCCCCATCTAAAGGACAATGGGTCTTTATAACTAGGACACACAACAAAAATAAAACAATACTTTGAAATTAAAAGTTATTACAACCAAAAATTCAAGAACAAATCCAAAGTAAATTGTTTACTCTCATCTCTCAAAGCATTACATAAAATAAATAACACAATATCTTCCAAAGCAGACAATAACTAGCAACTCATCCCTACAGCAGGATCGACCTGAAATCATGGTAAAAAGGGTGATGGGATAAACATCTCAGTAAGTTCGTGTGTGCTTTGAGTGTTCAGGTAAAACAGTTCATGTATGCAAGTTGAAACATTTCATAAGAGAAAATGTTGGCAAGCAATAAATAAAGTTAAAATAAAGAGTGGCATTTTCCTCTTTTCAAACCATACAAGTGCACAATAAATACAACCACTCAAATAGGCGGCCATGGGTACCACACGTTGGGCCCCATATCCATACAACGGTCAGAATGCTACACATTGTGCAGACTGACAAAAGGTAGGTGTATGACCTACCAGGTAAGATCTCCTTCCTTCTCTACACCCAAACAAAATCTGTTGTCCACTCCGGCAACACATAGTCCACATGACTGAAACTTGCTAGCTCAGACCGACATGACTAAGTAGTACTGTCGCTTCTCCAAGTTGAGTTCATCTTCTGGAAATGACCTCCTGCCAGAAGACTCGCTCTTGCTCTTCAAAACTAGTACTACTAGCCTACCCTTATTGAGTACTCAACGTTAATTGTTCCACTTGGGAGAAAACTGATAAAACATAGCTTTACTTGAACATGGCAATTAAGGGTTTCTAAAGTTCATGACAAAGCTGGTTTTAGAAAAAGTTTAGTATTTGAGTAAAATTGCTTATAGATTTTCAAATAATTTGTTTAACTAAAATAAGAAAGGAAACAGTCCTCAATTGCTTTTACAAAACCAGTGTTCACATACTTCGTGTTTGGCTTGCCATAGTAACCTTTTATAACAAATAAGTTTTATGCAGGAGCTTACCCGATCCTTTACTTGAGCTAACTCAAAGATCTTCTAAAGCTGACCTAACCTCACCTGGGGTAAACACAAGACATAATTAAATTGAAGCCAAATTTGCTTCTATAAATAATCCTAGTTCAACTTCCTACAATCATGACCCCAATTTTCCAAACTTTAAGGCTGGATAATCAAAAGGATTTTATAAAATAAATCTAGTTTGATAATAAAATAACTAAGGTTTGTGAAATAGTTACTAATAAGTTGTAGGTATAAATCTTTGTTACTAATAAATAAACTAGGGTTTATTTGATAAATGGTCCTAAGTCCTAAATGATAGTATTAAAATAATAAACTATTACTATTCTCTTAATTAATAATTAATAGTTAGAAAAAAATTGATAAATAAAATTAATAATCAGTAAATTTTAATATATTTTGATTAAAAGATAAAAATAAATTTTAATAGTATTTATGAATATATGATTTATAAGATTAATATTTTACCTATCATGATTATTTATATAAAAAGCTTTATTTAATATTATTATTATATATAATATTTTTATATTCTAATTTTGATAGAAGATATAATTTATTTGGCTAAAATTCTACTATTTTATTTAACAATCCAATTCCAAATCTTCCTAGGGTTTTCGAAATCATTAGAAGAAAATATAGCATTAATTTTTATTAATGTAATAAAATTGGCTAACTTAAATAATTTAGGAACAACAAGGTCATGATTATAATTCTCCTATTGCTAACCATAATCATGAACATAGACTTTAACACCAATCCACAAACTATTCAATTCATGAATAAAAGCATAAATCCATATCTACCATCACATGATCCAAACTCCACTAAACATACTCAAATTCATGGCTTCAACAAGAATACAAGAACATAAAACCCTATTCATCAAAGGTGACATAATATCTACCATGTTTAATCATCCACACTAACTTACGACATGAAGAGCATGTAACAAACCCTAAAATATCATAAAACTCAACCATGGCAAATCATCCCCATACTTCAATCCCAACTCCATCATATAAACACATACTCAATCACCAATCATATTCCATCTCTTTCTAATTACACCTAAGAGACATGATTCTAAAATTAAGGAGAGGGTTAAAGAGACATACTCAAATGATAACTACCTTGATGAAGTCTTAAGAAAGTCCACACGCTTGGTAGACTTGATTCGACCAAGAAGAAGAAGAGAAAATGGCCATGGTTGAAACAACCATTTCGGCCAAGAGAGAGAGAAAGAGAGAAAGAGATAGAGAGAGGGTGTTAGTATATTTCATTAAAGATCGAAGAGGAAGAAAAATGAACATAATCGTTCATGTTTACCTTAAGAGTGTTCTTGAGTCTTCAAGAAAATTCTAGTTTTTTTTTTAATCCAAAAGTAGAGCCTTGATTTCAGTGTTTGATGTTATAAATTATAGAAATGGATTCTAGAGGATGAGTAGATGTGATCTGGAGTTTTTGGAGAAGATTTGAGGTATTTAGAGTGGTCTTAGGCTTGGAGAATGGTGGTGTGTATTCTTGGTGTTCTTTGGAAAAATGGAGAGAATGGAGGAAAGGCTAGACAAAATCTATTAAGTGGTGTTGGCCGAATGGATGGAAGAATCCCTGTGATTGAATTTTTAGATTAGGGGAAAAAAAAGGAAAGCTGGTTGTTTGAAATTCAAAAGAAGTAATTTAGGGAGTGAATTAAGGTAGAATATATGGTAAGAATAGCTTGGTTGATGGAGGTCTTTGGGGGCTTCAATGGCTGACTAGTTTGACTGGTATTTTACTGAGATGAATGATGTTTGAATGGGTTATAGGATGGCCGAAATTCAGAGTGTAATGGTAGAAGCTTTTCTAGTTGTTTGAAGCTTAATCTAAGGAGTTTTCATGGAGCAATTTGCTGGAATTTTGAACTTTAATTGGAGGCTTAATTGTAGTGATTGATGGAGTGATTTAAGGAATAGCCATGGAGCTTCATTCATGCAGATAAATGGAGAAGGTGATGGAGTTCAGTTCATGGCTGACTAAGGTTGGTTTTATAGAAAATTGGAGTGAGTTTCGGATAGGGTTGAAGAGGGAACAAGGCTGGAATATCTGGTTGTTCATTCAAAAGGTTTGCTGGAATTTTTGTGTAGATTTTTCTACAATGCTCCAGCCAACTTACAGAAGGTTTGAAGGGGTATTGGAGGGTCCTTTAAGGTTGGTTTCCAGCCTTCTTCATGGAGGAAAGACAAAGAAGAATTACTGGTTTGAAGGCTAGAAGAAACAGGTTGGTTTTTGGACTGTTATTCTGCGAATTCTGCCCAGAATTTTTTTTTCTGCTTTGCACAGCTTTGTGCAGTTTGAATTTTGGCCAAAGTTTTTAGTCTTCAAGCTGAGTAAATTGGCTATTTTTTTGGCAGTATTTGAGTGAGAAATGTGGCTGAAGATTTCGAAAGTTGGACTAACCAAGAAGTTGGAAAAATTTTCCAGATTACTACATGAAGAAGATGAACACTTATAGGGTGGAGTTTGAAGGTTCAACCATGGGGATTAATTCTCTTGGGAACCTTCCATAACCCCTTCCCCATTTTCAGTCAATATACTATCCACATATAGACATTTTCGAAACTCCAAGATCAAAGAGTCTTGCTAGAATTTTCTGGAAATAAAAATGGCTTGGATAAATTGAACAACTTAATTGATAAAGAATTAAGGTAAGCTAGAGCGCAAAAAGGGTATGAATCTCTTAAGAGTTTTTGTAGGGTACAAGAGTAGGATTAGAACATTCCTTTCATGTCTCCCCTAGAACAACACTCCTACTCCTTCTTATGGCCTACAAGGGACGAAAATATCCACCTATCTAAAATAAAATTTAATCATGCTAAAACTTAAATGATGGGATTTGAACTCAAGACCTTAGAGATAAATTCCAAAGCTCTAACTACTAAACCACAACAACTCTTGATCTTATTTTCTCTCCTAAATATTCTTCCTATTTAATCCCCAAGCTATCTCCCTATTTCCACTTCAAGCAAAATTACCATTTTACCTTTCCTACTCAATAAGCACAATTAAGCCTTCTAGACTATAAATCATGATTCCAAAACACACAAAATCATTCAAAAATATATTTATACATGCAAGAAAATATGATATGCATCTCAACTCCCCTTACTCTAGGGTTGGTTTTAGATAAGGTTTCACACTGGATCATTTTCTTTATGTGGCAAATTCAGTCTGTCCTGCAATATGGCTTAGCATTCTTCATTTAGGACCACTGTGGAAAACTTTTCCAATTGTTTTTTGTTGATGAGTATGCTTTTAAGAAATTTGGCATATTTAGGCATGTGAATTAAAGTTTCACTGAGTGGGATGTTTATGTATAGTTGTTTGAATACCTCAAGGAATTTGTCAAATTGGGCATCTTTTCGGCCTTTATGTAGACAGGTAGGATACGGTTTTTAGGCTGAATAGTAGGATTTTCGGAGGACAGACAGGAGGTAGCCGGCACTGGTTTCAGTGCTTCATCCGGCGCCGGTTCAATTCTGGGCTGCTTGGTCTCGGGGTTACCGAATAGCCGGCGTCGGTTCTCTTCCTGCAACCGGCGCCGGTTGCAATTTGTAACATCAGGCAACTCTTTTCCACTCCGCAATGTGACAGTAGCTATTTTCTCTTTGCCTAACGGTGATGGTTCTATAGATTTTAACGTCATGTCGGTCAAAAACTAGATTTGTTGTTCCATATTGCGGATTATTGCTTCGAACCTTTCAAACGTGGAATCTATTTCATGGAAGCACCTCGTGACATGAATAGCAAATTTTCCAATTACGATTTCTAACTCTACTGATTCTGGTACTATGAGTGTTATCTCCGAAGCGTAATAGGGGCAATGCCCATCACTAAACTTCCTCCAATTCCAATTTACCATTTTTCCTGAACATTAAAGCTAGTTAGCTAACGGAATTCATGATTACAATGAAAGTACAAGAATACAAAGTTAGTCAATAGAACATAGCTAGAGTAAGTAGGTTACATTATAAAGGTATACATGATACACAAGATACAAAAGATAGCACCTTTTTGCGAAAAGAACAATTGTACATATTTACTTATTTACATATTTATATGGTTAAATCAATAAAATCCAAGTTTTCATGCTATTGTTCCCCGGCAACGGCGCCAAAAACTTGATATGTCTTTATTTGGGTATAAAAATCATATAAAAATAAGCACATCCCCAATTAAGTTTAAATTAAAATGTTAACCCCAAATTACACATATGAGCAAGCGTACTCATCATTAACATAGCATAGGGTTCAAACGAGTGTAGATCCTCAAGGAACAAGTATGCATTAATCACTTTTCTCTCATTGTTTAACCAACTCAATAAAGTGAAAAATAATAAAAAGAAAAATAAAATAAAATAAAATAAAATGAAAGAATATATACATGTCAAGGATGGAGAAGTATGTAACTCAAACTATTATTTTGACAAGCATGATCTTAAAGAACCCAATCATTATCATAACTAATCATTCTCTTGGCCTCATGAAGGATTAAGATAGACTCAATTCCTTTTCAATCTATGAAATCACTATCTTCTAGACAAATTAGCATCACATATTCTATCTCAACTAATTCACCCAAAAGATGCATTAAACACAACCCTTGGTTAAATTTCCATATTCTGACAAACTTAAAGTATGAAATTAACCAATGAATCCATATTCTGGTAGACATCAATTAACCTTCAATTACCTAGTTCTTCGCAATTAACCTCTTTTTCAAGCAAGTTAAGAGACAACAAATATTAAACTAATGAATTGAAACCACCATCAACCTCTTTTTCAAGCAAGTTAATGGAAAGAAACAACAAATGAATCTTGTAATAGGCACAAGTAATTAAATACCAAGAAGAATAATCAATTAGTCAAAAGATTAAATAAGTCTAAAAATCATGAATACCTAAAACAATGTCAAATTACAATAAACAAGTAATACATCATTGTTCAAGAAAAAGAAAACAAAATAAAAAAAAAAGCACCCATAGACAAGCCTCTTTCTTCTTCCTTTAAAGACCTTCTTGCATAACTCTCTCTGAATTGAAGAATTTCTCATTTGATTTGAGTGATTTTCTATGATGATCTATGAATTCTCCTCATTTTCTCTTGTGTTTTCCACCTATTTATAGGCTTAGGAAGTGCCTAAACTCGTTGGTGTAAGGTTCTTGGCTGAGTAGAAGTAGGAAGATATTAAAATTCCACAGATTACCAAAAACTGCATAGAAAAATCAAGATTCGTCTTATTCTCAGGGCACAGCCGGCGCCGCCTTGGCTTCTGGAGCCGGCACTGGTTGTGTTCTGTTTCTTCCGTTGTTCACCGATTTTTTTCTTGATTTCCACACAATGTTGTCCACAATGCAGCCGGCGCCGGTTTGGTTCTTTTCTGGTCCGGTTTTAACAATTTTTGTTGCCTCGAAGTTGGTGCCAAAAGCACATGGCCGGCGCCAGTTCTTATGTCCTGGCCGACGCCGCCTCTATTATGTTTTGCGACGTTTTTACTTTGTTTTACCCCTAAAATCTGAAATAATGAACAAAATACTTTCCAAGGATAAAATCTCAAATATGAAGGAATATAACTAGTTATTGAATAAAATGTATCGCAAAAGAGCATCAAATAACTAGAAAAAATATGACTAATTTAGCCCCTATCAGTGAATCGCACAAATCAATGGATTTTTCCAATTAGGAGGTCTTAAGGGAATTTCAACAAACACTTGTTGGGCACCTCAAGTAAATAAGTTTTTAATCAGGAATTTCAAGAAATGTGTACTCAATCAACACAAGAACAAACACTAGATGCACAAAGAAACACTTCTAAACAAGAAACAAACAAGAGTTAGCAAGAACAAAGAAACAAGAACAACTAGAACTAGGATTATGAAGAACAAGATGATCACAAGTGTGCACTAGTAAAGTTGAGTTCAATGAGCATGGTATTCAACAATAGAGTAATATACTAAGTCCCAATATCCCAAGGAATGAAAATTAAGAATTAAAGTTCCCAACTATGGCCCAAAGCAACATTTATAAAAAACCTTAGCTGCAATCCCGTCACTTAAGAACAACCAACATTTTCACCCATATTCAAGCTAATTTTCACCACAAACACAAGAAAAATTTGTTCCCAAGGATTATATTAACATCAAGAAGCAATTTCTCCAAAGAAAAATCAAGATATAACAAAGATTTCATGACCTTTTTGGAGTATGTTTTTGAGTTACGGGATTTCTCTTATTTTTCTTCAACTTTGTAGGGCTCCTTTTCTTACTTCCAAGCTTTGATTGAAATAAAAGCATTTTCTTGCACTAATATCAAACTCTTTGATATGATCTTGAGTGGGCTTTTTTTCTTGGTGTTGTGGGTGGTTTAGTTAATTATGAGTTCAGCTCATCCCAAGGGACCAAAACAGTGAATTTCTTGAGACAAAAAGGAGAAAACTAAACTAACAACCTACCCTCTATCAAACTCTTGAAGAATTAGGCTTCAAAGACCCTCAAGAATAGTAGAAAGTTCTACTATAATCTCACCACAATATCCTTTAAGCAACAAAGGCAAACAAGAACAAATAGAATAGAGAAAATAGGCACCCAAATAATGGAATTCAAACAAACCATAGAAGAACAAAGCAACTAAGACCCATTGAAAGAAACCACATTAGATTATCCAAAAGATTTTATAGACTCATTCATAAGGAGGACTAACCTTTAAGCATGGTCTTGAATAAGATGAACAAGGAGGCTAGGGCCTCTCAAGACTCTCTCTTCAAATTTGAATAAAGTGTGTGAATTGTGGTGTCAAATCACTAAAAATTATATTTATACTACCCTAACCCTAGCTAAGTAATCCCTAAGGTTATAATACAATTTAGGGCCTTAATAAGTCTTTAAAAAACATTTAAAATGGACGAAAACCAAAGAAAATATAAAAAACACAGGCTGCCTAGGCTGGAGCCGGCGCCAACTAGGGCTCTTGAGCCGACGTCTATTGTGAACTGTTTGTCGGGCCGTCTTTGTGCAGGTTGAAGCCGGGGCTGGTTCAGCTACTTGGGCCAGCACAGGTTGTCCATTAGAAGGCCACCTTTTAGTCAAATTTTGCCCATCTTTGTTGCCGGCTTGAGTTCTTGTTGGGCTCCTTCATCGATAGTCATCAACATGAGCTCTTGGCTAGCTTCCTTAACCTTCCAACCCTCTTTCATCCTCAAGCATGATTTTATGAGCAATTGAAGATCATTTTGAAGCTTCTTAGTCCTAGATCTTGTCATCAGTCCTTGTCCTTGCACGATCACGCCTTTCCCTCTTTGATTTTGACCTCCATGATGAAGCGGAGTCTCATCATCTTCCATTCTTTTCTCTTCTTAGAAGAAGTAATGGCTGTGAGAAGGTAACAAAAACCCTCTTAGAAGAGGTGTTGGAGGGGGCTTTAACAAGAGTTTCAAGAAGGTAACATCAAAGCTTCACCTTTACTCTCCATTTCCTTGGACCGAAAACATTCATATTGCAAGATAGATTTTTCTCCATTGAAAGCTTTGATATTTTTGAATTGAATTAAATGAAATCTTGAAGGAAATCTTGTTGCTAAATGTGTTATTATGAGTATATGATATAATGTATGAATCCCGAGTTATTTTAAAGTCTTTTGAAATACCAAATTGTGTTACAAGGGGAACATGAAAATTCTAACTTCAAAGAAGAACCTACAAATATGTGTGGCATGAATACCTTTTGACAAGGATCTATGTCACATACACTAGTTGTTGTATCATCTGGAATACATTAGGAGATGGTTAGAGCTTCCAATTGCAGAAGGTGTACGAAACTGATTTGTCTCAGAGAAGTAAGTTGCTAATGTCATTCAAATAATAATAATAATAATAATAATAATAATAATAATAATAATAATAATAATAATAATAATAATAATAATAATAATAATAATAATAATGATTGGGAATTCAAATATGGCTTATGATTTTGTCCAGTGGTCAATGGAAGTTTTGGAGAATACCATGCTTGACACAAGGATAGGTGAAGTAGTATCACTATTGTGACATATCCCTGGTTAGCATTTCTTTTGGAAAGAATGAAAATTTCTTCAACCACAGCTCAAAGGCTACTTTTAACCATACCAACCCTTGTAGACTTTAAAAGAATACAATTTTGCATTAAACATTTTACAAATCGGCGAAGATTTATTCTCCAACCACCTACTCAAGATCTCTAAATGACTAATAGACTAAATTGGCTAAATGTATTAAACATTTGATTATTCACATCATTTATTTATTATTGAACCACCTGAAATTGTATAATGTAGAAGCCTCTATCCAGACTGCCTAAAAAGGTGGGTTTATTAACCAGTCTAGACTGCATAATTGATCTTTGCTCAGTCAGCTGGCCCATTTGCCATTACAATCTTTGTTGGATATAATTTAAGGCTGACACTTCATATTTAAAAAATAGCCTAAAGAAAGGAATAAAATATTAAAAAATAAGTAGAAAATATAAAATTTTCTTTCTCTTAACATCTTATTAAATTATTTGTTAGGGGAAAACAACATTTTCCCATTTTTTTTATATTACATATTCTTTAAAAGATAAATTCACAATAAAGGGGAGACACAATATAATACCGTGCCTAATATCCGACTGCGTGTTCTTATTTGGATGATTTATTTATGCGTAGGAAGTTTCTAATCCATCTAAGAATTTGATAGGGTGGAAATCATGGGTAGTTGTTATCCCACCAATATTGTGATTAAAGGTAGTTGTTATACATGCAGAAAAAGATTGTTAAGTTTTGGAAGTCAACCAGGAGAAGCGTCACTTGCGAAGATTTCACATATTCGAGGGAGAATTGCTCGAGACCATTTTGGCTTAAACAAGGAAACCTTATTCCACTGCTATGATCGATTAATTGGAGGTATGGACTTAACGCCGCAAATGACTATTAAAGAGCTCGCTTGGAATAGGAAAAAATTTGGGAACCGACACAATGCGAGAACTTCACGAAGATTAAAAGTTTTCTAATATTGGAGAGCGACAACCACCATTCGTTAAGAATGCATGATCTGGACACCGTCTTTGACTATGCTCTGTTAGAAGAACGACCTTATGCATTATTATACGGATACAGATAAACAAGGAAGGGAAGACGTCTGGGTTTCTTCAATGATCATTCGATTTAATCGATACCAATTATTCCCTCTTTCTTCTAAACTTTTCATGTGAACTCCTTTCTTTCACCTTATGTTGTTGTTATGAATTTTCTACCAAGGCTGGGTTGTCAAGACGACTTCAGCTACTTCATTCCCTGATAGATAATTACTCCTCATTAAACGCATCTACATTGTGCTCTACTATTCGAAATATGCCCTCGTAGACTAGTTTTCTAATGAAAATATCGAATGTGTTAATAAAAGAATTTATTTATCGGAAATCGTTTGTGAAATAATTTTCTTTATTTGTGTACAATTTTGTTTAGAACAGACCTATTGTGTTTGAATAAGTGATCCATGTGAATGGAGGTCTTTCATAATAAGGTATGGATCATGGGTTATTTAAACACATAAACAGTTGTTCTTAACCGATTGATGAGAATGAGAATCTCATCATGTTTAGGTTATTATGTTATGAATTCTAAATGGGGAATGGCTTACCGTTAGCCAGTGAGTAGGCCATTCACTTCGTGACATAAGCGTATTTCGAATATATAGAACATGACCTGTAGTAGTGGTTTCTAAAAAGTACTATATGGTAGAAACCTAGACTATTACCGCTACAGCGTGGACTAGTACTCTATGACTCGAGTATGAGTTGGTGGTCTGGCGAAGTTGGAAGCATATGCTTTGATATACTATAGTTGAGGTTCTATCGAAGGGCCAATATACTTGTATGTTGGATATGTGTGACTAGTTAGTTAAGACAGACTTGTATAAGATAGTTTCTACACTATATCGCCCCTTGTGGTTGTCCGGATGATCTAAATATCCAGGGCCTTGGGAAACGTAACTTGGATGTTTGCTTTAGGGTCGCTCCCGTGGAAAGCGGAAACACTCCAGGAAGTTGTGGATCATTAGACTAGAGGCCTAAGGATGGTAGATGTCTTTAGAGAGGTGTTAGTACACTTCTTCCTCTCTAAATGTACGGCGATGTGTAGAAGGGTATTTTAGTCATTTTCACTTGTAGGTCAAAGACTTTGCTAATGCAGCGTTGTCCTTGAGGTCAATATTTCCTTTTGGTGATATTAGGAAATATTTAAAATGCAAAATACATCTATTTATATAGTAGGGGTATTTTGGTTATTTTAGTAGCCAAGGCGATGTGTCTTTTTGGTCCTCGGAATAGCCCGTAAGTCCTAATTAATTTTTGGGTTGAGAAAATGATCTCAGTTGAGAGGGTTTTATTTTATTCGGGAAGTCTAATTTATTATTAGACTGGAATAAAATAAATGGAGAGAAATTTATTTTCTGATTTAATTGGTTAATTAATTATTCTGGACCTGGGTCCAGTTTGAATAATTAGAAAAATTAACCGGGACTTAAACTAGAAGAAAATAATTATTACTTAATTATTTATTAGGTTATTTATTTAATTAAATACCGAGAAATAAATAATTAAAGTTTAATTATTTTTTGGTTTATTTGGATTTATTAATTATTTATTGGGTTATTTATTTAATCCCAAGGAAAATAATTAATGTTTATTATTTTGGACTTTTCGGGTCCAAGAAAAATAATAAATATTATTTTGGCCCAATAGCCTGGACCATAGAATTTTTCCGGACATAGTTTAGAAGAGTTTAGGTTGAAGCCGAAATTTATTTTGTAAATAATATTCTGGTATTAAATCCCGGGAATATTATTTTTATCAAAATAATTATTTTTGGTTTCATGACTCTTGACTTTCTGTGTGGAAAAATAAAATAAAATAAATAAAAAAATATTTTCCAACTCTTTTGGCTCTCTCTCTCCCTCTCGTGTAGTTTTTCTCCTACTGGCTTTTGGTTTTCTTCTCTGGGTTTTGTTTTTAACTAAAGAAGAAGCCAAGCCTGAAGTGAGAGAGTGAACAGCCAGTGAGCAAAAACAACCGATCATTTTCTTCTTCCAAATTATGTGCTCACCAACAGAAAATTAGGCAGTGGTCATATTTCGTGAACTGGAAAGCCAGCATGCACCGGAGCGTTCATTTTCCACCGGAGGAGAAGGAAGACAGTGCACTGGAAGTTCATGGATGCATGAGGAAGAAAGCTGTTTGTCAACTTCAAGCATTTCTTCATGTTCTTCAAGTTTTAAAGGCTCTAAGAGGTATGTTTCAAGCCTACCATGATGCTCCAATTCCCTGATATATGCCGTACTCTTCCATTTTTGCTCACTGTGAATGCATGTTCTGTGAATGTCAATCCTTCCAGTGGTATCAGAGCACGAATTTGATTGACTTAGGGAGCATGTTAGTTAATAAAAATGGAGAAGAACATTGTTTGGAGCTTAAATATGTGATCCTTCACTTGAAATGGTATGGGACATGGTCTCTGTAATTTTTCACAGTGCGTTCTATGAAATTTGATTTTAGAGTTTGGATCGTGTAAACCCAATTTAAATGGGTATAGGCGGTTGTTGTTTTGGTTTGGATGAGTTTTTGTAATGAAATATGTCCACAGAAGCCAGTGTAAATGAAAAACGAAGAAATTTGCGCGGACAGAATGCAGAAAAACTCTCTAGAGAAGAAGGCACTGTTCATAAGCCATTGAAGCCGAGCCGAGCAGCCACTGTTTCTGGGTCACAAGCCGTGCTGATCGAACCGCTAAGCCGAGCCAATTACTGTAGAAATTGGAGCCATGCAAACGAAATTGAATTGCAGTTGGCACCGGGTCACGCGCGGGTCACCGGGCCAACGCGTTGGCCATGCTGTGAGAGAGGCAGCGGGTCGCGGGCGCGGGTCATCGAGCGGGCGGCTTCTTTGCGGGTTGTGGCTGCTGGAGATCATGTGCGCCTGGTGTACCGGGCGCCCGGTGGACCGCAGTGCAAGCGGGCGTGGATCCGGTGCATCCGGTGTAGTGGACCGCTAGTCAAAAAAAATAATTTTTTTTTTGAAAATTTTAATTTGGGTCCCATACCAAGTGAAGTTAATATTTTTGCAATAGTTTATATTCTTGGAATATATTTGCATGAAAAATATTAGTAAAGGATTTTAGGATTAAACAAGATAATTAATTAATTAATGTGTTTAATTCTATTATTTGAGCACATAGGTTTAAAAATAGAAAAGCATGAAAACGTTTACTATTTTCTAGCATGCTATTTATTTTGTGTACCTATGTGCGCGATTTCTCAAAGACCAAAGTCTTTGGGAATATTTACGCAAGGAAAATATTTTTTCTTTAAAAAAATTAAATGGTTATTTTAACTTGAACAGAAATTAATCCTTAGATATTTTCTCAAATGATTTAATCATTGGCATAGAAAATATATTGGATTTAGATATTTTTGTAAGTTAAAATAGAAAGCCATTTTATTTTATTTTGCGTAAGAAAAATTGTTTTGTTAAATAAAATTGAGACTAAAGTCTCGGAAAAGTTTTAGTTGGAAAATTTTTGAAATTATTAAGTTTTAACTTAAATAAAATTAGTCCATGGAAAAATCTCTCAAATGATATAATTCTTTGGCATAGAAATTTTAATGGACTTGGATATTTTATTTTTAAGTTAAGGAGAACTTAATGGAAATTTCAAGAGGATATTTTTCCAGAAAACATTATTTTAAAAGACTAAGTGGGAGAGGGGTTCCAACGGTCCCACGGCTTCCATCACGGTCCTCATTAGAGATCGTGGGTCCCCTCGCGTCACCCTAGGAGTGAACCCATATAGGATGGGGATACCACAAGGATCTAGATCTAATGGAAGGATGTAATTAATGACCCGAGACACGTACTATAACCGGTCAGCCCACGTTAGAGGTTATAGTGCGAGGAATATCCATAGGAAATAGAGGAAACGGCCATCCTACGATGGAGTTATCCTCTAGATCATTACCTAGAAGGGAAATTGATTTGTGGTGGTTATTACACTTAGCTTAGGGAACTGTTAATCTTCCAAAGAAGCTATGTCAGTTTTCCTAAGAGCCAAATTAATTTCTGTACACAAATTTATTTTCATAAACTAAATCCTTTCTTTTATTTTTTCATTTTTTCAGAAATGGTGGGAGGTTCTTTTAGTCTTTTGGCCGTTATTCTCCATGAGAATAAGTTAACGGGACCAAACTATGTGGACTGGAAGAGGAACTTGGACATAATACTTACAGCCGTGGAGTATAAGTATGTCCTTTTTCGAGACCTACCCTATAATCGGGATGGTTCCACCGACAATAGAGTGAGAGGCTATGAAGGCATGAGGCTAATGAAATAGCACGTTGCTATATACTAGTCTCATTGTCTAATGTACTCTAGTCTAAATACGAGCATATAGCTTCTGCGTATGACATTAGTCATTCATTGGCCACTATGTTCGCGGATAAGAGCCGGCCCGCAAGGCAGGAGGTTCTTTGAACTATAATAAACTCTAAGATGGCTGAGGAAGCATCAGTTAGGGAGCATATGCTCAAGATAATTGTTGTTTTCGAAGAGACAGAAATCTTAGGGGCTATCAGTGACCCCGAGAGACAAGTGGACATGGTTCTCAAATCTCTACTGGATTCCTTTACTCTGTTCAAAATAAATTACAATATGAGTTTGACTGAGTTGATGAAGGAATTTCAGATGGCAGAAAAGGTCATGAAACCACATTCAATGGCCATGATTGCTAAGGCTTCTTCCTCAAGAACTGGATCTAAGCCCAGAAAGTTCAAAAGGAAGAAAGGAAACGCAGTAGCCCAGCCCAGGACCCAGCCCAAAGACAAAGAAAATGGCAAGTGCTTTATATATGGGAAGAAGGGATACTGGAAAAAGGAGTGTTCAGATCTTCAATTCAAGAAAAACCCCACATGTAATATTCTCTATCTAGAGTCTATAACAATGGTTGGATCAACTTCCACTTGGATTGTTGATTCAGGAGCCACTGATCATATCTGTAACTCCTTCCAGGGGTTTAGAAGGATAAGAAGACTCAAGAAGGGTGAACATGGATTACGTGTGGAAATAGAGCACAAGTCTGGGCCCTTGCAGTAGGAGAGCTGGATCTTATTTTTTATTGTAATAAGAAAGTAGTTTTAATAGATATTTTTTATGTACCTGGTTTTATTAGAATTTGATTTTAGTTGCAAAACTTATAAATCAAGGATATTCTGTATCTTTCCATTCTGGTATTTCTATCAGTAGAAATGGAGAAATGTTATGTACTGGGCACATGTATGGAAATCTATTCTATTTAAACCCTATTAACAATTAATAAAAAAACGCTCAATCTGAACTTTTAACTGAGAAGAGAAAGACCAATATCAATGACTCATATATTTGGCATCTGTGGTTGGGTACTACAAGAAAAATGCACTTTAGTGACGGAAATTAGCGACGACTTTGTTACCGTCGCTAATTTGTGACGGAATAGCGATAGCAAACAAAAATTTTTAATTTAAATTTATTTTTTAAAAATTTGTCAGAAGCCATAGCTAATCCCTCGCCAATTAGCGAGGGATTAGCTAGTCCCTCGCCAATTAGCGAGGATTAGTTACGGTAAATGAAATTAACACTAATACTAATTAATTGTTCAAATGCCGTAGCTAATCCCTCGCTAATTAGCAAGGGATTAGCTACGGCATACGTAATTAGAACTTACACTAAATTAATTGAAAATGCCGTAGCTAATCCCTCGCTAATTAGTGAGGGATTAGCTATGGAATCGTAATTAACACTAATACTAATCAATGCCGTAGCTAATCCCTCGCTAATTAGCAAGGGATTAGCTACAACTTATTGTCCCTCGCTAATTAGCAAGGGATTAGCTACGGCTTCAGAATCCCTCGCTAATCCGTCGCAAATCCCTCGCTAATCCGTCGCTAATTTACAAAAAAAAAAACTACTATATAATTAATATAAAGAACAAAAAATCACAAGAATATCAATAGCTTAGTGGTGGAGCACATGCTCCCCCCATAACAAGGACGCGGGTTCGAGCCCCGTGTCCGACATAATCTCAAAAAAATATCTGACGGGTCAGGTCGGGTTGGTGGTCGGACCGAACCGGTTACGTCGGGTCTTGACTAATTATTTTTTTTTAAATAAAATTCGTTGGTCGTCGCTAATCCGTTGCTAAATTTAGCGACGAATTAGCGACGACCTTAATTGCAAATTTAATTATAAATATCATTACTTAATATCCGTCGCTATTAGCGAAGGATTTTTGGTCCGTCGCTATTTGCGACGCCAGTCTTAGCGAGGGTAAAAATCCATCGCTAAACTCAATTAGCGACGGATTAGCGACGATTTGACCGTCGCTAAATTGTTGTTTTCTTGTAGTGGGGTCACATCAACTCAACTAGCATTCAGAGGCTAATCCATGATGGGTCTTTGGGCTCATTGAGATTGAAAAATTGGCCTCAATGTGAATCTTGCCCGATGGGAAAGATGACCAAACAGTCTTTTGTCCCAAAGGCAGATTGGGCCAAGGAGTTACTGAGTCTTGTTCACACTGATGTGTGTAGTCCTTTGTCTACACCACCTAGAGGAGGTTTTTGAGCACTTCATCACTTTCACGGATGATTGTACAAGGTTTGGTTACGTTTACCTGATGAGACGCGAGTCTGACTCTTTTGACAAGTTCAAGGAGTTTAAGGCTGAAGTGGAGCGTCGGACAGGTAAATTAATCAATACCTTACGGTCGGATCGTGGTGGAGAGTACTTCCTAGGTGAATTCAAGGACTACATGGTGCATCATGGGATAGTATCCCAATTCTCTGCGCCGGGGACACCCCAGCAGAACAAAGTAGCTGAGATAAGGAACAGGATATTGATGGAAATGGTCAGAAGCATGATGTTTCATGCTACTCTTCCAGTATCTTTTTGGAGATATGCCCTAGAAACAATGGCATACATTCTGAACTTGGTGCTTTCCATGTCAGTACCTAGGACTCCCTATGAGATATGGACTGGGCGTAAGCCAAAGTCTGAATCATCTCAAGATATGGGGTTGTCCAGCTTATGTACTGATCAAGGGAGACAAGTTGGTACCAAGATCAGAATTATGCTATTTTATTAGGTGTCCAAAAGGAACAAAGGGTGGTTACTTTTATCATTCAAATAAGTAGAAGGTACTGGATTGTACCAATTCTAGATACTTAAAGGATGATCAAAGTACTTCCACGAAAGGTTCAACTAGGTTGGAACTCGAGGAGAAGTTATCTTCGGAAGCAACTTCTTCTGACCCGATTGTGGAACAAGAAGAGGCACAGCCTCAAGAGCCTGTACACATGGTGCTTTGTCGTAGTGGGAGAGTGTCTAGAGTTCCAGATAGATGGAATAGAGAAGCTTTTGAGCTGGTCTCTGACCATCAGTAACAAGACCCCACTAGATACGAGGAGGCAATTGCTGATGCCGATGTAAATCTATGGCATAAAAGGACTTGGGAGAAGCCAGCTACATTCTCGGGATTAGACTTCTTAGAAATAGGAAGCAAAGAATGTTAGGATTATCCCAAGTCACATACATTGATAAGATGCTGGCTAAGTACAGCATAGACTCATGCAAGGGAGTTCAAAACCCTTGCAAACATAGGTTGTCTCTTTCTTCGAGGGACTATCCGAAGTCTCAAGAAGAAAAGGATAGGATAAGTAGGATTCCCTACGCTTCGGCTGTTGGAAGTCTCATATACGCCATGTTGTGTGCTAGGCCAGATATGTGCTTTGCCATAGGCTTAGTTAGCATATGTCAGTCAAACCTTGGGGAAGTTAGTTGGCATGCTGTAAAGTATATTCTCAAGTACCTCAAAGGGACCTTAGAACCACAAGGAGGCGAAGCATATAGTGAAGTAGTACCACATGGATCGGAATTTTATCCAGAGACGGGATGTGGTGGTGGTACAGATTGCCTCTGAGAACAATCTAGAAGATCTATTTACCAAGCCTTTGGCTAAGAGTCTTCAAGAGACACTTAGATGCCATTGGGGTGGGCACCTAAGGACTTACCTAGCCTTAGAGTGCAAGTGGGAGATTGTTCAGAATATGCCCTCTTAGACTAGTTTTCTGATGAAAATATCGAATGTGTTAATAAAAGAATTTATTTGTTGAAAATCGTTTGTGAAATAATTTTCTTTATTTGTGTACAATTTCGTTTGGAACAGACCCATTGTGTTTGAATCAAGTGATCTATGTGAATGGAGGTCTTTCATAATAAGGTATGGATCATGGGTTATTTAAACACATAAACAGCTGTTCTTAACCGATTGATGAGAATTGAGAATCTCATCATGTTTAGATTATTATGTTATGAATTCCAAATAGGGAATGGCTTACCTTTAGCCAGTGAGTAGGCCACTCACTTCATGACATAAGCGTATTTCGAATACATAGAACATGACCTGTAGTAGTGGTTTCTAAAAAGTACTATATGGTAGAAACCTAGACTATTACCGCTACAGCGTGGACTAGTACTCTATGACTTGAGTATGAGTTGGTGGTCTGGCGAAGCTGGAAGTATATGCTTTGATATACTATAGTTGAGGTTCTATCGGAGGGCCAATATACTTGTATGTTGGGTATGTGTGACTGGTTAGTTAAGACAAACTTGTATAAGATAGTTTCTACACTATATCGCCCCTTGTGGTTGTCTAGATGATCTAAATATCCAGGGCCTTGGGAAACGTAACTTGGATGTTTGCTTTAGGGTCGCTCCCGTGGAAAGCGGAAACACTCCAGGAAGTCGGGAATCATTGGACTAGAGGCCTAAGGATGGTAGATGTCTTTAGAGAGGTGTTAGTACACTTCTTCCTCTCTAAATGTACGGCGATGTGTAGAGAGGTATTTTAGTCATTTTCACTTGTAGGTCGAAGACTCTGCTAATGCAACATTGTCCTTGGAGTCAATATTTCCTTATGGTGATATTAAGAAATATTTAAAATGCAAAATACATCTATTTATATAGTAGGGGTATTTTGGTCATTTTAGTAGCCAAGGTGATGTGTCTTTTTGGTCCTCGGAATAGCCCGTAAGTCCTAATTAATTTTTGGGTTGAGAAAATGATCTCAGTTGAGAGGGTTTTATTTTATTCGGGAAGTCTAATTTATTATTGGACTGAAATAAAATAAATGGAGAGAAATTTATTTTCTGGTTTAATTGGTTAATTAATTATTCAGGACCTAGGTCCAGTTTAAATAATTCAAAAATTAATCGGGACTTAAACTAGAAGAAAATAATTATTACTTAATTATTTATTGGGTTATTTATTTAATTAAATCCCAAGAAATAAATAATTAAAGTTTAATTATTTTTTGGTTCATTTGGGTTCATTAATTATTTATTGGGTTATTTATTTAATCCCAAGGAAAATAATTAATGTTTATTATTTTGGACATTTCGGGTCCAAGAAAAATAATAAATATTATTTTGGCCCAATAGCCTGGACCATGGAATTTTTTCGGACATAGTTTAGAAGAGTTTAGGTTGAAGCCAAAATTTATTTTGTAAATAATATTCTGGTATTAAATCCCGGGAATATTATTTTTATCAAAATAATTATTTTTGGTTTCATGACTCTTGGCTTTTTGTGTGGAAAAATAAAATAAAATAAATTAAATTAAAATAAAATAAATAAATATTTTCCAAGTCTTTTGGCTCTCTCTCTCTCTCTCTCTCTCTCTCTCGTGTGGCTTTTCTCCTGCTGGCTTTTGGTTTTCTTCTATAGGTTTTGTTTTTAACTGAAGAAGAAGCCAAGCCTAAAGTGAGAGAGTGAACAGCCAGTGAGCAAAAACAACTGATCATTTTCTTCTTCCAAATTGTGTGCTCACCAACAGAAAATTAGGCAATGGTCATATTCCGTGAACTGGAAAACCAACATGCACCGGAGCGTTCATTTTCCACCGGAGGAGAAGGAAGACAGTGCACTGGAAGTTTATGGACGCATGAGGAAGAAAGCTGTTTGTCAACTTCAAGCATTTCTTCATGTTCTTCAAGTTTTAAAGGATCCAAGAGATATGTTTCAAGCCCACCATGATGCTCCAATTCCCTGATATAAGCCATACTCTTCCATTTTTGTTCACTGTGAATGCATGTTTTGTGAATGTCAATCCTTCATCTACTTCACTTATGACATCATTATGATAAATTATCATTTCTTATTTCATCAGACTTAACCTATCTATTTTGTGATTTCCTTCAATTCTATGACGATGCACTTTGGCATGTACCTCTACCTTTCGGGCTTCACCAATTATTTTCTCCGCCGTTTGGTGCAAATTTTCTTCTAAGACTTAATTGATTCCGGCAACCTATTTGGATTTGATTTAGCACACTTTGATGTATATCATAAGTTGTTAGCTCCTCATATCTTCGAAATCCTTATGTCACCATTTATATAAATTTTTCTTTTATCCTTGTAGTTCTCTTTGATACTCAAAACTTTCTTGTCCTTTCCAAACGATATTAATTTGATATGATTATCCTTCTATTCAATGTCTCCTAGAAATCTATTATTTTCCATAATGCACATTTTCTATTAAAGTTTGAGCAATCCAGGAACCCCTCTCCCCCTACTCAACTGAATTATTTGGTTCCTCATAATCATAGTAGTTATATTGATAATTAAATATGACAATGAATTCACTCTTTGTTTTCTTGTGGATTTCATAATTGCTCAGAACTTTCTACTTCTTTTTAATATTGCCTCATTGTGTTCATTTTTTAGTTTAATATATTCTTTAAGCTCACTTCTTATATTAACACTTGAATATCCAATAACTTCTATTATTTAAATCATCACAAGTATTCAATTATCATCGATCATAATAAATTCTTGGATAAACAATTATTGCAATCTTTTTATATATCCTTTTTATGTTTTCTTAACTATTAAATTTCCTACGACATGGAATTTAGTCTACTCCTCATTTCTTTTTCCCTTCAAACTCACAACTTCGCCTGTAGATTAGGGTGCACTTGAGATTAAGACAACAACGAATACCCCACACCAAGTAGCACGAAATCAGGAAGCCCGCTTATAATTTAAAGTTGGCAACAATAGTAGTTGTCTTGAAGAAATGAAGACATTATCTCCAAACAAGAAGATTATGAAAGATCAGTGGCACTTGGTTGAATAATCAAGAATTTCAATCCTTCAAGGACAAAAAAGTAAAGGGAAGGAACTTTTGGGGAAAGCCCCATAAAAGCCGGTACACCATTCACCCTAGTAGACTAAGATGTATAAGGATTTGAAGAAAATGTCTTGGTGGCGGGGCATGAAGAAAGACGTAATACCGTATTTATCTGTGTGACTCACTTGTCAAAAGGTAAAGACGAAACAAAAGAAAGATGCTAGATTATTGCAACATTTGCCGGTACTGGATTAGAATTGGAAATGTGTCATGATGAACTTTGTCACCGGGCAACTAATAAGTATGACTCAGAAGGATGCTGTTTGGGTAGTAGTAAACCGACCAATGAAAACTGTACATTTTTATCCCAATAAACGTGTGGTATTCAATGAGAAAGTTGGCACAGATTTATATTCATGAAGTTGTGAGGTTACGAGGAGTGCTGACAAGCATCATATTGGATAGAGATCCTCAATTTACTTCCAAAATTTGGGCAAAGTTTCAAGAAACTATGGGGTCAACTTTAAAGTTTAGTACTTCCGCCCACCTCAGATAGATGGACAATCTAAGCGTGCGATAAAAATTCAAAGAGATGGCCAAATCAATAAACAAAGGGGAATTAATATCCAAGAGATGACCGATAAGGTTAAGATGATACAAGACGGGCTAAAAGCGGCTCAGAGTAGACAGAAAAGTTGTGTTGATAATCGCAAGAGAGAATTGGAGTTTGACGTGGGTGATGAGGTATTTCTGAAACTAACCCCTAGTCGAGGGATTATGAGACCTCCGAATGGTGGAAAGCTTAACCCTGGGAACATTGGATCATTCCCGATTACTTAGAGAATTGGCGCTGTAGCGTACATGTTGGATCTTCTAGAAGGGTTAACAGGTATCCATGACACATTTCACATATCCCAACTAAAGAAATACAACCCAGATCCAGAGCATGTTCTAAATGATGAGCCACTAATAGCTGCAATCAAACCTATCATATGTGGAGAAGCTAGTTAAGATACTGGAGCGAAGTGTAAAGAAGTTAAGAAATAAGAAAATACCTATGGTCAAGGTAATATGGGAACACTATGGAGCTCGAGATGCTATTTGGGAGACCAAGGAGTGGATGAGGAGGAAATACCCTGATTTGATGAGAGTTATGACATAGTGTAATTTCGAGAACGAAATTTTCTTTAGTAAGGGAGTATGTGAGGCCCATTTATTTGAGAGTTTGGAAGCTTAATTATATGGCTAATTGGGATTGCATCATAAATTAAATACATCACATGGGGCTATCTTATGTGCTCTTTATGTATATTCCCTAGAGGAAAATTTGTTTGATAAGATAATTATTTTGTTTGGATGTGGTAAGTAATTTATATGTAAGTAATTGTTCATTTTATGCATATATATATTATGCGTAGCAAATTAATTACTGAAATTAAATTGTGAATTACATTTTCAATAAAATCATCACAATGATTTTTCTCTTGTATAAAGCACACTCTTAAACAAATTTATTTTTAATTAGGGTTTTGGCCTTGTTTTCCAAGCTAATAATCATGGTCAAATTTAATTTTAACTTCTTGACTTACAATTCACCAATTGACCCAAGACCCACATTTTTGACCCATGGAGTTTTTTAACCTAACAAAACACCCTCAATCCTAGCCATTGAATTTAGGGTATTTTTAAGTGAACCCATTTCCATCATTGGATCAAAATTCACCCTAGTATTAAATCACATTTTCCCCCTCTCCTTCCTCATTGTGGCCAAAATTCCTCACTCTCTCCCCCTCTTGTGTTTATTTTTCTCTAGCTTCCTTCTACTTTCTCTCAAGCTAACACACTTCTTGGAGGTTGAAGAAAATATTTTTGTGACTTTGGGTTGATTATTCAGAAAGACAAGAGCTTGAAGAACACTTTTTTACCTTGCTATCTTTCCTTGTAGAAGACTAGATCTTCAAAGAGGTAAGCAAAAAAACACATTTTCCTCCTTATTTATGCCTTGGCCGAAATTTATGTATGATTGGGTAGATTTTTTCTTTGCTCTATTTAAGCATCTTAGATGGTGATTTGTGAAGAAAATGATGAGATTTATATTAAAGGATTTATATGATGTGTAAAATAAAGTCTTGTATCCAAAGAAGTCATTTCAAACCTTTAATATAGCATGAAACCAAAAAAATGTACATTCTGTCCAGATTTTTCAAAAAGCATAGATTAAAGCTTATTTGGATGATTTCTTTATGGTTTGTGTTCCATAATGTGGTATTTATGTTGTGTCAATGATGCCTTATGAGTATGATATACGTATTGGGGTTATTGGAGGAGTTTTGATGTTGTTTTGCTCAAGTATTGTTGGGGAATTAAAAGCAGTGATGTTGCTGGAAATGGAGGATTGTGTTATGGATGTTGTTTTATTTGAGTCAAATGGTGATCATGTAGTTTGTGTATGATGTGTTATAGGATCTAAGGTGTTTTGGGAACATTTTTTGGTATTTACAAGAGTTTGGTGTTTGAAAATTTTGATGTTTTGTTGAGTATATGTTTGATGCCAAAAAAAATCCCGTTCAGAGATCCAATTTTATAGCCCCAAAAACACACTTTTTGTTGGTGTTTTAAGCTGAATGTTTTACTGTACAAAAATGGGGATGTCAGAAAAATTATGGTTCAAGAACTATCGAAAAACTCCTGGTATTTTGAAACTTATGAATTTTTGAAAATTGTTGCTCCAATGTGGTTGCGATTCTGGCGAGTTTTTTTGAGAAATTTAATTAACTTAGTTTTTCAAATAGTTTTGGGAAAGAGATTGCATGATAATTCACCTAACATATAGGAGTGTCATTCTGGAAATTTTCAGTAAGAAATAAAATGTTTTTCTTGGATAATTAAATCAACTTTTAAGGCCTCTAAATTGCTTCAAAAACATAATTTTTCACTAAGGGCTTAAAATATGAATTTTGCCTTGAAAATTTCTTTAACTAGCTTGAAATGAATTTACATGTGATTTACAGAATATTTTTTATTTACTAGGAAAAAATCTCTTATGGTTAAACCCTAATTATTCTATTTTTGGAATTTTGGAAAACCCTAATTTTATGTATAAGGTCTTAAGGATAATAACTTATCTATATATCTATTCATTATTTATTTATTTGTTAATCTATTTATCTACCTATTTATTTATTAAACTATTTATCTATTTGATTACTTATTTATTTAATTAATTATTGAATTAATGATTTATTTATTTATCGAATTGCTTATTTATTTAATTGTTTATTTATCTAATTATTTATTTATTACCTATTTATTTATCTGCTTATTTATTATCTATTCATTTGTCTACTTACTTATTTATTATGTATTTATTTATTAACTTATTTATTTAATTAATTATCAATTTAGCCGGTTATTCATTGTTTAAATGATTTGTTCTTTTTACTTGGTTGGAGGCTTTCCTTCCTAACCTAGGTGGATTGATTGTTTGATTAGGGGGTTAGGATAAATAACATTAGAATAGACAATTGTGATTAGCGTTAGAAGATAGAAGAGGTTACTTGGAGTATAAGTAACCTCTTTTTCCCTTGGGATTTATGTGATTTGATCTCTAAGGACTTGTGATCAAGAGATTAATTCATGTATTATTTATGTTAGATTTGGAGCCGGATTTGGGAGGAAGGAACGCTAGAGAATTTTGAAAAGATTTTTGCTAAGCTTTTGCAAGGTAAGTCCTTACATCTCATGACTTGTTTATGCAAATTAACTCTATGGAAAGTTCATATGATCATGTATATATGTATATGTCACAAGAAGCATATGATATGATTTTACTTATGAGTTTTATTTTATGGCACTTGGTATCACTCTTACCACTTTATGACTTCAACTTAGGAAAAGTATGCATGATCAATTTTGGGAATCTTCTTGTGAATGTTATGACATGATTACGAGTCATGCATCAATGTTTATATCTAATGATAATTTTTCCTTCAAGCATATACTTGCGAAAATCATAGCATGAGATTTTGGCTCGTAACAATATCACCTTTGAGGTAAGATATGAATTGATTTGATTTATTAGCACCTTGAGTAAATTTCGTTAGAACGGATGAAAGGATTTCAATTTCAAAAATGTTTTGGAGAGAAAGTACGATTGTGGTTTTTGGCTTGGCTGAATTTTAAACCAAATATGGTTTTGGGATTGGAACAATATTTTGGAAATGAAATTGTATATTCCATTTCAGAATGAGATTTTCTCAAATCACTTTATTTAGACATGAATACTCAAGGGGCTAATCTATGGGGCTAGCTTTCGTTAAACTAGGAGAGAGTTCCGGTTGATAGGTCATCTCGAAGAAACTGTCCTTTCCAAACGGGGCGTTAGTCCTAGTAGTTGAGCCAGGTCCACAAGCTAGCAACGGAGTTATGAGAACTCTGACGGACGGACATGGGACATTTGGGCCTGAAGCAAATGTGTGAGAGAGAAGTACAAGGAGCATTCTCTTTGTAGGTTGATCACCTACACGTGATTTTTTGGCATTATGGATGCCGTGGCCATATTTATGTGCTATCGTTGATCTACAATCTCGATACACGATATGGTTGGTTGATGACAGATTTAAGACTTTCACCAAAATGAATTTTTGTGTTCCAGACATTTGATGTGAACTGTTAGCCCAACAAAAATCTTATCTACATTTCATAATTAATCACACTTGTTGTTTTCTCTCCAAAATTTGATAAAGGATTTGAGTTGAATCGATGAAATTTTTTAGATGATTACATCCATTCGATTTATTACATATGAATGCATAATGTCCTTGGTTTCGAAGCTGTCACTTTCACACACTACGGATTTCCTGAGATTATTTATAATCTCACACGACTTTTCTAACCATGATTTTTAGGGTGGTATAAGTTTATCAAGACCAAGGGCTGAAGATCATTTTGTAATAGATTAGGTTTTGATACTCCTCTATTAATACTCTAGTGACGATGTATAATGATTTTTTTTTTTCGATTTGCAAGGTCCTATCCTTGTATTTCTGTACTGGATTTTATTTAGACAAGTATTACAATTTCGGCCTTGAGGTTAATGTTTAGTTATACCTTCTTACTTTCTTTTCTTCCTTTGTTATAAAGACCCTTTGTCCGATCCCCGATCCCTCTGGCTACATATATAGTGAGGCGTTACAAATTATATGCTTATTTTTCACAATGCTAGCTTCAATTTAAACATAGCCAAAACAACTGGGTCCTTAAGGTTTCTTTTTGGTTCTAATCCAGGACATTACTGCTTGATGCTCCCCTCAGAGCGGGTAGCTCAATTGAGCCCCTTCTTTTTTTTCTCTCCTTAGAAAAAGTAGTAGTGGCTCAGGAGGTAACAGAAACCGTCTTAGAAGAGGTGGTGGAGGGGGCTTTAACAAGAGTTTCATGAAGGTAACATCAAAGCTTCACCTTTTCTCTCTATTTCCTAGGATCGGAAACATTCATCTTGCGGGGTAGATTTTTCTCCATAGAAAGCTTTGATATTTTTGAATTGATTTGAATGAAACTTGAAGGGAATCTTGTTGCTAAATGTGTTTTTATGAGTATATGATATAACGTATGAATCCCATGTTATTTGTAAGTCATTTGAAATACCAAATTGATGTTACAAGTGGAACAGGAAAATTCATAGTTCAAGGAAGAACTTGCAGATATATGTGTGGCATGAATACATTTTGATAAGGATCTATGTCACGTATAGTAGTTGTTGTATCATTCGGAATACATTTGGAGATGGTTAGAGCTTCCAATTGCAGAAGGTGTAGGAAACTGATTTGTCTCAGAGAAGCAAGTTGCTAATGTCATTCAAACAAAAAAAAAAAAAAATTGATGATTGAGAATTGAGATATGGCTTCTGATTTTGTCCAGAGATTAGTGGAAGTTTTGGAGAATGCCATGCTTGAGACAAGGATAGGTGGAGTAGTATCACTGCTGTGACATATCCCTGGTAAGCATTTCTTTTGGAAAGAATGAAAATTTCTTCAACCATTGCACGAAGGCTACTTTTAACTTTACCTGCCCTTGTAGACTTTAAAAGAATACAATTTTGCATTAAACATTTTACAAATCGGCGAAGATTTATTCTCCAACTACCTACTTAAGATCTCTAATTGACTAATTTACTAAATTAGCTAAATGTATTAAACATTTGATTATTCACATCATTAATTGATTATTGAACAGCCTGAAATTGTGTAATGTAGAAGCCTCTATCCACACTGCCCAAAAAGCTGGGTTTATTAACTAATCCAGACTCCAGAATTGACCTTTGCTCGGTCGGCTGTCCCATTCACCATTACCATCTTTGTTGGATATAAATTGAGGTTGACTCTTCATATTTAAAAAATAGCCCAAAGAAAGGAATACAATACATAAACAAAAATAGAAAATATAAAATTTTCTTTCTCTTAGCATCGGTCTTATTGAATTATGTGTTGGGGGCAAACAACTTTTTCCCTTTTTTTTTTTTTTAATCTTACGTATTCTTTAAAAGATAAATTCACAATAAGGGGGAGACACTATATAATACTGTGCCCAATATCCGGCTGCGTGTTCTCATTCGGATAATTTATTTATGCAAGGGAAGTTTCTGATCCATCTGACAATTTTATAGGGCGAAATCATGGGTAGTTGTTATCCCACCAAAATTGCGATTGAAGGTAGCTTATGACATTCTTGTCAACTTGGAATGCTTTGGTAAGAACATCAGGGGAGATTGGAGGATCCGATCCAAACACAGCATTTGCAATTGTGATGACTCCTGGATTTTGGCTACTTAAACCGGCGAATGCTACCGCTGGAACATTTCCAGTATTAAACTGAAAATGAATCAGACCCTCCGGGAACACGAACACGTCTCCTGCATTTAAGGTCTTGGTGAAAAGACGATTTTTCATGTTGTTCCCTGGATTGGAAGTAACAAAGCCAACATAGAGCGTGCCTTCTAAGACAAAAAGCACCTCCGTTGCACGAGGGTGTGTATGGGGTGGGTTTAGCCCATACGGGGCAAAGTCAAGACGAGCCAAGGAGATGCCCAAAGTGTTGAGTCCGCCTAGGTCATTGACATTAACTGCCGTAACATTTGAGCCGAGGGGATTTGATGTTTTTCCCGGCATATTGAGACCTTGAGAGAAGAAATCATCTGGGCTCACCGTCTTTGGGTCCTTGCAGAACTTCCCATTGACAAACACTGCATTTAAAACAGGAGCAGATGTTAAGAGCTAAAGCGTTGTTCGTGCTAAGTTCTGTATATCAGAAATGTATAGATAGCATATAAATTGAAGCTATGCTCTCACCAGCATCTTTGGGATCATTGATCGCAACACAGAAGTCCTGAAGAGGACTGGGATCGTGGGCGTAGGCTGACGAAAATACTAAAGCAACAAGGATTGCTGTTACGATAAACCGAGCAGCCATTCCTGCTATTGTTTAATTTGTCTTTTAGGTTACAAACTTGTGCAGGAGGAGATTCCAATTTATACCTGATGTTTCTTGAAGAGGATGAAATTTTCTTCAACAACTACAGAAAGATGAATTTTCATATTTTAATTTTAATATCTCGAGGTATGAATCATTCTCCAACTACTGCTCAAGACGGCTATTGGTTATATTGTTTTCCTATGCAATTCTGATCTTTGATCGGGTCATTCCGCATCGAAGATATTGTTGGGATTCGTGGACTCCTAAACGCGAAAAACATCTACGAATCCCTTCCGAGGACCCAAGTAAACGATTAAGAAGATCTAAGCTTTAAGAATTACCTCTGGTTGCTGTAATAGAAATCCTTCGATTCTGGTTGCGCTGTTGTATGTTCAACCCGAACAATCACCAGACGCTGCAGTATGCAAACGTCCTCTATCGGATACACACCGCGAACTCACTCGATACCCGGGGAGTGCTAGCGCCTAGGGTTTGAGAGGTTTTTTTTTTTCTGGTAGAGAATGGCACGAATGTTCTCAACCGAAAAATTGGACTATTGAAAGACGGCTAGGGTTTTCTTAAAAAACCCTCGAACCTCTTAGAGTCCAACCCTAATAATATCTTATCATATTCTAATTTAAATTCAAATTAAATTAAAACTGATATGATAAGATTCTGTCATTATGTCGGTAATTTAACTAATTATTTTACCGAGTCAGGTTCTTATAATCTAGATATCATCCAGATTCATCGAACCTGGTCACCAGAAAAATAACCTAACAAGTTCGCTTATTGTGTGACCCTATAGGTTCATTTAACACTGGCAGTGTGCCTAAATCATATTTAAATGGCCCACAAGTTATAAGCGGTTTCTAGCAAAACATTATAACTATCCAGGTTAAATGAAGATCGGTGATCTCTTTGAACCAAACCATAATTTTATATTTAGTCCTTTTGTCACACGATATCCAGATTAAGCATAAGGCACGGAGCATGTCATCCTTATTAAGCTTAATCAATTATTTCTTGATTTTATAGTAGACTGTTCAAACAAATGATATTAATATCTTAGATTGATATATTTGAGCACGGCCATGCATTTTTAACCGTCTAACTTATCAAGGGGCCCATGGATATCTCTCCCATAATTGAGAGGGACAAATTCCTTCACAATCAATCATATTCATCTCCCTGATTTATTCTATATCCAACAGTAGTCTAATTTATTATCTGGTTAAAGACAACTTTAGACAATGTGAAAATATAAAATTTATCAAGTAAGAAACTATGATGAATTTAGGTCGAAGGACTTTCAATATTATTATGGCTAGAAAGTACTTATGACATATTCCATGAAGTACTCTCACAGTGGGTCATGTCCAATACAATGTTCTCTAACATTTATTTATGTCTTGACTCGATATCACAAATATCCATGGCCAGTAAAACATAGCCATCAAGTCACAAACATACTAATCTTAATTTATTATTATTCCAATAATAATAATCGATCAGGTACGGTTTTAGAATAGTCATTGTATTCATTGTAG
Organism: Voacanga thouarsii; assembly: GCA_026120185.1. Classification (NCBI taxonomy): domain Eukaryota; kingdom Viridiplantae; phylum Streptophyta; class Magnoliopsida; order Gentianales; family Apocynaceae; genus Voacanga; species Voacanga thouarsii. Next base: position 133,134 of record JANUWF010001150.1, read on the forward strand.
GGTTTTACTATCAAGTCACGTACTTGATGACCAACAAAACAAAACTCACTATTCATGGAATGGAAAGCCTCATATTATTATATAAAACATAATGACAATTGTATAAGTACAAATTGACTCTAGGGCATATCCCCAACAGATATACTATCTATCTATCTATATATATATATATATATATATATATATATACACACACACACGCTACCACTCCGACTTTATTTATATCCAAAACTTCTCTCCACGAACTCTTCTTTTTACTGTGACCTCACTCTTATTGAGCCTTGTAATAATATTGGTTTTATTTTTATCCAAAACTTCTCTCCAAGAACTACCTCTTGTTTTTGTTGCGTATCACTCTCATATAGCCTTGTAATAAAATGATTAGTCATGAAATGGTATGCCACAGCACAAACTGCTCACGAAGTTTTACTAGCCAAGAGAAGTCTTTTTGGTCTTCAAGAGCTCCCACTCAATCACAATTTCATGGTAGCAAGTTTAACAGAGGTGGTAAGTATCAATATATAAACAGGAAAATTTATAATTTAAATTAGATAGTAAATAGTTCGACTAAATTAAGTAGTAAGAATCTGTAAGGAATTTATAATCTTAAAACTTGTTAAAAAATGTGATTATTTTTGTTAATAATTGCCTTTTCTTCATTGAAAATTTACTATTAATTTTATGAAATTATTTAAATAAATTTAAATTCACAAAAATTTGTATTCAAAATATATAACCTTTGGTCGCGACAAAATGTCAGCTTTGTTTAACTTCACTGAGATAGAGCTGACTATTTGCAATTTGGTTTTCTTGATCAGGCCAGGATGGCAATTATCGTTGGTCTAGGGTCTGATCAGGTTCAACATAGCTGATCAAATAACACAATATATTGAGTCCCCAGTAGCATTCGATCTGGGACCGATGCGCATTTAAAAAAGTAACGGACACAGCCTGGTTGCAAAACTATGCAATCTTTTCCTCTCAATTTGTGTGCAAATATTCGGGACTGCACGGGGATTGTTTGCCAGTCAGTAAGACAAGATGGTTCGGTGTTCTATTGCTTTAATTTTCCCCTTTATATTATAATGTTTCAAAGCATTCCCAAAATCTTTGCATAGCTTTTAGGTCTTTGTGTTGATTTTCTTGAAGTTTGTTTTTATCTGGAGCAGTTGCTATAGATTTTTTGTTTTTCAAATTCACGAATGGAGTTATTGATGACTCTGCTCAAGAAATGCTGCAGTGGCTTGGAACTTCTTGGTGTAAGTGGAACAGAAGTGGAACAGGAAAATTCATACTTCAATGAAGAACCTCCAGATATCTGTGGCATGAATAACTTTTGATAAGGATCTATGTCACGTATACTAGTTGCTGTATCCTCCGGAATGCATTTGGAGATGGTTAGAGCTTCCGACTGCAGAAGGTGTACAAAACTGATTTGTCTCAGAGAAGCAAGTTCTAATGTCATTCAAACAAAACAAATGATGATAGAGAATTCAGATATAGCTTATGATTTTGTCAAGTGGTCAGTTGAAGTTTCTGAGAATATCATGGTTGAAACGAGGATTCGTGATGTAGTATCAGCAGTGTTTCTTCATAGTATTTTGTGGCTTTTGAACTTTTGCCTGATCTGTCCTCAACATTATCAACCAAGAAATAGAAAAATCTATTATATTTTCCTTTTCTAGAAAAGAAACATTTTGTCCTCTGATTACCGAGAGTGTAACACCCTCTATTGAGTGGCCTATATAGCTAGGGATGTCGCCCCATATTTTGGACCAGGGGTCTTTATAACAGGAAAACAAATAATCAAAACAGAGCAAGGTAAACTAAATACACGAATAGACCTCAATGTTGGAATTTAAATTTTTAGTCTAGATAAATCATTAGTACTTGGCAAACCACAATTGTGCCTCATTGGCAGAAATAAAATATAATCAAACTAGGGTAGAAATGATGAAGTATCAAGGCCCTATTCTATTACAAAAAGATCTTTAGCACTCAGTCTTGATAAAAATATAGACTACCCTGAAATTCATGATTAGAAAAAATGTGTGAGATTATAAATAATCTCAGCAAGTCCATTGTGTGCAAATGATAATTAGAAAATCATGGGCATGATGCATGAATGTAAGAAATCAAAGAGTTGTAGCAGTAAGAAAATTTCAACATTACATCTCAAATTTCACTATCAAATATTTGGAGACAAAATTCAACAAGCATGATCAAATACGATAATTAGAAAAGAATTTTGTTGGGTAAATTATTTCCAATCACAAAATGTTGAGAATGTTCATTGAAGTAAAATCTTAAACCCATCATCAACAAGCCATATTTATGTATCGAGATTTCAATATACGATAATGTACAAATATGGCCCAGGTATAATCCACATTGAGATAGTACAATGGTTAGGGTGTACATCCCTCCCGAGGGGATACCCCATCATCCCCCTCACAAAATAGATCGGATGTCCCACGTCCGCCCTTCGGCCCCCCCCATAGATATCGGGTTATTAGCTAAGAATCGGTCTTAACAACTAGGACTGATGCCCCATTTGGAAAAGACAATTTTTCGAGGACGGCCTATCATCCATAATTCTCTCCTAATCTAATGAGAGCTAGTCCTATAGTCTCGTCCCTTGAGTACTCAAGTCTTTTAAATTGGTCTAGTTCAAGAAATTCCCATTCCATTGTGGAATATACAATTTTAGTTCAAAAAATTATTAATCCAAATCCCAAAACTAATATTTCCAAATTTACCCCGTGTAATATCCTGTATTTTTAAGCCTTGACTTGCTATTGCTTTTGATAGAATGATCATCTGTATTAGTGGCCAGAACAAAAGATGATTGCTGTAATGAGAAGAATATTTTGGTGCAACAAAAGTAGATACAAACCTAGATATAATTTTCAATTTGTACTACCCATACCTTAAATTTTTGAAAGGCTACTACTTTTAATAAAGTAAGAGATTGGGGGTACATTTAGAACAAAAATTGATCAGCACGAAAAGATGAGCATTTCGATATGAATTAGGTTTTTTAGGGCTCTAGTGGTATTTTTGTAATTTTAACCACGAATGGGATTTTGACCGCAATTTTTACGAAATTGGGAAAGAATTGAAGAATTTGAATGTTACCACTGAATTCAGAGGAATTTATAGAATTTATTGGTGAAATAAAATATTTTTCCAATACGGACCTGAATTTGGTCATTTTTGAGAAAAACTAAAAATGTGGTCCAAAATTTGAACGTGTGGCTTCTTGTGATTGGTGGCCAAGGACTTGTGTCAAATTATGAGAGGATGCATGAAATATCTATGCATGAAAAGCTTCTTAAATACGTTTTGTAAAATAATTAAGAAAATATGTAAAAAATTGAGCAAGCGACACGTGTAAAGTAGTCACCATGCATTTAATGAAACAAGATGTTATTGGTCTTCATTTGGACCATGAATAGTGGTGGATTGAGGCTTCAAACCGTCCAAGAACATAAAAGGAGAAGGAAGAAGGAAATAAGGGAGAAAAGAAAGGAAAAATCAAGGAAAAAAAAAGGAAAAAGTGAGAGAAAGAAAAAGTGTGTGTTTCTTGGTGAATTTTTGGTGTACATGGAGCTAGATCAAGCCAAAACATCCTACATATAAGGTAAAACTTATACATCAAGAATTAAAGTTATAGATTTCATTACAACGATCTTTTTGGTATAAGTTTTAATATAAAAACATGAGATTTATGGTTGAGACCTGGACCAAATGTGAACTATGTGAACTTTTGTGTGTGCAAGTGTGTGTGTCAATTGGAAGAATGTTTTATGTGCTATATTTTATGTGGTGAATAAAGGTATTTGATTGGTATTTAAAAGGGTTATTCATGGTTGGTGAAAAAGTGGTGAAAATTGGAAAAAGAAAGCTCTAATGGATATAAAATTATAGCTATTTTTCATTCACCTTGGTGATTGCATATTGTTCAAAGCATGAATTTGGTGACCTATTGGATTTAGAAATGATAGAAAGAAGTAAAAGTGTTTTGGGGAATAAGGTGGACTAAAGGTTGTATAGATGTTATAAAGGAATGAGAACAAGATGGTAATATTATTTTGTGAAAATGGACTTAGTACAACAAAAATTCCGGGAATTTTTGGCCCAGTAGTTCCTGGACAGTCTGGGGGATGTGGAAAAAGAATCCATAGACACTTAGTTCAAGGTCTAATGGCATTCTGATATAAAATGGAGCTCAATCGGAGTTGTAGATAAAAAGTTATGCACAAAACAAAATAGTGCGACGAAAGGAAAAAATGCAGGATTATAGTTTGAGCACCAATAAACATAAAGGAGTTATTTGCATCACTTTGGGAACACAAACGATGAAGAAGAAGAAGAAGAAGAAGGAAGAAGAAGAAGAAGAAGAAGACTTCATGTTCATGAGAAAAAGAAGAAGCCTCTATCCAGACTGCCCAAAAAGCTGGGTTTATTAACTAGCCTGGACTCTAGAATTGACCTTTGCTCGGTCGGCTGGCCCATTTGCCATTACCATCTTTGTTGGATATAATTTGAGGCTGACACTTCATATTTAAAAAATAGCCTAAAGAATGGAATACAATATAGAAAAATAAATAGAAAATAGAAAATTTTCTTTCTCTTGACATCTTATTGAATGATGTGTTGGGGGCAAACAACTTTTTCCCTTTTTTTTAATCTTACGTATTCTTTAAAAGATAAATTCACAATAAGGGGGAGACACTATATAATATTGTGCCCAATATCCGACTGCGTGTTCTCATTCGGATAATTTATTTATGCATGGGAAGTTTCTGATCCATCTGAGAATTTGATAGTCCGAAATTGTAGGTAGTTGTTATCCCACCAAAATTGCGATTGAAGGTAGTTGTTATACATGCGTAAAAGGATTATTAAGTTTCGGAAGTCAAACAAGAGAAGTGTCACTAGCAAAGAATTCACATATTCAAGGAAGAATTGCTCGAGACCATTTCGGCTAAAACAAGGAAACCTTATTCCATTTCTATGATCCACTAATTGGAGGTATGATCTAAACACTGCAAACGTCTATTAAAGAGCTCGCTTGGAATAGGGAAAAATTTGAGAACTGACGCAATGCGAGAACTTCACAAAGATTAAAAGTTTTCTAATATTGGAGAGTGACAACCACTATTCCTTAAGAATGCACGATCTATACACCATCTTTGACTATGCTCTGTCAGAAGAAGGACCTTATGCATTATTATGCAGATATAGCAAAACAAGGAAGAGAAGATGTGTTGGTTTCTTCAATGATCATTTGATTTAATCGATACTAGTTATTCCCTCTTTCTTCTAAACTTTTCATGTGAACTCCTTTCTTTCACCTTATGTTTTTGTTTTGAATTTTCTACCAAAGTTGGGTTGTCAAGACCACTTCAGCGACTTCATTCCTTGATAGATAATTACTCCTCATTAAAAGCATCCACATTGTGCTCTACTTCACTTATGACATTATTATGTCAAATTATCATTTCTTATCTCATCAGACTTAACCCATCTAATTTGTGATTTACTTCAATTCTATGATGCTGCACATTGGCATGTACCTCTGCCTTTCGGGCTTGACCAATTATTTTCTACGCTGTTTGGTGCGAATTTTCTTCTAAAAATCAATTGATTCCGGCAGCCTTTATGGATTTGATTTAGCATTCTTCGATGTGTATCATAACTTGTTAACTCCTCATATCTCCGAAATCCTAATGTCACCATTTATATAAATCTTTCTTTTATCCTTGTATTTCTATTTGATACTCAAAACTTTCTTGTCCTTTTCAAACGATATTGATTTGATATGATTATCCTTCTATTCAATGTCTCCTGCAAATCTGTTATTTTCCACAATACACATTTTCTATTAAAGTTTGAACAACCAAGAAACCCCCCTACTCAACTGAATTATTCGGTTCCTCTCAATCATAGTACTTACATCGATAATTGAATATGACAATCAATTCACCCTTTATTTTCTTATAGATTTCATAATTGCTTAGAACTTTCTACTTCATTTTAATATTGCCTTTGTGTGTTCATTTTTTAGTTTAATATCTTCTTTAAACTCACTTTGAATATTAACACTTGAATATCCGAGAACTTCTATTATTTAAATTATTGCAAGTATTCAATTCTCACCGATCACAATTGTTGGAAAATATGCCCTCTTAGACTAGATTTCTGAAGTAAATATCTAATATTTTAATAAAAGAATTTATTTTCAGAAATTATTTGTAAATTTACATTTTATTTGTGCAAAATTTCGTTTGGAAAAGACACATTGTGTTTAAGTAAGTGGTCCATGTGAATGATGGTCTTTCACAATAAGGTATGGATCACGGGTTACTTAACACATAAACGTTCGTTCTTAACTGATTGATGAGAATGGGAAACTCATCATGTTTAGGTTATGATATTATGAATTCCAAATAGGGAATGGTTTACCTTTAGCCAGTGAGTAGTCCACTCACTTCATGATATAAGCATATTTCGAATTCATAGAACATGACCTGTAGTAGTGATTTCTTAAAGTACTATATGGTAGAAACCTAAACTACTACTGCTACAGTGTGGACTAGTACTCTACGACCTGAGTATGAGTTGGTAGTCTAACAACACTAGAAGCATGTACTTTGATATGCTATAGTTGAGGTTCTATCGTAGGACCAATAGACTCACATGTTGGGTATGTGTGACTAGTCAGTTAAGACAGACTTATACAAGATAGTTTCTATACTATATCGCCCCTTGTGATTGTCTGGATGATCTAAATATCCAGGGCCCTGGGAACGTGACTTGGATGTTTGGTTTAGGGTAACTCCCTTGGAAACCGGAAACAATCTAGGAAATCGTGGATCATTGGACTAGAAGCCTAAGGATGGTAGATGTCATTTAGAGAGGTGTTAGCACATTTCTTCCTCTCTAAATGTACGACGATATATAGAGGGGTATTTTAGTCATTACACCTATAGGTCGGAGACTTTACTAACACAGCATTCTCATTGGGGTCAATATTTCCTTATGGTGATATTAGAAAATATTTAAAATGCAAAATACAGCTATTTATATGGCAAGGGTATTTTGGTCATCTTAGTAGCCAATACGGTGTGTCTTTTGGTCCCCAATATAGACCGTGAGTCCTAATTAAATACAATATATGGAATTGGTCTTAAATTAAATTAAATAGAATTTATTTTATTTAAGCAGTCTGATTTAATTATTGAGCTAGAATAAAATAAAAGTCCATGGAGAGAGAGAATTACTTAAATTAGTTTGGTGGGTTAATTAATTGTTCAATCCTTTAGCCTAGTTTAAATAATTAAAGATTGACCTGGGACTAAACTAATATAGGCTTGTTAATTGGACTAGTTTATTTGGACTAAAAAATTAATTATTTATTGGGCTATTTATTTGGTTCTAATTAAAATAATTAATTTAGTCTAAAAGGCTAAACTAAGAGTCCAATAGGCCAGTCCAATTTAACCTAGGATTTTATTTAGGTTAAACAGAAGAATAGAGAAGTACATTGGTTTTGGATTGCCTCTTCTCCGTGTCTAGAAAGGACGTTTTTTTTCACTGCTTCTTCTCTGGTGGAAAAAGAATGACACAACCCTCTCTTTCTCTCTCTCAAAAATATTCCTTAGCCTTGTGAGTTATTTACCAAACGGGATTAGGCGGGCCATATACTGGAAGATCGAGAGGTTAGCGTTCATATACATGCAAAGATGGAGTAGGAGGCTTGCAGGAATCAGCACTAGAGGTTTCTACCAGTGCATCTACCCCAGTCCCATACATTCCGGTCCAGCCATCTTTGAGAACAAGAAGAAAAGGTTAGGTTTTTTTTACCTCGGAATCTATCCAGAGTGGGACCGACGTCAGCTGAGGCAACCGGAACCGGTGCCGGCTCTGTTCGGGATTCTTCTGTTCTTCACTTTTTCCAATTTTTTTTGCTTTTGCTGTGTGCTTTGTTTCCCGCTTTAGACCTTCAAAAATAAATTCTTGGATGAACAATTGTTGCAACTTTTTTATATACCCTTTTTGTGTTTTCTTAACTATTAAATTTCCTACGACATGGAATTTAGTCTACTCCTCTTTTCTTTATTCCCTTCGAACTCACAACTTTGACTTTAGATTAGGGTGCGCATGAGATTGAGATGACAGTGTATACCCCACATCAAGTAGTACGAAATCAGGAAGCCCACTTATGATTTAAAGTTGGCAACGATAGTAGTTGTCTTGAAGAAATGAAGACATTATCTCCATAGAAGAAGATTAGGAGAGATCAATAGCGCTTAGTTGAATAATCAAGAATTTCACGCCTTCAAGGAGAAGAAAGTAAAGGGAAGAAACTTTTGGGGAAAGCCCCAAAAAAGATGGTACACCATTCACCTTAGGAGACAAATATGTAAAAGGATTTGAAGAGAACGTCTTGTGGCCGGGAATGAAGAAAGACGTAATACAATATTTATCTATGTGACTCACTTGTTAAAAGGTAAAGACGAAACATAAGAAAGCTGTTGGATTACTGCAACCTTACTAGCACCGGATTAGAAATAGAAATATGTCATGATGAACTTTATCAATGGGTTACTGATGAGTAGGACTTAGAAGGATGCCATTTGGGTAGTAGTAAACCGATCGACGAAAACTGCGCATTTTATCCGATAAACGTGAGGTGTTCAATGGAAAAGTTAGCACAGGTTTATATTCAGGAAGTTGTGAGGTTACGTGGAGTGCTGACAAGAATCATATCGGATAGAGATCCTCGATTTACCTCCAGATTTTAGGCAAAGTTTCAAGAGGTTATGGGGTCAACTTTAAAGTTTAGTACTTTCGCCCATCTCAGACAGATGGACAATCTAAGTTTGTGATACAAATTCTTAAGGATATGTTGAGAATGTGTGTGTTGAATTTTAGAAACTAATGGATTGACAGTATTCTTTATGCAAAATTGGCCTACAATAACACTTATCAAGTATCTTCTTGCATGGTGCCATATGAGGTCTTGTACGAGCGTAAATGTCAAACACCACTGTACTGGGGATGAAGCGAAGGTGATCCGAATAAAAAAAGAAAGGGGAATTAATATCCAAGAGATGGCCGATAAGGGTAAGATGATACAAGACAGGCTAAGAGCGACTCAAAGTAGACACAAAAGTTATGCGGATAATCACAATAGAGAATTGGAGTTTAAAATGTGTGATGAGGTATTTATGAAGCTAACCCCTAGTCGAGGGATTATGTGTCCTCTGAAGGGTGGAAAGTTTAGCCCTGGGTACATTGGATCATTCCAGATTGTTTAGAGAATTGGAGTTGTAGCGTATAGGTTTGATCCTCCGGAAGGATTAACAGGTATCCACGCTGCATTTCACATATTCCAACCGAAGAAATACAACCCAAATTCAGAGCAAGTTCTAAATGTTGAGCCATTACATCTGCAACAAAACCTGTCATATGTGGAGAAGTCAGTTAAGATACTGGAGCGAAGCATGAATGAGTTACGAAATAAGAAAATTCATGTGGTCAAAATAATATGGGAACACTACGGAGCTCGAGATGCGACTTGGGGGACCGAGGAGTGGATGAGGACACTGCTAGAAAAAAGGGGTATAATGACGCTAAAAAGCGTCATTAAATAGATCTATAGTGACGCTTTTGTGTTGCTAACGCTTTCAAAGAGCGTCGTGCATATGGCCGTCGCAATAGGTTCCGTAACGCTATTTAGCATCATCAAAGATCGTCTATTGTGACGGAAAAAAAACGTCATAATAGGTCTTTTAAGTGATGCAAAAATGTATCAGTAAACTCATGTTATTATGACAACACTTTTGGTTACAATAGGTAGGTTTCTATTACAAATTTATGCATCAATAAACGATTGTTAATATGACACTGTTATTGGTCACAAAAGGTTCTTTGAATAACGGAATTTGTCGTCATGAAAAAATGGAAAATATGTCACACTTATACTGTCACAATAGAGCTATTGGATGACTGTTTTTTGTGTCAGGAAATACTGATAAAATGACAAAATAAAGCGTCACCATAGACTTCTATCATGACGGATTTTAGTGTCATGAAACCTTGACAGTATGACAAAAATAAGCGTCACCATAGACTTCTGCAATGACGGGTTTATAGTGTCATGAAACCTTTGAAGTATGACAAAAATAAACGTCACAATAGATTAGCCATCTAAATAAATAAATCAAATATTTCACAAAAAATCCAAAAAATATTTTTTTGTCCCTGTCGTATATATATTATATATATAACACATAATTGTTAAATAGACATCATTAGAAGTCAACGCAATCAAAAGTAACCCATATTAAAGAGTAATCCTATAAATTTCATAACATTCAAAAATTGTTCAAACATAAGTATTAAGTATTTAGATACATGCATAAAGCCAAGCATTAGGCCTCCAAAAAAACATAGTAGCATTAATTTATCTTGTCCCATAAAAGTAGATCGTTTGACCAAGCATTAGGCCTTCCAAATAAACATGGTAGCATTAATATGTTTTTCAAAAAGCCAAGCACTAGGCCTTCCAAATAGCTTCGACACTGGAATACATATTTAATCTGCTTCGTGAATCTTCACCTACAATAATATAGAATGAATTTAGTAAAAATATTATAAAATCTTCTTAGAAGAAAAAGAATATTAAATTAATTAACAATGTAAGTGATTAGAGAATTACCAAGTGTCGTGGCTAAGCGATTCATATTCCAATGGAATCTCCAATAGTCTGAATAAAAATCTATTAGTCTCAACAATTTCTCGTCACGATGAAACGGAACTAGAACCATTACTTCACACCATTCCTCACCCAACAGTACACCCCCAACATCATGGAATGGGTCCACACTTTGAATAATACCTTTTGCAACTATTTTGGATGTATCCAACATGCTTAAAAGTGAAACATAGGTATGAACCTACAAGATATATTTTATTCAGTTAAAAGTGAATTAGTTAAACAAGCTAAATAGCTCATGTTCACCAGATAAAGGAAACTAGACTTAGATGCTAAAAATGCTATATAATACTCAAAAAAGCCAAAAGATAGCATAATAGACAACATATACTGCATTTATGGCAAAGCTAAAAGATTGTACAATAGAAATATTAGACATGTCTTGAATAATACGGTAGAACAATGAAATAGGACATCAACCTATATATATGCATACTTTTCTATAAATACAAACAAGTAACATAGCCATGATATTGTAATATTTTGTATACCCTCAATGTGGTGGTGTTATTGTTAGAACCCATTGAGTGAACTCTTGAAACAGGTAGGGATGAACAATCTCTCTGAGACACTAACATAGCATGTATCTCGGCAAGCTCTTTTGCTTGTTCTCTCAACTGTGCGTTCATGCTTGTAATTTCTTCTCTTTGCTCTTGAATAATACGAAAAAAAGTGGAACGACTTGGAATTTCACCCCACACATCTGAAGGGTGAACACCGCTGCCAAACATGCGGACCCTGCCATATCTATCTGGTCCAACAACTTGGGAGAAGATATCATTTGGACCAAGTCTATCTTCTGAGCCAGGAGGGAGTTATGTATTTCTTTCATCCATTTCATTCTTTAAGATGGATAAGCAATCACAAAAGTTAATCTCTATTATGACAATTTATAGTAATATTTAGTGTAAGCAACAAAACGGAGTACATATACTTAAAGAATGCATAATATTGGGGAAAAGTCATAGAATCTCAATTCTACATATTAAGGCACAATGAAGCAAGGATGTGACTTAAGTTTTCAACCTCCGCAAGATTTTATCTACTGTGACACCTAGTTCCAAGTTGTCATACACATCAGAGACATACAAGACAAGAAAACCAAATAATGGCTGAAAAAAGCAACACATATGCAAATGTTCCTCCCTTAAGTTGAACATATGCCCTTCCCCCAGCAAAACTGCAGAATTAATTAACATGTTATTTGCAAAATTGCTGCACTAATAGTTATATTAGCAAAACTGTCCAATTTTTTATAGCATAGTAGCATACTCCCCTTTTTCTCCTCCAACATCAAAGCAATTAACAACAAGTAACCAAGCTGTAGACAACTAAAAAGGGTAAAGCCAAATGCTACCATCTTATAACATATACACATAGAAAACTGTAATAAAATTTATCAAAAGAATTCAAGTGACTATCTTCAAAAAAAATGAAACTACTTTAACCAAGATTGTTGAAACCATAATATAATCAAACTTTGATAGTTAGAATAGATGGTAGTTTACTATAAGTTAAAGCAGAATGAACATTTCTATTTAAGTTAAAGCAGGTTCTTGTGATTTGGAAGCGAAAGCAAGCTGTTGTGATTTGGAGTTAAACATGTTCCCACATTTCTGTTTAAGTTAAAGTAGGTTCTTGTGCAAAATAGACATGTTCCCACCAATGAAAAGTTGTGGTATTTGCATTTTTTTATGAAAATGAAGAAAAAAACTTCATTAAGCAATATATTCCAAAGCTTAACCTCATTCTTTCATCCTTCTAAACAGAAAGTAGAACAAGATTAAAATCTGAAATTCTATCCCTCTTGAGCATTCTTTCATCATTCAGCTATTCTCCAAGCTTGGGATAGCTTCATAAACTAGGTAAGACTTCATCCCCTAGAACAAAAATTGTTCTAGGCATGATAAGGATCACTTGGATACAAGTTTTCATGGTTGAAAATGAAGAATTCTATTATGTTGTTAAACTGAAATTTTTATTTTTGGTGCTGCTTGGAGTAACCGTGATAACTGGTCAGCTAAAGCATGTTCTAGGAATGTGAAGTGGCTAAAATGCAGAAAAAAGGCCTTAAATAAATTTTGAAAGTTGCATGACAAATGAAGAAAGAACAAGCCATTGTTGTTTGATAGTTGCATATTTGAACTATCCTAAGAGAGCTGAACGAAAAGGGTTATTGAAAATTTATTATTTAGATTTAGAATAATGTCTAAGAAGGTTTAAAGTGTGGCATGTTATGTTGGAAAAACCATAGAAGGCTCCTAAGTAAAATGCTGCTAAAAAAGATTGATGAAAACTGGAAATCTGCATTACAAAACTCAACTCATTACAAAAACTACAAACAGTGGTAAATCTTCTATGAGTTGTCCAGAGATGTGAAAATCTGGAAAATCTGCTACAGTGCACATCTCTTAGACATTTATCTTTTCTATACAAATGATAAATCTGCTACTGATGTGCACTGCAGTAGCTTTATGAGTTGGAAGGCTAAGTCATGCTTTCTATATAACTGTCTAAGAGAAGTTCAAAATCTGATAAACTGTGCATAACCTACCTATATAAGTGTTGTTTAAGTTCTTTTTTATCCTAGCTTCTCTAGACATGTTGAAACAAGGCACATATATTAGAATGCCAAACCAGTATTTTGTTATTGGCAATATTAGTGCCTGGCAAAAAAACCTAACCAAATTGCATTTTTTTCAAACATGATGACCTACAAACATTTTTTTCCCAAACTCGTAAATCCAAATCCCCTGCCTTCCTAACACATTCAAACATGATTAGGAGTATTTAGTTCAATATATAGTCATGAATACATTTCATTTGATGGCCTACAAGTGTGAAATATTATCTTTTCAACCAAAATTCCTTGAACAGAAAATAACATTTCATTCAAAACAAAACAAAACACACCAAAAGGAAGGCATGGTGGATCGAAATACACCCTACACATCCAACCCAAACAACAACAACAAATAGCATTTTTTAAACACTAACTAAACTACAGACTTTTGCTGTTTTAGAACAAAATTGACCAAACTGCATTTTGTTAAAAATTAACCAAATTGCATTTTTTAACCAAACTGCAGACTTTTACCATCTCTAAAACAAAATTAAGTGCCTGCTAAGAAGTTAAACAAATCCAAACTTTTGTTGCTTTAGAACAGATGAATCTAGACTTTTGCTGTAACTTACGCCTAAGTTAACAGTACAACTAAGTTAACAATACAGCTAACTAGTACAGCACAGATGAATCTAGATTTTTGCAGTTTAAAACATAGAATAGATGAACAGATGAGGTATCCTAGTTTCAAAATTATCTTTCAAATACACATAGAAACCTTCACATAATTTATCTGTAGACTCTAGCTGAATATACTTAGCTGAAAACAAAATTAAAGAAAGATAAGTAGCCAAAAGAGGAAGTAAAATCAGAGAGTTAATATATTCAATAGATACTAGACATTGAATCATAACGTCAAGCAGGTTCGCATTTGATATGCTGCATTAGTCAATGCTAAATTATGCACTTTCTTTTAGCTGGTCACTGCCCTGAAATCATTAGCAGCTTCTTAACTAATTAATATATTCCGCACTGTGTTCCTCTACCGGCAATGTTGGAAGAATACAGGTTTGTTGAGGAAGGAAAAAGAAGAGGAGAAACTTATATTGAGTTGTCCAGAGATGTAAAAATCTGGTAAATCTGCTACAATGCACATCTCTTAGACATTCAGCTTTTCTATATAAGTGTTAAACTGTAGCAGCTTGATGAGTTGGAAGGCCAAAGCATGCTTTCTATATTAATGTCTAAGAGGAGTTGAAAATCTGCTAAACTGGACGTTTGAAAGCTCAAATTTGAAAATCATGCTTTATCTATATTAATGTCCAAGAGAAGTAAAAAGGCTCCAATTGGTCAAGTAACTTGCATTTGATTCACCAGACATTAACAAATGGCCTTCTAAATACTATTTTTAACACACAGTGTGGGCAAAGAAAAGAACACCAAGATAGGTGAAACTATCCTACTAAGGACAATTATTGAAATTTTGCAAATGGTAAACTACCAAAAGAAAAACCTAACCAAACTGCCAAAAAAAAAAAAAAAACCTAACCAAACTGGATTTTTTAACACTAACCAAACTGCATATTTTCACAAAAGCTAACCAAACTGCTGTTAGGGATATGCCCTAGAGTCAATTTGTACTTATACTATTGTCGTTATGTTTTATATAATACTATATGGTTTTTCTTTCCATGAATAGTGCATTTTATGTTGTGGTCATCAAGTACGTGACTTGATAGTAAAACCATACAATGAATACAATGACTATTCTAAAACTGTCCCTGATCGATTATTATTATTGGAACAATAATAAATTAAGATTAGTATGTTTGTGACTTGATGGCTATGCTTTATCTGGTCATGGATATTTGTGATATCGAGTCAAAACATAAATAAATGTTAGAAAATATTGTATTGGACATGACCCACTGTGAGAGTACTTCATGAAACATGTCATAAGTACTTTCTAGCCATAATGATATTAAAAGTCCTTCGACCTAAATTCATCATAGTTTCCTACTTGATAAATTCTATATTTTGACGTTGTCTAAAGTTTTCTTTAATCAGATAATAAATTAGACTACTGTTGGATATAGAATAAATCAATGAAAGGAATATGAATGATAGTGAAGGAATTTGTCCCTCTCAATTATAGGAGAGATATCCATGGGCCCCTTGATAAGTTAGACTATTAAAATGCATGGCCGAGGATCCACAACAATATGATTAACACAGATGAATCAACCTAATCATTAAGCAAGTTGCTCTGATACCACTGCTAGGATTTATGGACTCCTAAACGCGAAAAACATCCACGAATCCCTTCGGAGGATCCAAGTAAACGATTAAGAAAATCGTAGGTTTGCATAATTACCTCTGGTTGGTGAAATCGATATCCTTCGACTCCGATGGTGCTGCTGCACGTGCAACCCGAATGATCACCAGACGCTGCAGTGCGCGAATGTCCTCTATCGAATACACATCGCGAACTCACTCGTCACCCGGGGAGTTCTAGCGCTTAGGGTTTGAAAGGGTTTTTTTTCTGGTAGAGAATGGCACGAATGTTCTCAACAGAATTAGACTCTTGAAAAGACGGCTAGGGTTTTCTTAAAAAACCCCCGAACCTCTTAGAGTCCAACCCTAATAATATCTTATCATATTTTAATTTAAATTCAAATTAAATTAAAACTGATATGATAAGATTCTACCATTATCTCGGTTATTTAAACAATTAATTTACCGAGTCAGATTCTTATAATCTGGACATTATCCAGATACATTGAATGTGGACATATTTCCAAATTCATTGTATCTGGTAAATTTTCTAAGTTCGATTAACTTAGACATATTTCCAAATTCATCAAATCTGGTTACCAGAAAAATAATCTAACAAGTTTGCTTATTGTGTGTCCCTATAAGTTCATTTAACACTGGTAGTGTACCCAAATCATATTTAAATGGCGCACAAGTTATAAGCAGTTTCTAGCAAAATTTTATAACTATTCAGGTTAAATGAAGATCGATGATCTCTTTGAACCAAACCATAATTTTATATTTAGTCCTTTTGTCACACGATATCCAGATTAAGCATAAGGCACGGAGCATGTCATCCTTATTAAGCTTAATCAATTATTTCTTGATTTCATAGTAGACTGTTCAAACAAATGATATCAATATCTTAGATTGATATATTTGAGCACGGCCATGCATTTTAACAATCTAACTTATCAAGGGGCCCATGGATATCTCTCCCATAATTGAGAGGGACAAATTCCTTCACTATCATTCATATTCCTCTCATTGATTTATTCTATATCCAACAACTGCAATTTTTAATCAAACTGCAGTTGTCTGCATTTCTTGAAAACACAGTTTGCCTGCAAAAAAACCCTAACCAAAACTGCATTTTTTAACAAAAGCTAACCAAACTGCAATTTTTAACCAAACTGCAATTGTCCGCATTTCTTGAACACACAGTTTGCCTGCAAAAAAAAAAACCTAACCAAAACTGCATTTTTTAACCAAACTACATTTTTTAACAAAAGCTAACCAAACTGCAGGAAAAACCATACAAAGCTCCTAAGTAAAATGGTGCTAAAGAAGATTGATGAAAACTGGAAATCTGCATTACAAAACTCAGTGAATAATGTGCACTGTAGCAACTTTATGAGTTGGAAGGCCAAACTAATATTTTGTATAGGGAATATTAGTGACTGCAAAAAAAAAAAAAAAAACCTAACCATAGAACTTGTTTTAGTACATTCAGGCATTTTAACTGAAACATCAAAACTGAAACATCTTCAACATTTTAAATAAAACATGCTAATTGAGAGATTCAAAACTGAAACAACCACACACACACACAAGACAAAGTAGCCAACACAAAATCTTGTTAACAAAGAGCATCATATATCAAATTCAGTTCACATCAACAAAGCAACCAACACATTCAACAGTTCACATCTCCCATGCACAAATTCAGTCCTAACCTCATTGAGTCCCAAACTCCAAACATTCAAAGTTCAAACCAACATATCCTATGCAGTCCTATCCAAACTCCACACATTCAACACGTCCAACTATGAAGAATGGCATATTCCACTAAAATAAAAACTATTGAGTCATATGTATAATTACCACTGCACTCGCCACATGAGAGCTGGAAGAAGTTCCACTAGCATCCGTGTAACATTTCTTGAACATTTGTACATGAGTTGGAGAATGGCCTTGCTCTTTTGCCTGCATCATTCAATTTCGGTAAGTAATTAATAGAGGTCAACATATCAATCAGAAATATGAAGAAGTTACCATATCATCACGAATTTAACTGTAAGGCTTCTTCCCTATCCTATGATTCATGTTCTTCATATTTCTATTCCTTTTATTCTTCTCTGACATTGCCTGAATTTTGAAAATTCAGTCATCAACAAATTTGACATGGACATCAATGTATCAATCAAGAAAGAGTATGAGCACATGTTCGTACGTTCCCTTCAGCTAAATCCCACCATTGAAGGAGATTAGTCCATTGAGCGTGAATCACGCGATTATCGGTGCATGGAGTTTGGTGATGGATGTCTTTTTCTGCATCATACAATTCACTCTTTAGTGATGCTTCCCAAGTCCTCCATTTTATGCCAATTGATCTTAAGATAGTAGGCTTAAGACCAGGCGGTACATTAAACTTCTCCTACACATGGACAAGAAAATAACAAAACTCAAACACATATTACTATATAATGTACTTCAATATTAGATAAAAATGTCAAATACCTTCACAACATTGAGCATCTCATTCTTGTTGTCTCGAGGAATCTGAGACCATGATTTGATATCTATCGGAGCGTACATTCCATTCCTTGCTATGGTTTCCAAATATTTTGTCAATTTACTACGGTTCGTTCCCACCGGCTGTCCAAACTTGTTGAATTCAACCTCCAAAGGCTTCGCATTTCGAGGGCGGCCCCAAATAGAGGTCATATAGGTTGGTCCTCTCTTGCGAGTTGCATCACTTCTCCTTGTACTTACTTCACATACAAAAATTTGAGCGAGGACTCATTAGGAAGTACAAAAATATAGAAAGCATATGAGAAGCCAACAAATATAAATATACCTTGACTTTCACTTTGTTGCATAACTTGACCCTCAACCTCTTGTATAACATGCACATCGATAATTTCATCAGCCTCTTGTACAACATGCACCTCGGTACTACCATCACCACGTTGGTTAGGTTGATTGGTACTTCTTCTTCTTCCCCTAGTTCTTGCCATATTTGCATTCAAATCTGGGATTCAAATGTTCGCACCAAAGATCAGTAATTTCATATCCAAAAAAATCCCCAAAAATAACACAAGACATTTATCAACTATATTAAAAAAAAACAGCAAATAAACATACAGAATGCATAGAAACATATTATATTACTTGCAACATGGCATAAATAATAGGGCCATAAAACATTGTATATCATATTATAGCCATTAAATTTACACAACTAGGCCTTGAATAGAAAGGTTCTCAAAACAAGTTTGGACAGCAAAAGCAACTTATAAAGTAAAGATTTATCAAGTAGCTGTAATTTCAACTTCAACTCCATCGACCTCTTCAGCAACCCAGTTGACTTCCTCACTTCCCAAATTTGCCTGGATGTTGCAACTTTCACTCTGCAAATAACTCTCAACATCAACGACGGACCCCATGTTATACACAGCTCTCAGATTTGTGGTTATAACAATTTGCCAATTACTTTCAGTCGGGTCTCCAACTTAAAAGACTTGCATTGCTTGAGAAGCTAGAATGAAAGGCTCTTCATGGGGCCTAACATCAGTGAAATTGGCCAGAGTAAAGCCCTCAGCATCTTGTTTCAACCTTTTCCCTGTTGACACCCAATCACATCTAAACAACATAACTCTACGCCCGTCTCTATAATCTAACTCAATCACATTTGTTAATATCCCTAAATAAGGCACATCACTTGAAATTGGATTTCTGTCTCTAACACTTGAGAAACTAGTTGTTGTTGCATTTACAGAAATGCCACTATTTTGAGTTTTCCTTTTGCGTTCAACTTCTACAGTATGATATCGAAAGCCGTTCACCTAAGAACCTATCATATTTAAGACCAATGCCATTGGGTCCTCCGGCCAAATGCTTCAGATCCTTAGAAATTATATCATCATCATTGAATTGCAAGGCCTTCACCTAGGAAATCAACAAGAGTCTGTGTAAGCTTCAGCATCACTAAAGTATAACTTAAGCATGCTAATTGAGATGAATCTTACACAATTGCAAAACCAATTCTCAAATTCTTCAATATGAATGCGCTCAATTTCATGCAAACTTGCACGAGGATGCCTTTGCTCCACTAGTCCATGATGTTGGCTGCATATACATACTATGCATTAGTTAAGCGTGGCTTCATGGCCACTAATCTAATGAAGAATATAAATCCTCTATCTTATACATACTCTATGTAAGATTTTACAACATGAGAATTAAATAACACATATTGATGTGCTATCTTCAATGTGTCTTCATCGAATTTTGTAGGAACTCCTTTTCCAAGTGAATGCCCAGTTGGTTTGAAAATATCTAACCCAGCATAGGAATTGGCTTCATGATCGTCGTTCCTACTTGATCAGTTGAACTTTGTCTCCACATAGTCAGCAAGATATAACGAGCAAAATGTCAAACATTCCTCAACCAAGTACCCTTTAGCAATAGAACCCTCTGGGCGACTCCGATTATGCACATAGGACTTTAACGTGCTCAAATACCTATTTAAATTCAACTTTCATACATTAGTTTCAATGCCATTGCTGTACATGTTTGAAATCGTAAAAAAGAATAACCTAAACATGAAATCAATGAAACATGGACCTCTCTATAGGATACATCCATCGATAATAAACCGGCCCAGCTATCCTAGCTTCGGATGCTAAATAGACAGTTAAATGCATCATGATACTAAACGATGAAGGAGGGAAGACTCGCTCCAATTCACAAAGGATAACATCAATCTCTTCCTCTAATTGAAACACTTCATTTGGATGAATCTCAATACAACACAACTTTCTAAAGTATCTACTGAGCTTTATCAAAGGATAGCGGACAGTCTTAGGTAAAACTTTTCTTAGAGCAATTGGCAGCAATTGTTGCATCAAAATATGATGGTCATGGCTTTTAAGTCCAGAAAGCTTAGATGGATTAAGGTGTACGCACTTAGACAAGTTGGCAGCGTATCCATTCGGCACCTTAACACCTTTCAAAGTCTTGCAGAATGTCACTTTCTCCTTCTTACGTAGTACAAAAGAAGCCGGTGGCAAATAAACTTTACCATTATTCTTCTCAACGGGATGAAGATCGGATCGAATACCCATATCCTTTAAGTAGAGATGTGACTTAAGGTCCCTTTTCTTATCCACTTCCAACAATATTGCGCATATGGCCTCAGAAACATTCTTTTCAATATGCATTACATCAAGATTATGGCGCATCAAATTGTCTTTCCAATACGGCAATTCAAAGAATATACTTTATTTCTTCCAATTATAGGGCAATTGTTGGTTATCATTGACTACCCTTCCAAATTTGATCTGTTTTCCATCCAACTCATGCAATATCGTATCCCCATTCAATTTAGGGGTGGTCTTCCATGTTCTTGCTGACCATCAAATGACCGTGCATCATATCGAAAACGATGATTAGAAGACAAAAACCTAGGATGCCCCATGTAGCAATGCTTGACACCATTCTTCAACCATTGTGATTTTGTTTCCTTATGACAAAGAGGACAAGCTAGTTGCCCTTTAGTACTCCACCCCGACAAATTTGCATATCCAGGAAAATCACTAATTGTCCACGACAATGCAGCACGTATCTGAAAATTCTGCTTCGAAGATGCATCAATAGTTTGCATGCCTATGTCCTATAACTCTTTCAATTAAGCAATTAAAGGTTGTAAATAAACATCAATATTATTACCAGGAGCAGATGGACCAGGTATCAACAATGACAATATGAATATGGTTGCTTCATACATATCCAAGGGGGTAAGTTGTAAGGTATAAGTATCACAGGCCAAGTACTATGAGCAACATTCATATTTTTAAACGGATTAAAACCATCCGATGCCAATCCCAACCTCATATTACGTGCATCTTCTGTAAAATCTGTATTTATAGCGTCAAATGCTTTCCAAACAGGTGAATCAGCCGGATGCCTCATTCGACCATCATCTGTGCGCCCTTCTGCGTGCCATCTCATAAAAGCTGAAGTCTTGGCTAAAATGAATAGACATTTTAGTCGAGGTTTCAAAAGAAAGTTCCACAAAACTTTCTTTGCAATCTTCCTTTTCTCTCCCATTGGGTCATTTTCAGAGATGACCCACCTAGACTCTTTACACATTTTACAATCCTTCCATCCTTCTTTATCCCCCCAGTATAATGTACAATCATTAGGACAAGCATTTATTTTTTGATAGCCTAAGCCCAGTTGCTTCATCAATTTTTCAGCTTCATAAAAAGATTTAGGAAGTTCAACACCCTCGAGCAATGCTTCCCTCAGCAAATCAAGTAGCATATCAAAATGCTTGTTAGACCACTTCCCTGCGCACATGAGATGAAGTAACCAAATAATGAAGGCAAGTTTAGAGAACTTCTTACAACCTGGATACAAATCTTGTTGAGTGTCATTAATCAGTTTGTAAAATTTTTCAACATCTGCGGAATTCAAACTACTTTCTTCATCTACGTTTCCATAAGGTGGGACCCCAAAAGCATCATGCAACATTGCTTCCATTTCATCAGGCATAGATGCTACATTATTTGAAATAGGCTCGGAGTGTGATGTACTTAAACTAGGCGTAAAGAGTTCTCCATGTGCTATCCAATGTGTATATCCCTTAATAAATCCCATAACAATCGAATGCTCCCTGACCTCAACTTTTATCCTCTTTACTCCATTTCCACATTTCAAACAAGGACATAATATCATTCTATTTAGACTTGTGTTGTTCATTGCAAATTTTAAAAACCTTTCGACTCTATTTTCATATTCAATGCAATTCCTTGGAAGTTTCATCTAACCCTTATCCATACTTTTGAAACTAATTATTCAACTCAAATGGCAGCAGCAAATGGAAGAAAATTTACCTATGTTAGCATCACGTTAGAATACAAGTGGAGAAATCCCTAAAAAAAACAGCTTGCAATACCTATTACAATAAATAGGAAGAAAGTTCTAATATGTTAAGTAGTGCGTGAACTTTCTACTTTGAAATAGAAAGAGGCTCTACTTGAAGATAAGTGGATATGATACAGGAAGAAGAGTAGAAAACCAAAGTCTCAATCAGATAAAACTTCGGGGTTCACACCTTTTTACAGTAAAATGTAAAAATGGAAAACCAAAGTCTCAATCAGACAGCATCTATTGTTGAAAAAAGAAAATCCACAAGCACCCACAAATCTACACTAAGCTTCCATTACCCATGAGTCACTTCATTTTATGCCAAAACCAGCACTTAATTCTGAATAACAAAGAATAATGGTAACAACCTCAAGAACCCATGTAGAAATACAACAAAATCAACTAAAATAAAATAACTTCATCTCAAAAACACATACACATAAAAGGAGAAAGTTGAACTGTTGAAGCACACTAGAAAACTCCAGCATGGAAGAAGAATGCTATAGGATGATGACGAGAGACAGGCATGCTTTTTCTTGAATGCCATAGTATACAATCAGGCTTTCTTGAAAACAAAAATGAAAATGATGGCAAGCCAAATATTATCAGAATGTATGACACAGAATAAATCACCAATATGCACAAACTTAATTACTCATACCCAATCATTGAGCTTATAACCATAACTAAATTAAATGAAAGTAACTAAACCATAGCTTATACTAGTAACTTAACTAAATGATCAATAAAAACTTCCAAGAATTAAAATTGTAAAAAAAAAATGAATTAAGAACATTCAGGCAGAAAATTCCAGTGGAAAGAACCATATGAAATGCAGAGGTCCCAACAACTGAAAGCAACATCTTTAAACATGCGAAGTCAGTTAATCCCTAATTTACAGCAGGTAAAACCCTTTGACTCTAAAACAGGACACCAATTTGCCTTACTCCAGGATGAATCAGAGGGGAAAAAACATGAGCTACATTTCGAGGGGGAAAATGGAGAAAATCATGATTCAGAACGCCAAAATGTTTAGGCATGGTACCCTGGAAATCTATCAACAAATGAACAAAATGAGTTCAATCTCAATACTCATAGCAGAAAGAGGTTCTCTGGCTCAATTGTTTCCAGCACCTCCCATAATTCAAACATCCAATAGATGACATTAAAAAAATAAAAATCAGAGGAAAAGGTCAACACAAATTCCTCAACTACAAGCAGCAGAAAATCACCTCCGAAATCCAGAGGTAAATCGCCTCAACCGCAGTAAAATTAAACAAATAGATGCACAAAAATGCAAATTGACGTAAGAATACTTACCAGTCTAAAGAGCGGTGTACAGACCGCAGCTAAATAATGCCCCTCTACAATGCCGATACCGCTTCACACAGTAGCAGAGCCGACAGCCGTCACTTCAACCAGTTGTGCAGAGAAGATGCTGTGACTCGCGTAGAGGAGTTTGGGCTGAAGAAGCTGTGAATCAAGCTAATTTCGTTTGATTTCCCTCACTGATTTGAAGGAAAAATCCGCCATTGTTGTTGCTCGGCACCTTCTTGAAACACAACCCTTGTTTTTTTGTCTTCCCTCTAATGACTCGCGTGATTTTTTTGTCAAAGTGTTATGCATGCGCGTCTGAGGATCCTAAAGTGTTAGGAAAAATCTAATTTTTTTTTTCTTGACACAAAATTGTGTTATAATAGTATATCACTTTAAATGAAACTAATAAAACTACGTCGTATTGATTCAATGTAATAACACTTAAAAAAACTAATGTCATTATAAGTATTATATTATTACACTTTATAAAAAGTGTCATTAAAAATATGTTAGTAAAACCTTTTTTTTCTAGTAGTGGGAGGAAATGCCTTGATTTGATGAGAGGTACGACTTAGTGTAATTTCGAGAATGAAATTTTCTTAAGTAGGGAAGGATGTGACGGCCCATTTATTTGAGAGTTTGGAAGCTTAATTATATGGTTAATTTGGATTGCATCATAAATTAAATACATTACATGTGGCTATCTTATGTGCTCTTTATGTGTATTCTATAGAGGAAAATGTGTTTGATAAGATAATTAATTTGTTTGGATGTGGTAAGTAATTTATATGTAAAAAATTGTTCATTTTATACATATATATATATATATATATATATGTGTAGCAAATTAATTACATTGTGAATTATTTTTTCAATAAAATCATCACAATAATTTTTCTCTTGTACAAAGCACACTCTAAAACAAATTCATTTTTAATTAGGGTTTTGGCCTTATTTTCCAAGCTAATAATCATGGTCAAATTTAATTTTGACTTCTTGACTTAAAATTCACCAATTGACCCAAGACCCAGTTCTTGGACCCATGAATTTTTTTAACCCAACAAAACACCCTCAATCCTAGCCATTGAATTTAGGGTATTTTTAAGTGAACCCATTTCCACCATTGGATTCAAAATTCACCCTAGTATAAAATCACATTTTCCCCCACTGCTTCCTCATTGTGGCCAAAATTCCTCTTTCTCTCTCCCCTCTTGTTTTAATTTCTCTCTAGCTTCCCTCTACCTTCTCTCAAGCTAACACACTTCTTGGAGGTTGAAGAAAGCATTTTTTTGAATTTGGGTTGATTATTCAGAAAGATAAGAGCTTGAAGAACACTTCTTTACCTTGCTATCTTTCCTTGTAGAAGACTATATCTTCAAAGAGGTAAGCAAAAAAACACATTTTCCTCCTCATTATGCCTTGGCCGAATTTTATGTATGGCTGGACAGTTTTTTGCTTTGCTTTTTTTAAGCATCTTAGATGGTGATTTGTGAAGGAAATGTTGAGATTTATGCTAAAGGATGTTGTATGATGTGTAAAATAAAGTCATGTATGCAAGGAAGTCATTTCAAACCATTAATATAGCATGAAACCAAAAAAATGTACATTCTGTCCCATTTTTTCAAAAAACATAGATTAAAGCTTATTTAGATGATATCTTTATGGTTTTTGTTCAATAATGTGGTATTTATGTTGTGTCAATGATGCCTTATGAGTATGATATACGTATTGGGGTTATTTGAGGACTTCTGATATTGTATTGCTCAAGTATTGTTAGGGAAAAAGCAGAGATGATGCTGGAAATGGAGGATTGTGTTATGGATGTTGTTTTATTTGAATCAAATGGTGATCATGTGGCTTTTGTATGATGTGTTATAGGATCTAAGGAGTTTTGGGAACATTTTTGAGTATTTACAGGTATTTCGAAACTTATGAATTTTTGAAAATTGTTGCTCCAATGTGGTCGCGATTCTGGCGAGATTTTTTGAGAAATTTAATTAACCTAGTTTTTCAAAGAGTTTTGGAAAAGGGATTGCAAGATAATTCACCTAACATATAGGAGTGTTATCCTAGAAATTTTCAATAAGAAATAAAATGTTTTTCTTATATAATTAAATCAACTTTTGAGGCCTCTAAATTGTTTGAAAAACAGATTTTTTCACTAAGGGTTTAAAACATGAATTTTGCCTTGAAAATTTCTTTAACTAGCTTGAAATGAATTTACATGAGATTTATGGAATATTTTGATTTACTAGGAAAATATTTCTTATGGTTAAATAATTTTTCTATTTTTGGAATTTTGGAAAACCCTAATTTTAGGTATAAGGTCTTAAGGATAATTACTTATCAATTTATCTATTTATTAGGTATTTATTTGTTAATCCATTTATCTACCTATTTATTTATTTAACTATTTATCTATTTGATTATTTATTTATTTATTTATTTAATGATTTATTTATTTATCGAATTGCTTATTTATTTAATTGTTTATTTATCTAATTATTTATTTATTACCTATTTATTTAGCTACTTATTTATTATCTATTCATTTATCTACTTACTTATTTATTATGTATTTATTTATTCATTAACTTATTTATTTATTTATTTATCAATTTAGCCGGTTATTCATTGTTT
The DNA here is from genome assembly GCA_026120185.1 of Voacanga thouarsii. Taxonomy (NCBI): domain Eukaryota; kingdom Viridiplantae; phylum Streptophyta; class Magnoliopsida; order Gentianales; family Apocynaceae; genus Voacanga; species Voacanga thouarsii. The sequence goes on from JANUWF010001150.1 coordinate 159,632, forward strand.
AAATTTTTTGTTCTTTTAACTTGGTGGGAAGCTTTCCTTCCTAACCTATGTGGATTGATTGTTTGATTAGGGGGTTAGGATAAATAAGATTAGAATAATCAATTGTGATTAGCATTAGAAGATGGAAGAGGTTACTTGGAGTATAAGTAACCAATTTTTCCTTTGGGATTTCTGTGATTTGATCTCTAAGGACTTGTGATCAAGAGATTAATTCTTGTATAATTTATGTTCGATTTGGAGCCGGATTTGGGAGGAAGGAACGCTTGAGAATTTTGAAAAGATTTTTGCTAAGTTTTTGGACGAAGGTAAGTCCTTGCATCTCATGACTCATTTATACAAAATAACTCTATGTAAAGTTCATAAGATCATGTATACATGTATATGTCACAAGAAGCACATGATATGATTTCATTTATGAGTTTTTTTTTTTTTTTACGGCACTTGGTATCACTCTTACCACTTTGTGATTTCCACTTATGAAAAGTATTCATGTTCAATTTTGGAAATTTTCTTATGAATGTTATGATATGATTACGAGTCATGCATCAATGTTTATATCTAATGACAATTTTTCCTTCAAGCATATAATTGGGAAAATCATAGTATGAGATTTTGGCTCCTAACAATATCTCCTTTGAGGTAAGATATGAATTGTTTTGATTTATTTACACCTTGAGTAAATTTGGTTTGAACGGACGAAAAGATTTCAGTTTTGGAAATATTTTGGTGAGAAAGTACGATTTCAGTTTTTGGTTTGGCTGAATTTTTAACCAAGTATGGTTTTGGTACTGGAATAATGTTTTGGAAATGAAATTGTATATTACATATCAGAATGGGAATTTCTTGAGTCGCTTTGTTTAGACTTGAGTACTCAAGGGGCAAATCTATAGGGCTAGTTTTTGTTAGACTAGGAGAGAGTTCCAGTTGATAGGCCGTCTCTGGGAAACTGTCTTTTCCAAACTGGGCATCAGTCCTAGTAGTTAAGCTAGGTCCTTAGCTAGTAGCGGAGTTATGAGAACTCTGACGGACGGATGACGTGGGACATCCAGGCCTGAGTCAAATGTCTGAGAGAGAAGTAGGAGGAGCATTCTCTCTGTAGGTTGGTCATCTACATGTGATTTTTTGGCATTTTGGATTCCCTGGCCTTATTTGTGTGGTATCATTGATCTACAATCTTGATACGTGATATGGTTGGTTGATGACAAATTTAAGATTTTTACCAAAATGAATTTTTGTGTTCCAGACATTTGATGTGAACTGATTGCCCAACAAAATTCTTATCTTTATTTCCTAATTAATCGTACTTGTTGTTTTCTCTCCAAAATTTGATATAAGGATATGAGATGAACCAATGCAATTTTTCAGATGATTACATCCGTTCGATTTATTACATATGCATGCATCATGTCCTTGATTACGAAGCTATCACTTTCACACACTATGGACTTACTATGATTATTTATAATCTCACACGACTTTTCTAACCATGATTTTCAGGGTAGTATAAGTTTATCAAGACCAAGTGCTGAAGATAATTTTGTAATAGATTAGGTTTTGATACTCTTCTACTAATACTCGAGTGATCATGTATAATGATTTTATTATTATTATTTTTTTGCAAGGTCCTATCCATGTATTTATGTACTAGATATTATTTAGACAAATATTTCAATTTCCGCCTTGAGGTTAATGTTTAGTTATACCTTATTACTTTCTTTTCTTCCTTTGTTATAAAGACCTCATGTCCGATCCCCGGCCCTTCTGGGCTACGTATATAGTAAGGTGTTACCGACTATATGCTTATTTTTCACAATGCTTACTTCAATTTAAACATAGCCAAAACAACTGGGTCCTTAAGGTTTCTTTTTGGTTCTAATCCAGGACTTTACTGCTTGATGCTTCCCTTAGAGCAGGTAGCTCAACTAAGCCCTTCCTTTCTTTTCTCTTCTTAGAAGAAGCAGTGGTGGCCGCAAGAAGGTAACAGAAACCTTCTTAGAAGAGATGGTGGAGGGGGCATTAACAAGAGTTTCAAGAAGGTAACATCAAAGCTTCACCTTTTCTCTCTATTTCCTTGGATCGAAAACATTCATCTTGCGGGATAGATTTTTCTCTATTGAAAGCTTTGATATTTTTGAATTGATTTGAACGAAATCTTGAAGGAATCTTGTTGCTAAATGTGTTATAATGAGTATATGATATAATGTATGAATCCCGTGTTATTTTAAAGTCATTTGAAATACCAAATTGATGTTACTAGTTGAACAGGAAAATTTATAGTTCAAGGAAGAACCTGCAGATATGTGTGGCATGAATACCTTTTGATAAGGATCTGTGTCACGTATACTAGTTGTTGTATCATCTGAAATACATTTGGAGATGGTTAGAGCTTCCAATTGCAGAAGGTGTACAAAACTGATTTGTCTCAGAGAAGTAAGTTGCTAATGATGATGATTGAGAATACAAATATGGCATATGATTTTGTCCAGTGATCAGTGGAAGTTTCGTAGAATACCATGCTTGAGACAAGGATAGGTGAAGTAGTATCATTGCTGTGGCATATCCCTGGTTAGCATTTCTTTCTGAAAAAAAGAAAATTTCTTCAACCACTGCATGAAGGCTACTTTTAACCTTACCTGCCCTTGTAGACTTTAACAGAATACAATTTTGCAATAAACATTTTACAAATCAGCGAAGATTTATTCTCCAACTAACTACTCAAGATCTCTAAATGTCTAATTGACTAAATTAGCTAAATGTATTAAACATTTGATTATTCACATCATTAATTGATTATTGAACCGCCTGAAATTGTGTAATGTAGAATCCTTTATCCAGACTGCCTAAAACGCTGGGTTACTAACTAGTCCAGACTCCAGAATTGACATTTGCTCGGTCGGCTGCCCATTCGCCATGACCATCTTTGTTGGATATAATTTGAGGCAGACACTTCATATCTAAAAAATAGCCTAAAGAAAGGAATATAATATAGAAAAATGATTAGAAAATATAAAATTTTCTTTCTCTTAACATCTTATTAAATTTTGTGTTGGGGGCAAACAACTTTTTTCCGATTTTTTTTTATTCTTACGTATTCTTTAAAAGATAAATTCACAATAAGGGGGAGACACTATATAATACTATGCCCAATATCCGGCTGCGTGTTCTCATTCGAAAATTTTATTTATGCATGGGATGTTTCTGATCCATCTGAGAATTTGATAGGGCAAAATCATGGGTAGTTGTTATCCCACCAAAATTGCGATTGAAGGTAGCTTATGACATTCTTGTCAACTTGGAATGCTTTGGTAAGAACATCAGGGGAGATAGGAGGATCCGATCCAAAAATAGCATTCGCAATTGTGATGACTCCTGGATTTTAGCTACTTAAACGGGCGAATGCTACCACTGGAACATTTCCAGTATTAAACTGAAAATGAATCAGACCCTCCAGGAACACGAACACGTCTCCTGCATTTAAGGTCTTGGTGAAAAGACGATTTTTCATGTTGTTCCCTGGATTGGAAGTAACAAAGCCAACATAGAGTGTGCCGTCTAAAACAAAAAGCACCACCGTTGCACGAGGGTGTGTATGGGGTGGGTTTAGCCCATACGGGGCAAAGTCAAGACGAGCCAAGGAGATGACAAAAGTGTTGAGTCCGCCTAGATCATTGACATTAACTGCCGTAACATTTGAGCTGAGGGGATTTGATGTATTTCCTGGCATATTGAGACCTTGAGAGAAGAAATCATCTGGGCTCACCGTCTTTAGGTCCTTTCAGAACTTCCCATTGACAAACACTGCATTTAAAACAGGAGCAGATGTTAAGAGCTAAAGCATTGTTCGAGCTAAGTTCTGTATATCAGAAATATATAGATAGCATATAAATTGAAGCTATGCTCTCACCAGCATCTTTGGGATCATTGATCGCAACACAGAAGTCCTGTAGAGGATTGGGATCGTGGGCGTAGGCTGATGAAAAAACTAAAGCAACAAGGATTACTGTTACGATAAACCGAGCAGCCATTCCTGCTATTGCTTAATTTGTCTTTTAGGTTACAAACTTGTGCAGGAGGAGATTCCAATTTATACCTGATGTTTCTTGCAGAGGATGAAATTTTCTTCAATGACTACAGAAAGATGAATTTTCATATTTTAATTTTTATATCTCGTGGTATGAATCATTCTCCAACTACTACTCAAGACTGCTATTGGTTATATTGTTTTCCTTTGCAAATCTGATCTTTGGTCGGGTCATTCGGCATCGAAGATATATATATATACTACCACTCCTACTTTATTTATATCCAAAACTTCTCTCCACGAACTATTCTTTTTATAGTGACATCACTCTTATTGAGCCTTGTAATAATATTGGCTTTATTTATATCCAAAACTTCTCTCCAAGAACTACTTCTTGTTTTTGTTGGGGTATCACTCTCATATAGCCTTGTAATAATATGATTAGGCTTGAAATGCTGTGCCACAGCACAAAGTGCTCACGAGGTTTTACTAGCCAAGTAGAAGTCTTTTTAGTCTTCAAGAGCTCCCACTCAATCACAATTTCATGGTAGCAAGTTTAACAGAGGTGGTAAGCATCAATATATAAACAAGAAAATTTATAATTTAAATTAGATAGTAAATAGTTCAACTAAATTAAGTAGTAAGAATCGGTAATGAATTTATAATCTTAAAACTTGTTAAAAAATGTGATTATTTTTGTTAATAATTTCCTTTTCTTCATTGCAAATTTACTATTAATTGTATGAAATTATTTAAATAAATTTAAATTCACAAAAATTTGTATTCAAAATATATAACCTTTGGTCGCAACAAAATGTCATCTTTGTTTAACTTCGCTGAGATAGAGCTGATTATTTGCAATTTGGTTTTCAGGATCAGGCCAGGATGGCAATTATCGTTGGTCTAGGGTCTGATCAGGTTCAACATAGCTGATCAAATAGCACAATACATTCAGTCCCCAGTAGCATTCGATCTGGGACCGATGGGCATTTAAAAAAGTAACGGTCACTGCCTGGTTGCAAAACTATGCAATCTTTTCCTCTCAATTTGTGTGCAAATATTCGGGACTGCACGGGGATTGTTTGCCAGTTAGTAAGACAAGATGGTTCGGTGTTCTGTTGCTTTATTTTCCCCCTTTATATAATATTGTTTCAAAGCAATCCCAAAATCTTTGCATAGCTTTTAGGTCTTTGTGTTGATTTTCTTGAAGTTTGTTTTTATCTGAAGCAGTTGCTATAGATTTTTTGTGTTTCAAATTCACGAATGGAGTTATTGATGACTCTGCTCAAGAAATGCTGCAGTGGCTTTGAACTTCTTGGTGTAAGTGGAACAGGAAGTTCATACTTCAATGAAGAACCTCCAGATATCTGTAGCATGAATAACTTTTGATAAGGATCTATGTCACGTATACTAGTTGCTGTATCCTCCGGAATGCATTTGGAGATGGTTAGAACTTCCGACTGCAGAAGGTGTACAAAACTGATTTGTCTCAGAGAAGCAAGTTGCTAATGTCATTCAAACAAAACAAATGATGATAGAGAATTCAGAAATAGCTTATGATTTTGTCAAGTGATCTGTGGAAGTTTCTGAGAATATCATGGTTGAGACGAGTAGTGTTTCTTCATAGTATTTTGTGGCTTTTGAACTTTTGCCTGATCTGTCCTCAACATTATCAACCAAGAAATAGAAAAATCTATTATATTTTCCTTTTCTAGAAAAGAAACATTTTGTCCTCTAATTATCGAGAGTGTAACACCCTCTATTGAGTGGCCTATATAACTAGGGATGTAGCCCCATCCTATAGACTAGGGGTCTTTATAATAGGGAAACAAATAATCAAAAGAGAACAAGGTAAACTAAATACTCGAATAAACCTCATAGTTGGAATTTAAATTTTTAGTCTAGATAAATCATTAGTACTTGGCAAACCACAATTGTGCCTCACTGGCAGAAATAAAATATAATCAAACTAGGGTAGAAATGATAAGTATCAAGGCCCTATTCTATTACAAAAAGATCTTCAGCACTTGGTCTTGTTAAAAATGTAGACTAGCTTGAAATTCATGATTAGAAAAAATGTGTGAGATTATAAATAATCTCAACAAGTCCATTGTGTGCAAATGATTATTAGAAAATCATGGGCATGATGCATGAATGTAAGAAATCAAAGAGTTGTAGCAGTAAGAAAATTTCAACATTACATCTCAAATTTCACTATCAAATATTTGGAGAGAAAATTCAACAAGCATGATCAAATATGATAATTAGAAATGAATTTTGTCAGGTAAATTATTTCCAATCACAAAACGTTGCGAATGTTCATTGAAGTAAAATCTTAAACCCATCATCAACAAGCCATATTTGTGTATCGAGATTTCACATGTATGATAATTTACAAATATGGCCCTGACATAATCCACACTAAGATAGAACAATGGGTAGGGTGTACATCCCTCCCGAGAGGATACCCTAACATCCCTCTCACATATAAATAGGCTGGATGTCCCACATCCGTCATTCGGTCCCCTTTTGGATACCGGGTTACTAGTTAAGAACCCGACATTACAACTAGGACTGACGCCCCGTTTGGAAAAGGCAATTTTTCGAAGATGGCCAACCATCTAGAATTCTCTCCTAATCTAACGAGAGCTAGTCCTATAGTCTCTTCCCTTGAGTACTCATGTCTTTAAAATTGGTCCGGTTCAAGAAATTCCCATTCTGTTGTGGAATATACTATTTTAGTTAAAAAAAAAAAAAAAGGATTCATAGAACATTTCTCAATAAAACATAATTTCACTAGTATAAAACAGGGTTTATAAAACAAGTGGGACTCATCTCGTGTCCTTGATTAAATACCATGTCTAGCTGGTCATCAAACACTTAACGTGAAAAATCTACATTAGACATCATTTCACGCTTAGTTTGGTACACCAAAGCTTAAACCAACACTTAGTCAATATAAATATAAGGAAATCACTTATTTCCTATTCCTTTATTTTTCTTCTTTGTGTAAAACATGTACATGTACATATATTGTATATCTAGTTTCTTCATTTCCCATTTCCATATTTCTTATTTTTCTCATGAACATGAAGTCTTCTCCTTCTTCTTCGTCGTTTGTATTCCCAAAGCCATGCAAATAACTCCTTTGAGTTTATTGGTGCTCCAACTAAAATCTTGCATTTTTCCTTTCGTCGCACCATTTTATTTTGTGTATAACTTTTGATCTACAACTCCGATTGAGCTCTATTTTATATGAAAATGTCATTAGACCTTGAACTAAGTGTCTTTGGATTCTTTTTGCACATCCTCCAAACCATCCAGGAACTACTGGGCCAAAAATTCCAAGAATTTTTGTTGTACTAATTCCATTTTCACAAAATAATATCACCATTTTGTTCTCCTTCCTTTAACATCTATACAACCTTTAAACCACCTTATTCCCCATCAAAACACCTTTATTTCTTCATGTTTCCAGATCCAATAGGTCACCAAATTCATGCTTTGAACAATATGTAATCACCAACATGAATGAAAAATAGCTATAGTTTTATATCCATTAAAGCTTTGTTTTTCCAATTTTCAGCACTTTTTCACCAACCATGAATAACCTTTATAAATACCAATCAAATACCATTATTCACCACATAAAATATAGTATATCAAACCTTCTTCCAACTGACACAGGCACTTGCACACAAAAGTTCACATAATTCATATTTGATCCAAATCTCAACCATAAATCTCATAGTTTCATGTTAAAACTTATTCCAAAATTATCACCGTAATGAAATCTATAACTTTAATTCTTGAAGTATAATATTTTTCCTCATATGTAGGATGTTTTGGCTTGATCTGCTCCAAGTACACCAAGAATACACCATGCAACACACATTTTTTCTTTCTCTCACTTTTTCCTATTTTTCCTTTCTTTTCTCCCTTATTTCTTTCTTCCTTCTCCTTTTATGTTTTTGGATGGTTTTCAGGCTCAATCCACCACCATTCATGGTCCAAATGAAGACCAATAGCATTTTGTTTCATTAAATGGATGGTGGCTACTTTACACATGTCACTTGTTCAATTTTTCTCATATTTTCTCAATTATTTTACAAAACTTATTTAAGAAGTTTTACATGCATGGATATTTCCTGCATCCTCTCATAATTTGACACATGTCCTTTACCACCAATCACAATAAGCCACACATTCAAATTTTCGACCTCATTTTTAATTTTCTCAGAAATGACCAAATTCGGGTCCGTATTGAAAAATGTTTTATTCCCCAATAAATTCTATAAATTCCATTGAATTCAATGGTAACATTTAAATTCTTCAATTCTTTCCCAATTCTCTAAAATTCGCGATCAAAATCCCATTCGCAATCAAAATTACAAAAATGCCCCTAGAGCCCTAAATAACCTAATTCATACCGAAACACTTGTCTTTTCGTGATGATCAATTTCTTTTGTAAATGTACCCCCAATCTCTTACTTTATTAAAAGTAGTAGCCTTTTGAAAATTTAGAGTAAGGTAGAACAAATTCAAAATTACATCCCGTTCCCTACCTATTCTTATTGCACCAAAATATTCTTCTCATTACAACGATCATCTTTTGTTCTGGCCACTGATACAGATGATCATTCTATCCAAAGCAATAGTTAGTCAAAGTTTTAAAATACAAGATATTACAATCTCCCCTCCTTTAGAAAAATTTCATCCCCGAAATTTTGCTTACCCTTGAAATAACTCCAAATACTTTTCCCACATATTCATTCACCTTTATCTCCCAGGTTGCGTATTGTACAGAGTGATGGTTCCATAACACATTTACAAGTGAATTTTTTTTTATTTCGCAGTTCCTTATCAGTATATTCCAAGATCTTAATAGACTTTTCTTCATATTTTAAACTTGAAGTCATCTCAATGAGTTCTTCATTCAAAACATGTGAAGGATCTGCCACATATTTATGGAATTGGAAGCATGAAATACATCACGAATACTTTGAAGCTCTGTCAATAATTCCAAACAATAAGCGACTTTCCCAATTCGTTCAACAATAGGAAACAGTCCAATATACCTAGATGCTAACTTTTTCCCTTATTCTCTATTTCCTAATTGTCGTTGTGTAGTTAACTTGAAGAATACATGATCTCCTTCCACAAACTCCAAATCTCTCCTATGTTAAAAAATATAATTCTTTTGTCTACTTTGAGCAGTTTCTAGCTTGGCTTTAATCAGTTCTACAGTCCGCTTGTATTTTTTTTTTCAAGATCAAAGGCATCCTGTTCATTCGCCTTCCACCCCAAACTTTCTGAATACCATGAGGACTGACATTTTCTTCAATATAAAGCTTTAAATGGGGCCATCCTAATCGTTGTTCGGTAACTATTGTTGTATGCAAACCCTGTATATGCCAAGTTATCAATCCACTTGATCTAAAAGTCTAAAGCACATGCATGCAAGATGTCTTCCAAAATTCTGTTTACTTACTCTATTTACCCATTTGTTTGTGGGTATGATGATGTAAATGCGTCCAATATTCTACCTTTTGATCCTTTTCTAGGATCGGAACAATCTAATATATCCAAAATGCTTGTTTCATCTCTTGTATTTTGTTTTTCCATATGACATTTTAGTGTCAAATTTAAATACACTCGGTCTCTTTCTGTAATTTTCAAATTTCTCTTGTACTGGTTAAAATAATTTCTCTACCGACTTTGTGCAGTTTTCTTATTTTGCTTGATAAATTCTACCATCTATCATACTTTCTTAGGATTTAAAATGTCTCGTATATTCTATTTTTGTCTTGACCATTCCCAAACATGGGAGAGTCTAATACTTTTTCTATATAAAGCCTCAAATAGAATTGTCCAAACATTCATCAATATTTGTCATTGTACACAAACTTCATACATATCGAGCTGTCAATCCATTTAGTTCCAAAATCCAACGTACGTGCTCATTGTACATATTTAAAATTTTCGGGTTATTTTGCAGTGTCCTACGATACTGAATTCCAACATCATTCTTTATAATCGTTGTACTTGTCCTCTAAATTTTAAGATGAATCCCGGATTATAATTAGGCACAATAGTAGGAGATACTCTATGTAGACCCACTTTCTTGGCACCTAACGTCGTTCTTCAATACAGAGAATTATTTCATCATTTCCTCAAAGTTCACCTTATACAAAATAATAGCTCCAGGGTATCTTAATAAATGTTGATGTGCCTTTGGTCTATGTCTTTTGGCACATTTAAAATCTTAATCAACTTTTCTTTGTACGTTAAATTTGGAATCACCCTAATAACATTTTCAATTAGCATTGTTCAGAATTATTTACATACTCCCAAATTGGAAAACACAATGCGTATTATTAGAATTTAACCATGCCCATAATAACCAGGAATTTACATCAGTTGATATATATCTCCATTACAGTACTTCCCTTGTGCCCCCCATATGTTACCTTTCATGTCTACTATGCTTCTGTACTATTCATACAAAGGTCACTTTGTAGGTCCATGTGCCTTTCTTCTCTCCGAACTTAGTACTCTGATGCGTGTTTTTTAGTGCATAAAATATTACCAACAAAGTCCACAATCAATCAAACTTTAATTAAAATTCTAACCACTAAAACCACACATACGGGCAACTATACCTATCATATAGTATAGGGAATAGAAAATATCGAATCCACGAGAACTTAGACTCCCATCTTACTTTACCCAAATCTTTTATTGTTTTGATAATAAAATAAGAAGATAGAATAAATAACCAACTAAACTAATATACTAGAGAAAATTAAGTCACACAAGAAAAGTCACAAGGATAATCAAGGAGTGAGAACAAGGAGAAAAGATATGTAATAGATAGAAATCCTTGAATACATAATAATGATTAACTAGCTATTATCTCAATTAATTATTATCTTGGCATCATGAAGGATTAATGTAGACTCACTTCATTCGCAATCCATGGAATCACTATCTTTTAGTTAAATTAATGAATATATTCTGTCTCTACCAATTTACACAAATGATGCATTAAAATTAATCCTCATACAAACCCTTATGTTCTAGGTGATTTAAAACATGAAATTAGTCAATGAATCTATATTCTAGCAATCATCAACCAATCATTGATTACTTAGTCTTTACTCTTAACCTCTATTTCAAGTAAGTTAAGAATAACTAGTATTGAATTAATTAATTGGCCATTCTCTCCTAACATCGTTTTACAAGTTAATTCAAAGAGAACTAATCAATCTAACAAGATATTATGCTCAAGTAATCAAATACCAAGAATAGAAATAAATTGATCAAAGAACTAAAATCAATACAAAATTATGAATCCAAAAGAATACCCTCTAAAGTTAATTAACATATTAATCTCAAATTGTCAATAAATTACAAAGAAGAGCAAAAGAAACCACTCATAGACAAGTAAGATTTCTTCTTCTTCCTTGAAACCTTTTTTAGTCCAAGAATTCTCCTTTGATCCTCCTAAATCTTGGTGTTTCTCTAGGAGTTTTCTAAAAAATATTACATTAAAGAATTGAAAACTATGCAAACTTTCTTGTACAATATTATTCTCTTATATTTATAGGAGTTCTAATTACCAAAAAATGCCTACAAGAGTCTTTTTCCGCGGTTGAAAGAGTTCCCAAAAGAATCAAATTGAAATTTCAAAAACTTGCTCTGAAAAGAAAAATTCGCCGACATTGATCAAAATGGACCTGGTGCTGGGTCCAATCTGGTTCTCCTCAAAATTTTTATTTTTCCAAAACAGACTTGGTGCCTAGTGCCTTAAGTGGACTTAGCACCGGGTCCAATCTAGAACTTTTCACTTTTTGCTCAAAATCAACTTAAATCTGCACAAATTTGTCAATAACACTTTTTACAAGCAAAGTATCAAATAGAAATGAATAAGCCTAATTATTACAACAAAAGTATCTCAAAACAACCTCAAATAACTAGGAAAATTGTGATGAATTTAGCCCATATCATACTCATTTTCCCTATCTTGCTTCAACTTTTCTTTTAATAATAATTAAGTTTTCTTATATAGGACAATCAGCTGCATATGTCCCCTTTTTTTGACAAATAGAACGTCTCCAAAATATTTTCTTACAAGTTGCAGTAGTATGTCCATTTACATTGCAAAACCTACAATACTTATCTCCTATTCTTTTTGGAATTAGTGTCATTTCTTTCACCTTTCTCTTTTTATCCATTTTACTTGTGTTGGCCATTCTTTCTTGCTCCTGTCTATCTACTTCCTCCAAGCAAGCAGCTGTTTCGACGGCTATATGGAAATCGTTTGAGGGCAAACAAATTAGTGCCCATTTTAGTTCTGTTCGTAATCCTTTCACAAATCGTTAGGTTTAATCTGGCTCAGTCTATACTAATAAAAGGAAATATTTTGAAAGTCGTGTAAATTCAACAACATATTTCCCAACGATCATCTCATCTTGCTGAAGATTTTGAAAATTTTCTTCTTTTCTCCCAACTATCCAACGGGGTATAAATTCTTTCCTGAATTCTTCCAAAAATTCCTTCCATATCCATTCTCTTCATTCGTGCTCCCACTCACCTTTCTTCCTATTCCACCAGTCTCGTGCTAATCCCTGAAATTGAAATGTAGCAAGTTGAACTTTTCTTTGTTCCGAATAACTCAAAATCTCAAAGATGGCTTCCATTCGTTCCATCCAAGATTTGGCCTTTTGTTCTTGGTACGGCCCTCCATAAAACGCAGGGGGATAAAATCTAAGAAATCACTTCATAGCTTGGTCCGTATCCATCTCTGACGTGGCTTTTCTCTAAAATAAGGTTATTTACTAAGTGTTGAAATGTTTTTGCAATCTTTAGTGATATTTATATCACCTTATTCTCCACGAGTTATGTTTTTATCCTTCGAGTAGTATCCCAATTAATTTGGCTGACTACCTACAATTTGGTTCCCAATATATCTATGAATAAATCCTCCATACTATCTCGTATTTCTTCAGAAAAATATCAGTATACATTTTATAAGATACTTCTATTATAGGCATCTAAAAATTCAAGGGATCAAAATAATTTATAGTACACCCCAACTGCTTATACAGTTACAAAGCACAACATTTGGCAACATAGCACCAGGAAATTTGTTTCTGATATGATTTTCTTACTACAGGTGAATTCTACATAAATCAATCCATTAATCCATTCGTTATTAAATTTCAACGACACATTTGCGGTGCATCCTCCTTTAACACTATTCTATTGATTCCACTTTACTCAGAGTAACCCCTGACATATATTGAAAGTTATCCATCTCTTACTTAAGGATAGAGCTGACTTCAATTATTCATTATGAATCTTAATCCTTGATAAGACCTGTTTCACAAAGTATTCGTGTGGGGTAATTTATTGTTGGAAAGTATGCCCTCAAACACTATGTATTCTATGTAAATATATTGCAATAAAATATTTATTCATTCAATTTTGGTTAGTTACTTATATTATTGCACATTTAATAGTCCAAGTATGATAAGTAATGGTCTATGTGTCGGGTTATTCTTCATAGTAAGGTATAGACTATGGGTACTTGTCATACAAGTAAAATTGAGTTCTTAGTCATTTGAAGAAACTGGACATTTCATCAATGTAAGACTATTATGCCATGATTTCCAATGAGGAATGGTTTACCTTGAAACAGTGAGCAGTTCACTCACATCATAAGCATAAGTGTATTTCGAATACGTAGAACTGGACCTGTAGTAGTAATCTCTCTTAAAGTGCTATAATTATAGAGACTAGACTATTACTTCTGTAGCGTGGACGGATGCCTACATACTTGAGTGTGAATTAGTTGTCTGGCGAAGTTAGGATTTTATACTTTGATGTACACTACAAGAAAACAAAGAATTAGTGAGGGAATAATCCCTCGCTAAATCTACGAGGGATTAGTGAGGGACAAATGACAGATTGACTTTCTGTCGCTAATCCCTAGTTGATTAGTGACGAATCAGCGTTAACAAAAAACCCTTTCAAATTAGCGGTGGATGAAGAAATCCCATTCTAATCCGTCGGTAATTTGATAGGGGATTAGTGACGGATATTTTATTTTTACTTAATATTCATTGTAAATTTTTAGCTTCGGATTTGCGACTGTACCCAAGCTAATCCCATGCTAATTTGTGAGGTAATAGCGACCGAAATATCCGTCGCAATTCATTGCTAGATTTGAGATGGATTGGAGTTTTATTGGCGAGGGATCTTAAAAATCGCTCTCTAATCCGTCGCTAATAGTTTCCTTCACTAATCCCTCGCTAATTCCCAAGGGATTTGCGAGGGATTCCCCATGTTGTGAATTCTCAAATTTTTTCCTCACGATACTTTTGTGTGTGGTAAATTTTTTTTATGTAATATCCTTATGAATACTTAATTCTTTATTATTTGTTTAATTATAACCAATGTATTTACATTCAATATATATGTAATTACCATCGGCAAGTTACGAAGTATAGATTATAATTAAATGATATGCATACATTATACCTCTGTACAAGTTCGTCATGTGTAGTGTATATATAATTCATTTATCACTTTATATGCATATATATATATATATATATATATATATATTTGATGCATCGATCATATATATGGTCGATGTATAATTATGCAAATACGAACACACATTTAATTAATTACTATAAGAGTTTACGTGTGCACTCGAAGTTTTATATATTATGTTTTATTACATTTGATTAGCACAATAAATACAATTTTGGGATATGAAAACACATCAATACTAATTAAACTTTTTATATATTAGTAAGCGTAACAGGATCGATGTTAATTAAACTTAAACAAACACCATGATGATTATTTAGAATTATTCATTGGCGAAATATTTCATGCATTTAATCTGTAGCTAAGTAGGAAGTAGCTAAGTGTTGATAGAAATAAATATGTTTTCTTAGTAGAGTATTGAAAAAAGTGACGCAAATGTCATATCCATCACTAATCCGTCTCTAAATAGTGACGGATTAGCGACGGATAAGAATAGCGAGGGATTTGAGAGGGATTAGCGAGGGATTCAAAACTTATAACTTTAAAGCAACGCGAAATTTTTGAGCGGAATCTGAAATTCAAAAAATCTCTCGCTAATCCCTTTCTAATACAACGCAATTAGCGAGGGATCAGAAAGGTATTAAAAATCCATTTAGGTTGACCCTCGCTAATCCGTCGCTGAATGTGTCCCTCGCTAATCGCACGCTAATTTGCAAGTGATTAGAGAGGGATTATGTTTATTTTATTTTTAGGTTCCGTTGCAAATCCCTCGCTAATAGAGAGGGATTAGCGACAAAAATTTCCCTTAAAAATCCTAACGACTATATCATCCCTGTTCTGTCTTCCCTTTCGTTGTGTTCTTTCCCATTTTCTCTATCTTCTCCGACTAATCCCTCTCAAATCCCTTCCAACCCCGCCGTCGACCTTACCTCCTCATTACCTGAACTACCACCGAAAGACCATCTGACCAAAGTTGCTATTCCCTCCCACCATCGAACCACCGGCAACCTTCATCAAGCTGTGGATGACTGCCGCCGATGCCACTACATCTCGACCTCAACCGCTATCGCCAAAGCTTGGGCACTAGACTGGACCGCAATTGATTAAGGTATCCCTCAACTGTTACTGGATTCAAATGGAATTTATGCTATTGAGTTGCATTGGACCGCAATTTATGCTATCTACTGTAATTTCCATGAATTTGGAAGTGCACTCCTCTAGTCTGCTTTCCCTGTTTTAATATCTATTAATACTTCATAATGAGAATTATATTGGCAAGGAAGATTCACAAGTGTTGTATAATTAATTTCAAGGCTCTTCATGTTTCAATTGTGGATTATGTTCCTGTTGGATAAATTGTTAGGGATTCTTTTGGCAGTAGAAGTTCCTTTTTGGCAGAAGGAGGAATCCATTACTATCTTTGTTTCTTTAATTAGGATTGTAAAACTTAACCTCTTCTTTGATGGATTCCAACATTTTGTTTGAAAGAGTAACAAAATGAAATTTTATTTGAATGTACAGTTAGTTAATGTATTTTATGCGAGAATTTGTCTTGGTTTTGAAAGAAGAGGGGGAGGAGATGAAAATATGTTGTGTTCGTTTTTAACTAGTAGGGAAGAGGGACCAAAAGTACAGTGTATATTTATATGTGTTTTAGTTTTTAATAGAGAGAAAGGGAAAAATGGTTTTGGTTTGTGTATGAAGTTGCTTTCTATTTTGTTAATGTTTAGGGAGGCCAAAGATTTGATATTGTCGTTATCTTTGGTTAGAATAGTAAGAAGGAGGAAAGTGAGACTAAAAGTGAGGGTGTAAGAGTGAATGGGTCATTTGTGCTCAAGTGAATGAGAGAAAATGACCAAAGAATGGTCTTATGGAGTGTGCTTATCTTACTTTCAGTTTTGTTGTGCTAAAGATGAGAGGACTAAAACTCTTGAAGTCTTGGTATGCTTCATGAACAAGGGAGGGAAAGGTAGGAGTGTTTTTTAATTTGAATAAGAGAATAAAAAGGAAACTTACTTAGTTTGAAGAAGGAAAGCACTAACTCTTGTACAATTCTGTATGAGGTTACTTGTTAGAGAGAAAAAACAAACTATGAAAGAGAGAAGGATAAGAAGGAAGAAAAGCTTGGTCTTGTCAAGCCAAGAACTCTTCACTCACAAGCTAAAATCCTTTTTATCAAGGATTAAAAGTATTCCATAGCTTATAGAGAACATTTTGAAGTAAATTTTCATAGAAAATTGCATGAAATATAGAAGATGAATTGTAAAAAAATGTTGTTATGGTGTTATTTTGATGAAGCTAAGTGGCGGTGGATTTTGAGAGTTTTTTGCTATAATTTTTGTGATGTTTAGATGTGTTTTGAAGAAGTTGTGAAATGGTGAATATGGCTCCACTTGTAGGAGGAAATGAATAAAGAAAGAAACGAAGAAAAGAAGTTGCAATTGTTGAAATGAAAACCTAGAATATGTATTTCATGGTTGTTATTTCCATTGCATGATAAGTGTGATGATTTTCTTTCTTCATGGCTAAAAATGAGAAGATAATGTGATGCTAAGATAAAGAATTAAAGTGAATTAAGTTGTGATTGAATGTTAAAATGTGAATAGAACAAATGAAGAATGTATTTTGTAAGCAAAATGAATGATTTCATGGAAAAACTACAAGATTTAGCTTGTAGCAGTTTTACATCGATTACAAGTTTGGCTATATGGAAATTGTGAATTTCTAGCTAGGTTTTAGTGAATTTTGGTGCAAATTTGAGGTCATTGAGACGTGTGGATCAAAAGTTAAAAATATAGAGGCATATCATGATATGAAAATGCAAGTATTTTAACCCGGAATTAATGAGCTAATGTATTATTTCCATTAGAATTAATGGATAAATGAGAAGTTTAAAAGGCCACATAAATGACTTTATGCCTATGATGACTCCATGGTAGGTTTTAAATGAGAAATGTGAATCATTATGCCTATGACTATTGGTTATTGATGACTATTTTTCCTAAAGCATGAAGATATTGATAATAAAGCTTTTGGTTTTCCTGAACAAAGCTTGGTTTTTGTTTTCTCTCTCTTTCATATATATATATATATATATATATATATATATATATATATTAATAGGGCTAATTTATAGGGAAGTTATAGCTACTAAATTATAACCATATTAAATCTACTTATAGTAAAATATTCAAAATTTTGAACATGAACATAATAATATGTTTTGGAACCTCCACAAAATGAACAAGATAATTAATAAATATGTTTATTTTATTAAAACACAGGATTGTTGTGATATTTTAATAAAAATTGTATTAATTATTACTATTGTATTTTCTATGAAATTATAGCCATTTTCATATCAAAATATCAGTTATGAAATTTGGTCTTCATGGCTATAATATTATTATCAGAATTTCAATTACTTTGTCCAAGCTATGGGATACTAGAGCTATGTAAATCATGGTTTGTATATAAATCAACATAGGCGTATAACACCATCTCTTATCCTACCCTATAACTTCTTTTGGCAAGAAAAATCAGTGAAGTGAGTTTCAATATAATTCTATTACTGATCCTACTCCATTTACTTTGTGTAATTATTATTGGTGGTTGATTACTTAGTATTCTTTTGGCTTTCTTAAGCTTCCAATTGAGGATAAAGGTCTCATATTTATTGTTTTACTTTCATGATTGTTGCATAATATGACAATCAATTTCATATTGTCGAACTTTTTCTAAAACATAAATATGAAAAACTGAACTAATATGGGAGTTTTTCTAAAATCTTTTTGAGTGAATAAATGTTGAGTTGTTTTCCATTGTTGACCTTTTGGCCGTTTTGAACTCAAAAGTTTACTGATGGATAATGCCTTTTAATATCATTCTGTTTACTTAACTGATTAAGAGTTCGTTCCATCTGATATTTCAAAAACTATGTTACAGTTATAATTTGTTCTACAGTAACCTTATGCTATTGTTACGCACAGGTTAGACCTTTCGTTCTTCATTGATTTGCCTGGACGGACGAGCTTTTCTTAGGTAAGAAAACACTTGGTAGGCATCTTTAGAATCCCGTGAGTAATGGGTGATCATTCCCCGTGAGTGATGGGTAATCACTCCCTATGGGTAATGGGTAATTACCCTTAAATTTAGTATTGTTAATTAAATGTTTTGAGGTTATTTGTGTTTTGTGAGTTTTTTAAAATGAAGGGAAACTCTGTCAATTTTTTTTTTAAAAATTGAGGTGGCTTAATGCCAAGAAATTGTTTAATGACTCTGTCCATATGTTCATTTCTTGTTTTAGCTTCCTTGTGTAGAATACTTTATTGTCTTGATTAATTGTTTCGAGGTTATTTGTGTTTTGTGAGCCATTTACAATCAATGTTGGGTGAATTGAGGTGGTTTTGTGCCTGGAAAATGTTCAAGTTATAAGGGAAACTCTATCAATTTTTTAAAAAAATTTGAGCATGATTATTATTCTATGCAGTCGGTTTTAGTTGTGGTGAAGTAGTGAAGTGAGTAGTGAACTATGCAGTCAAATTTATGATGTTAACATGAGTAGTGAAGTGAATTAAATGAGATGTATTATGATGCATGTTTAATAGTGAATTATAAATACGTGAATAGCTTTGTGGTACTTGATATGTTATAATGTAGTGATATGGTTTTGTTGGAGATTTGTGTGGTGGTGAACTTGTGAATGGCTTTGGTGTGATTTTTGTGCAATTATATGATGTTTTGGAGGAGTGATGGAAGGATATTCATGGCTGAAATCATGACTAAATAAAAGAAAAAAGAAAATGAATTAATGTAATTATTGCATAAAATCAAAGCTTGATGGTTATTATTCTAAGCAGCCGGTTTTAGTTGTGGTTAACATGAGTAGTGAACTGAATCAAATGAGATGTAAGTAGTAAAATGAAGTTGGAATATATGGAGTGTGAATTTAGCAAGATAATGCTTTGTTACATAGAAATTTCTTGATGTTTTGCTCTTAGTAGTTTTCTACCAGTTCAGGATCGGTCCAAAAAAGACTTCATAATTTTGTAGCCAAGGATCTTAGGAGTGTTTTGGCACAAATTTGAAGTTAATCGAACCTTTAAATAAAAAGTTATGGCTAAAATACAAAAGTGTGCCATGATAGTGAAAATGTAGGATTATTTTATTTTTGTATAACTAACAAATGCTTATATTGATTCCATTAGTTAAAATTATAGTGTATTTATGTGTGGCATGTTAAATATGTGCTAATTGTGTATAATGTTAACTAATGGTATATTTTGAAAAATCAAGATATACACCATATATTAAATATGTGCTAATTATCCAAGAAGCATAAATGATTATGCGATACTCAAGCATGCTATATTTTGAAAAAAAATCATTTTATGATGGATAATGTCTTATGATGAAAAACCTTCTTTTGGACTTAAGCATACTTTACCTAGAAAACCTTCTTTTCGACTTAATCCTTCGTTTTAGCCTCATTTGGCCTTTTTGAACTCAAAAGTTCACTGATGGATAATGCCTTTTAATTTCATTCTGTTTACTTAACTAATTAAGATTTTGTTCCATTTGATACTGACACTATGTTACACTTATAATTTGTTCTACAGTAACCTTATGTTATTGTTACGCACAGGTTAGGCATACAATTCTTCATTGATTGTTTTGGACAGATGAGCTATTCTTAGGTAAGAAAATCCTCCAATTGCATCTTTAGAATCCCGTGAGTGATGGGTGATCATTCCTCGTGAGTGATGGGTGATCACTCCCTATGGGTAATGGGTGATTACCCTCAAATTTGGTGTTGTTGATTAAATGTTTTGAGGTTATTTATGTTTTGTGAATTTTTTACAATGAATGTTGTGTGAATTGTGGTGGCCTTGTGCCTGGAACGTTCAAGTTATAAGGGAAACTCTTTCAATTTTTTTTTTTAAAATTGAGGTGGCATGCCAGGAGATTCTTATTGATTCTTCCTAGTGTATTTCCATATGTTCTTTTCATTGTGAAGTTGATCTATGCATGGTGAGGAACATTTTGAATTAAGTTTTGATGGCTGAAGCTGAATGAATTCATGATGGAGACTTTTAGAAAAATTCTTTTTACACAAGCATAGCATAGTAGAATTCTCTGTTTTGCTCATTCTTTTGCACCAATTATATATTTCCATTTTCCTACAAAATTTACCCCATCTAAGCCTTTCTAACCCATGTTGAGACTTAACTGAAAGTGTTTTAGCCACCCTCCCATTCTCATGCCTTTATCTTGTCACAACTCCTCCCAAATCCAGTTCTACAATCATCCTAACATCTTAGGGAATGTTTATGCTTAGGCACTTCAGTTCAGTACCTCAAAAGTGGATACACTAACAACATTTGCACAAAAATGGTGTGTTTCAAATAATATACTCAAATACATGGATTCCAAGGTTTTTATGTATCTGTCTTCTCTATTGTCATTTTAGCATATATATATAGCACCAAAAAGTGTCATTCTTTCATTTATTCCTTTTGTATTCAAATCAAGGACCTATATCTTATCACAACTGACTATTCATACCGTGGAGGCCCTATTCTTTTCTACTCTTGTTGGTTTGGCATTATAGTCTCAAACGTTTGGTATTTCATGCAAGAAATTGTTTAATGACTCTGCCCATATGTTTTTTTCTTATTTTAGCTTCCTTGTGTAGAATATTTTATTTTATTGATTAATGACTCTGGCATTGTGTGTTTTTTACAATGAATGTTGGTTGAATTGAGGTGGCTTTGTGCCTGAAAACGTTCAAGTTATAAGGGAAACTCTGTCAAATTTTTTTTAAAGGATTTAGAATACACAACTCGATAGTTGATAGTATTTCTTCAGTATCATTATTCAATCTTTCTTCCATAATTCATAACGAGTATATTAGGGTCCTCGACCTTCACAATCACCATCATTCTTCATTCAAATTATACAAGTGCTAATAAGCTACATGGTTATGGCCTAAATGTAGATGGATGATCATAGTTGGATGTACAGAAGACACGTACTGGGGATTAAAGGAATTATATCTGAGTTTGAACAAGGGGTTAAGCGATCCATTACATATTGTTTGTCAACTGGTCCAGCCTCAGTTATAAGGTGTCCATGTGGAAAGTGTAAAAACAAAGCGTACCTTTCCCCAGATGAAGTGGAGTTGCACTTGTACAGATTTGGGTTTGTTGCTAATTACCGAAGATGGACTAGTCATAGTGAGAGTATTAATCCGTTGCCAACTGCATCAATAACCGGCACTTGTATGACTATAGTCGAGTCAAGCTCTAATAATCCATATCGAGATATGGTGATTGATGCAGTTGGACATCAATTTCCAACTGAACCTTCATCATCGGAGAATGTTGAGGAACCACCTAACCCGAATACGCAGAAATTTTATAACATGCTGAGAGCTTCAGAAACTCCTCTATGGGATGGATGCAAGAATCACAGTACGTTATCAGTTGTTTCTCGGCTTTTGAATATTAAATCCGAAAATAACGTGTCAGAGAAGTGCTTTAATCAGGTGATGTAATTAATGAATGAGGTATTACCAAGTAGTAATAAGCTTCTTGATGACTTCTATCAAACAAAGAAGTTGGTATGTAGTCTAGGGCTACCTGTTCAGAAGATAGATGTCTGCCCAAATAGATGCATGCTCTACTGGAAGGACGATCGTGTTAGGAGGGACTGCAAATTCTGTGGACATGGCAGATATATAGCGAAAAAGAAAGTTGGAAAGGACAAACAACAGAAAGGCGTTCCTTTCAAGAAAATGTATTACTTCCCATTAATACCCAGACTGCAGAGACTGTTTACATCCTCCACAATAGCAGAGCACATGAGATAGCATGCAGAGAGTCAACCGGAAGAAGACGTTATGAGCCATCCACGCGATGGTGAAGCTTGGAAACACTTCGACCGTAATCATCCTGAATTTGTAGCTGAAGTTCATAATGTGCGTCTTGGGTTATGCACAGATGGATTGTAACACCCCACTACCTAGGCCCAACAAGGCCGGGGATGTCGCCCCGTCCAATGAACAAGAGGTCTTTATAACTAGGTCACATATAATAAAATAAAATAAATACTTTAAAATTTAACTTATTACAATCCAAAAGATAAATACAGGAACAAATCCAAAATAAATTGTTTGCTACAATCTCTCAAACATCCCATAAAGAAAATAACATAAAGTCTTCAAAGCATAGGCAACAAGTCTAGCTATTGACCTCCACAGCCGGATCAACCTATAAACATGGTATAAAAGGTGATGAGATAAAAATCTCAGTAAGCCCGTGTGTGCTTTGAGTGTTTCAGGTAAAATAATTCATGTATGCAAGTTGTAAAAGTTTTATAAGAGAAAGTGATGGAAAGCGCTAAATAAGTGTTGAAAATAAAGAGTGGTGTTTTGCTTTTCAAACCATACATGTGCACAATAAATACAACCACTCAAATGGGTAGCTATGGGTTACCACACGTTGGGCCCCATGACTAGGCAACGGTCAGAATGCCACACTTTGTGTAAGCTGACAAAAGGTAGGTGTACGGCCTACCGGATGAGATACTCCTCCATTTCTACACCCAAACTTACCAGTTGTCCACTCCGGAAACACACAGTCCACATGACTGAAACTTGCTAGCTCAAACCGGCATGACCTACCAGACTGGCATCCTATCCAGGAAGGACTCACCCCTCAGAGGTGGCCACCTACTGAGAAACTTACCCTAACCCTTCAAAGACTAGTCCTGGTAGTCTACACTTATTGAGTACTCAACGTTGATTGTCCCACTTGGGAGAAAATGGATCATACATTGCTTTATTTGGAAATAGCAATTAAGGGTTCTAAAATTCTTGTCAAAGTTGGGTTTTAGAAAAAGTTTAGCATTTTGTGCAAAACTGCTTGTTTGATTTTCAAATGATTTGCTTGACTGAAATAAATAGGAAAAATAGTCCTTAATTGCCTTTACAACACGAATTTTCATACACATCGCGTTTAGCTTGCCACAGTAATTTTTTGTCTTTACAAAATTCCATGCAGGAGCTTACCTGATTCTTTACTTGCTCAAATTCAAAAGTCTTCCAAGGCTGACCTAACCCCGCTTGGAGTAAACACAAAACATAAGGTTACACTCAAGCTAAATTCACTTACACAAATAATCCTAGTTCAACTTATTACAATCACAACCCTAATGTCCTAAGTTTTAAGGCTAGCTGGTAAAGAATTTTATAAAACAAGTCTAGTTTGATAAGTTAAAATAACTAGGGGTCCTAAAATAATTGCTAATAAATTGTAGACTCAAATAATAATTCTTGAGTGTTATTATTAATAAATAAACTAAGGTTTGAATATTGAACAATATCAAGCCCTAAATAATATTAATAAATGGTAATTTAAAAATAGCTTTATTATAAATAAATAATAAATTACAAATAATTTTTAATTAATTTTTAATAGATAATAAATAATTAGTAATAAATAAAATTAATAATAAATGAATTATATTAAATTTTTGTTTAATAAATAACAAACAAATTTTAATATAAATAATATTTATGAATATAAGCAAAAGTTTAAACTATGGTCTACAAGGTCATTATTATTATTTATATAAAAGATCTTATTTAATATTATGCCTATGCATATATTATTTTTAAGGAAAAATATCATTTATTTGACTAGTAAAATGTCAGTATTTTATGTAACCCCCCATTTCCAAAACTTCCTAGCAATTTCGAAATCCTTAGAGAAAAATATAGTAATATTTTTAATTAAGGTAATAAAATTTACTAATTAAAATAGCCTAGGATCAACAAGAACATAATCATGATTTTCCTATTGCTAACAAGAATCATGAACATATTCCTCAACATCAAACAACAAACTAATCCATTTATGAACATATGCTTAAATCAACACTTGCTATCACATGGCCAAACAATTATGATCATGGCTTCAATTGAGATAAGAACATAAAAAATCATATTCACCAAAGGTGACATAACATCTAGCATGCTTAAACATTCATAATTCTCTTAGGCCATGATGAACATACATCGATTCTCAAGGAAATCCATATAGCTTAAACATGATCAATCATTCTCATGTCCTAATCCCAACCCTTTTATTCACATGCATATACTCAATCCTCCATTCATATTTTATTCTTCCTATCAATATCTAAGAGACATGAATGCTAAATTAAAAAGAAGGTTTAAGGAGAAATACTTGATTGATGAACACTTCGATGAAGATTTAAGAAGGTCCACGCTTGAGAGTCTTGAATTGTCCAAGAGAGGAGGAGAGAAAATAGCCATGGTTGTCATAACCATTTCGGCCGAGAGAGAGAGGGGGAGAGAGAGATTGAGAGCATTAGCATGATATGTTAAAGATTGAAGGGAAGAAGATGAACAAAAGAATTGTTCTTGGTTACCTTGATGATGTTCTTGAGACTTCAAGGGAAAAACTGGTTTTGATCCGAATGCTAATTTTTGTTTTCAAGATTTAATGTTATAAATTCTAGAAATGAACTCTAGGGAGTATATAGGAGTGTTTTGGAGTTTTTGAGTGGGATTGGAGGTGTTTAGAGTAGTCTTTGGCTTGAACAAAGGTAGTGGGTGTTCTTGGTGAAAATGGAGAGAGTTGAGGGAAAATGTTGGATGAATTGCTGGTGAGTGCTAGCCGAATGGTCTATGGAATTCAGGGGTTTCGATTTTCAGCTTAGAGAGGGAGAGAAAAATCTGATTGTTTGAAATTCAAATGGAGTGATTTGAGGAGTGGTTTGAGGTATAGGATATGTTAATGGTGTTTGATTGAGAGAGGTTTCCTTGCTCTTCAATGGTGACGGCTGGACTGCTTGGTTTTGCTAAAATGAATGAAGGTTAATATAGCTCTAAGGCTGGCCAAAATTTAGTTTACAATGGCAGAGAAAATTCTGGTTTGCTAGCTTGATACAAGAGTGATTTAATGAAGCAAGAATTCTGGATTTTTTTTGAAGTTCAAATGAGTTTTGGATAGAGTGATCTTAGGAGGTTTTTGAGGTATGATTATGGAGTCCAAGTACTCAAGGTAAGTGTGGAGGTTAATGGTGTTCAGTCCATGGCTGAACAAGGTCCAATTTGCAGAGGTTTGAAGGTGTTTTTCGGTCTAGGCCTAGGGAGACAAAACTGGAATTTTTTTCTGGTTTCAACTTGTTCAAGGTTTCAAATGGAAAAGCTTTTTAATGCAGAATTTTCTGCATTTCTTCAGCCCGATTTGCAGCTGGTTTTCTTGGTGTGTTTGAGGGTCTTTTAAGGGTGGTCTTCCAGCTTCCTTTATGGAGGAAAATCGGAGAAGTTTGCTGGCTTGAGGGTGGAATAAAACAGCTTCATTTTCTGGTTGAGAGTTGCGAACCTGCCCATAATTTTTTTCTGCTTTGTGCAGTTTGTGCAGTCCGAATTTTGCATAGAATTTTCAGTCTTCAAGCCACATGAAATGACCATTTTTCTGGCAGCAAATGGTTAGGATTACTGGCTGAATTTTTTTGAAAGCTGGACTATCAAGAATGCTGGAATTTTTCTAGATTTTTCTTCATTAAAACCATGAATGTAGGATTGAAGGTTCTTCCATGGTGATTTATTCCTCTTGGGAATCCTTCCTAACTTCTCTCCTATTTTCGGCCAATCCTCTATCCTTCAAAACTGATTTTCAAAATTCATGTCTGAAGAACTATCACAGAATTTTTGGAATTTAAAAGAAGAGATTTAATGGATTTTGGTTTATTTGAATTATGAAAATGTTAGGACAAAGCTAGAGGTAATAAAAAGGACAAGAATTTCTCTAGAATTCTTTTTAGGACATGCTTATATGATCAAGACATTCTCTTCATGTCTCCCCTAAGACAACATTCCTATTTTTTTATGGAATGCAAGAAAACAAAATTCAAACTTAATCAAGATAATCATGATAAAAACTTAGATGATGGGATTTGAACTCATGACCTTAGAGATTAATTCCAAAGCTCTAACCACTAAACCACAACAACTCTTGTTCTTATCTTCTCACCCACATATTCCTCTTATTTAATCTTCCGCTATCTTCCTATTTTGACCTCAAGAAAAATTACCATTTTACCCTTCCTACTCAATAAGTATAACTAAGCCTTTTAACGTATAAACCACAATTCTAAAGCACATAAAATCATTCAAATATATATATATATATATATATATTCATGCAAAATAATATGATATGCATCCCGACCCCCTTACTTTAGGGTTGGCTTTAGGTGGGGTTTCACATGGATTTTCACCATTTGGAATGTTGGGGAAACAACACTCTTGTTGGCCTATTATTGTTACTCCATATAATTTACCTCCGTCGATGTGCATGAGGGACCCATTTATGTTTTTGACCGCTATTGTCCCGGGCCCTAAGAATCCGAAGCATAAAATTGATGTCGATTTACAACCTTTGGTAGATGAATTAAGGATGATGTGGTTTAATGGAGTCTCTGCTTATGATATTTCAAAGAAACAAAACTTCTGTCTACGAGCAGCATTTCTTTGGACAATAAACGACTTCCCGGCATATGGGATGCTAAGTGGTAGGAGCACAGCTAGTAGATTAGCATGTCCGTATTGCATGGAGTAGACAAAATTATTTCACTTGCAAAATAGAGGTAAACATTCTTGGTTTGACTGCCACCGGCACTTCTTGCCGTTAGATCATTCATACAGAAGAGATGCTAGGTCTTTCAGGAAGGATAATGGTCGTGAGACAGCACACCCTTTACAACACGCTTCTGGTGATGGTATGTGGAATAGAATGTGCTATTTACCAAAAATAACTGAGACAGCTGTGGAGCTTGATAGGGATTATGGCAGAGGCATCTACCATAATTGGGCTAAAAGGAATGTCTTTTGGGATTTGCCATATTGGAGAACACACTTAATCCGTCATAACATAGATGTGATGCACAATGAAAAAAATGTGTTCGATAATGTCTTTTACACAGTCATAAATGTAAAGGGAAAAACAAAGGACAATGTGAAGGCGCGACGTGATCTGTTGGCATATTGTGATAGACCTGAATTACAAGTGGTTGGCTTGGGTGATGGGAGGACATTAATGCCAAAGGCTAAATACTCTATTACAGCTGAACAAAAGAGACTTCTACTTGAGTGGGTTAGAGATTTGTGACTTTCGGATGGATAAACTTTGAATTTAAGCAGGTGTGTTGATTTAAATTAGCTCAAAATGTCGGGTAAGAAAAGCCATGAGTGCCATATGTTTATGGAAAGGTTGCTTCCATCTGCATTTAAAGAATTACTCCCGATGTCAATTTGGAACGTTTTAGCAGAAGTCAGTCTTTTTTACCGTGAGTTATGTTCTCCTAAACTTTCCACAACTTATATGAAGTAATTGGAAGATAATATTTCTTTACTCATCTGTAAATTGGAGAAGATCTTCCCACTTGGCTTTTTTGACGTGATGGAGCACCTTATGGTCCACCTGCTATATAAGGCCAAGGTTGGTGACTCTGTTCAATATAGATGGATGTATCCATTCAAGCGGTAAAATATTGTGTATTATTATATCTATATATACATCTACTATGTGAATCAGTTCTAATTGTAAAAAAATGCATTAGGTTCTTATATCGTTTGAAGACCAAAGTTAAAAATAAGGCGCGAGTGGAGGGATCAATTTGCAATGCTTACTTAGTTGAAGAGGCATCTACATTCTTCTTCTATTATTTTGAGCCATATGTGCAAACTCAACAAACAGCTATGGCTCAGAATGATGAGGGCGTTCATGATACAAACTCAAGTGACACTGTGTTGTCTATATGCACCGTTCCAGGGAGGGTTTTGGGAAGTATTCAGAATAAATATCTTACCCCGGATGAATTTAAGGCTGCCACAAATTACATATACCTAAACTGTGAAGAAGTTCAACCATACATTATGTAAGTATACCGCTATTTTGCACATTTCTAAATTTTATACAGCAATACTTTAAACAAGTATACTTATGTGTTCGTTTTGGTCGTTTTAGGAAATTCAAAAATGACTTGCAGTTGTATGAGCCGAGTATAACAGACCCTAAAGTTGATAGGAGAATAGAGTCAGAGTTTGTAGGATGGTTTAGGACTTATGTGAGTTGAACACATCCAAAATGAGACTTTAAAATAAATTACATTGATAATGAAGGTGCATTAATGCTTTATTTTTTGCTAGTTTCATGATTCACAAAATCAAGTGACTGAACAACACTTAAAAAGCTTGGCCTGGGGATCTTCGAGACAAGTGAAATACTTCCATGGCTACATCATAAATGGTTTTAGGTTCCATATACATGATCGGTCATTCAGAAAAAAATAATTAACAACGAAGTTTGTGTTAAAGGTGACAGAGATAGTGTTGAAGATTATTATGGAGTGTTGAAGGAGATTGTCGAACTTCAGTTTCTTGGGACTCCTTGTTTAAAAGTTGTCCTATTCAAGTGTGATTGGTTTGATCTAACGCTAAATCGGGGTGTTAAAATTCATCCTCACTACAAACTTGTTGACATCAACTGCAAGAGGAATTACCCAAAATATTACCCATTTTGTGTTAGCTCAACAAGCAACTCAAGTGTATTTCCTATCCTACCCTAGGAGCAAAAGACCAAAATCTGATTAGGTAGCTGTTTGTAAAATAAAAGCTCGACATGTTATTGATGCACCCGTTGTGAGGCACCATATCAGGAAGAAGTAGATGATACGCAAGCAATCAATGTATGTGTTGAGGATGACAACTTTGGAAGATTAGCAGATGAGTCTGGTATTGGAGATACAATTGATTTTATGGATTCAGGTTTAATGATGAAGGAAGCACAATCAAACAATGAAAACGATGACGAGGAAGAAGAATGGGAGACAGGATCCTCAACAGACGACGATGTGGAAGGCTACTCATCCGATGATGACAGAAGTCCATAGACTAGGTCCAAGTTTAACTAATGTAGAGATATAATTATTAGTTCTGCTATCATTACATTACAAGCGCTTTAATTTGCTTTATACTTTTAAATTTATTTTTTTTTCTTCTCCCAAAATATGACCATTTTTATGTATTTAAATAATTCCAAATACATATGGCTTCCGATGCCTCACCCAATGATCGGTCAACGACTCGTGAATCGTCGAGGGCGGATGAGACACCGTCCCCGAGCATCGCGCCATGTATATCTGCTCCACAGCGATTGCCTCCAGACGAGGCCCGATCAGAGCAGGTCCCTACCCCGATCCTAAGTTCTTCAGGATCCACAATTGGTGCTCCACCTATTGACGATACGTGCCTACTGATTGAGCCAATTGGTAACTCATAAGTCGACTACATAATTACTTATTATACGCTTTTCTAAATTTTCAAAATTATAACTTTGTCTAATATTACAAAATCTATTTTCTCGAAACAGGTTCTCACATTCGGTTCGATGTGTGAGGGAGATTGTTGAGATTTTTAGACGACACTACACTGGAGCCTATGGTACCTTCTCACAGGTTCCGATTGATTTTGGAACATGTCGTTCAATCTTTGGAGTGTGAGTTCGATTTGTAATTATTACTTGTAGTCTTTTTAGTATTTTTAATATGTTTTCTTATTTGTAATTACTTGTAACAGTTACTTTGATTTTGCAGTCTTTCTTCTATTGGTGCCCCGAGCATGTCGCACAGATCCAGGCTAATTGGGAGAAGAAGTGTAAGGCTAGACTTTCGGACATATTGTCCAAGGCTCGGAAAAAGTATGGGGGTAGCTGCCCCAAGTGGATTTCCCCAGACCATTTGGTTATTTTATTAGAGCATTAGGGGTCTGATAGGTGGTAGCATATCTCTTCCACTGCTAAGCGGAACAGATCCATTGGTCAGGTGTCGTACACCGGAGGATCCATTTCTTTTACTCAGCATGAGGAGTGGATGGTAAGTGTAAAATTTTTTACTGTTCAATATATCTGCTATTTCACACTTAGTCCATCATAAAAACTAACATCTAGTCGTTTCTTGTTACAATAATAGCGGAGAGAGTTAGGTCCTGACTTCATCTACATCAACCTCTTCAGACGCACACATATGTTCTAGGATGGGCCGAGGAAGGGCCAATATGTCAGTGATCGATCGCGCCATACGCTAGTAAGAATACACGATCTTATACGTTTTTAAGTTTAATATTATTTATATTTTGATCGCTAATTTTAAATATTTTATGCGTGTTTCCTTACCCCAAATTCGACAGGATATTATCACTGCTATTATTGAGCATCATGTGTAGTCGGGTTCCTAGATTGATTCTACGAGCACGGTCACACCAAGTAGGGTGTCCAACGAGAAGACGTTGTTCGTCGAGGTGGATGACAGAGCGTACAAGAATGGATGAGTATACGGATTGGGCTCCAAGTCTGCGAGGGTGAGACGGAGGTTACAATAGCCAGCTTCATCTGAGTCATCGACTTCTTCTACCTCGTTAGATGTGAGCCAGCTGCAGAGAGAGTTACACACCAAGAGGAAGAGGCGGGAAAGAGTTGAGCATCAGGTATAGGTATATCGGAGCCACAACCAGAGCTTGACTGAGTACCTAACGCTTGTGTCTCAGAATTTGAATCTGCCTCCACCACCACCGATACAAGCTGTTCAGGAGTACGATGTTGAGGATGAGGAGGACTTCATCATCAGTCCTCCAGATTCACATCCAGATCATCAGCCAGGCCCTTCCGATCCACCCCCACCCCCTTCGTCGGCTCCAACATCCACACCAATTCCTACTTCGTAGTTAGGATATATACACTATATTTTTATGTATTATTCATATGTTTTCATTATTATATTTATTTAGGACATTTAGACAACATTTTTATGTATTATTCACATTTGTCATTATTATATCTATTAATAATGACTATTTGGTGGTTTTTTTAATTTAATTAAAATTTGCATTATTTTGATAGATGAATTTTCTTCAATTACAGGGAATTTTTAAAAATATTTTTAAAAAATATTTTAAAATTATACAATACTAGCGAGGGATTAGCGAGGGAATAAAAGGAAATTAACTTCAACCGCTATTCCCTCGCTAAAAGCCACGTTTTTCTGGCACTAATCGACGCTATTAGCGAGGGATTGAAACAATCCGTCACTAATCCTTCACATATTTGCGTGGGATTAGCGATGGAACTATTTAAACCATTTATTTAAAATGAAATTCCGTAGCTAATCCCTTGCAAATTCGCTTGGGATTAGCAACAGATCTTTAAACCGTAAAATTAAAAAGAAAAATCCGTAGCTAATCCCTAGCAAATTAGCGAGGTATTAGCGACAGAAAATTTCGAACATTTTACTTTTATTAATTACTAAAATAATCCATCACTGATCCCTTTCTAAATAGAAAGGGATCAGCGATGGACTGAAAAAATCCCTCGCAGATCCATTTCAAAATTCATTGCTACAGTCATTGATTGCTGAAAAATTACCTCGCAAATCCGTTGCTATTTGCGACTAAATTTTTAATCTATCGCAAATTTTTGCCTTTGCGAGGAAAAAATTAGCAGGAGAATTTTCCCTCGCTAATCCAAATGATTCAGAATATAGTCCAATTTGATAGGTTACTTGAGAAAGATCCCAACGCCCACCTTGTGAGCTTTCTAGAAATATGTGACACATTTAAGATGAATAGTATTTCTGAGGATGCCATCATGCTAAGACTCTTCCCTTTTTCCTTAAGAGATCGAGCAAAATCATGGTTAAAATCTTTGCCCACCAGATCCATAACTACTTGAAATGTGTTAGCTGAAATGTTCTTGGCCAAATATTCTCCACCAGCTAGGACTTCCAAACTTAGGACCGACATTTTTTCTTTCCAACAATTAGAGGCCAAAAACCTTTATTAGTGTTGGGAGAGGTTTAAAGAGATGTTGAAAAAATTTCCTCACGATGGATTCGAGTTGGGAATGCAAATGCAGATCTTTCATAGTGGGTTGAGCTTTGCTACGAGGCAATTAATGGATGCATCTGCAAGAGGCTCTATCAATTCCAAAACCCCGAAAGAGGTATTTGATTTAGTTAAAAATCTAGCTACAAATAACTATGCTTAGGGGAGTTCACGGTCTAAATTTCATGTACATGGAGTGCATAAGGAGGATGCAATGGCTGCCTTAGAGGAAAAAGTGGAAGCACTCACACAGAAAATGGATCAATTGGTAATGCCTCCTTCCCAAGGGTAAGTAATGAGTGTGACTTGTGATTTTTGTGGGGAAAGGCATCCAAACCATGAGTACTAAAATTTGGGGTCTTCACATGAAGTATTGGAACAAACCGCATTTGTAGGTAATGGTCAGCAAGGTAATAATCCTTATAGAAATACTTACAACCCAAGTTAGAGGAATCATCCTAACTTTTCTTGAAATAATCAAAACCAACCTCGGCAATCTTCTTCAAACTTTGGGATGCAAAAGAATCAACCACCTTTGTCGTATAACGCCCTACCAACTAAACCATCCTTAGAGGAAATGGTAACCAAATTGGTAAGTGGAACGGAAACATGGTTCTAAAAGATCGATGGACCATGAGAAACTTAGAAGTGTCCATGCACAACCTTGGGGGACAAATTGGACAGTTAGCCAAACTTCTTGGTGAACGTCAATCGGGTTCACTTACAGGCAACACGGAAACCAACCCACGGGACCAAGACTGTGGGAAACGCTGATCTGCTTTAGTTTTTGCTGAACAATCTTTTTAATTCTCGTCTATTTTTATTTGTTTAGATGTGAGACTACATGCTTCATATGATTTCGTGTTTCTTTGTCTTTATTTTCATTAAAATGCATCTTTGAAAAAAAAAATGATTTTTCCGACGAGAGCTGACTTGGCGCCGGGCCCAACCCGTGGCCTAAGCGCTGGGCTAGCACGGCTCGACAGTGGAGTGAGGGCAGAACAGGTCCGGCGCAAGGCCCAACCTATGGTCCCGTCGCCAAGCCTATTCGGTTGCCACACTTAAAACTGACCTTCTTTGCCATTTTTGTTGAAAACACTCTCATCTCTCTCAAATTTTCTCTCAACCCATCGCCGGATTCATCTTCAAAACACTGTCAGATCTCTTTCTATACCTTCAAACCATTTCCAAAAAATAAAATCTTCACTTCTTGAATGTTTGGATCAAAGCAAGGAAAAATCTAATCTTTGCACCCAAAACCCATTTTTCAATCCTTCCATTAGGGGCATAATTTCTTCAAACTTTTTGCATAGAATCATTACTCATGTATTGAAGATTATGATGGTATAAATTTTCTACACTTTCTATGATTAAATTTTTTTCTTATGAATTTTTGGTAGTTTTCTATGCATTTTTGGGCGAAAATTCTTGAATTGTTTCTAGTGAAGGACTTGATTGTTATGATTTTTTTTCTTTGAGCTTGCATTGGCATGAGAATATTGTAGATACTACCTTATGATTAATGCCATTGATATTTTACACCTTTTTCGAAGTGATTGAGCATGCATGCTAAATAGAGAATTTTTTGGGGAAAGGATACTTGTTCAATGTTTCACTTAGCCTTAGGCTGATAAGCTTTGTATTATGATATAAATTGTATGGCTAATTGAGCATTGTGATTCTAAGCTGAATATGGTTTTATTGAGCAATATTAAACATTGTGGATTTGATCAAGCTTGTTGATATGGTGTTTTGGATTAGCATATGTCTTCTTTACTTGCAGGTTTGTTGGAGGACGTTGAGTGGTGTTTATTGATTATCTTGTGGTGTTTTGTGTTGTGAGAAAATACTTGGGTGGACCTGGTCCACTACAACACTTTAAAGCAGTGGCCCACTGTGGACCACTGCATTAAAATGTTGTACCTTTCTAGAAGTGTACAACTTTCAATACACATGATACAACACTTGAAGCGGTGGTCCACGGTGGACCGGGTCCACCCAAGTATTTCTTTTGTGTTGAGTGATAGTGATGTTGTATGGTGTTGTGATTGTGAGACGGTTGAGAGTTGAGCATTTGTTGTAAAAAGTGAGTTGAGACCCTTATATTTTCTATTCTATCATCTTTTTTCATCCTCCCATCATGTCTAGATGACCTAGAAGGTTAGCACCAGGGGCTAAGAGAGATCGAGAGGCATCTTTATCCACGCCTTCTTTCCAGCCTCTACCTACCCAACCTACCCAATTTTCTAATCTTATGTGACAAATCTGGTATGACAGGCACCAACACAATAAGATTATAGTAGAAAAGTGATACAAGCCATCTTTAGACAATTCCCTACAACTTTCTACTATGTTTAGGCACCTGGGTGGGAGCCCATCATTAGAACGGAAGGTCTTTATTGTCTTGTGCGCGTGAGAAAGTTAGTGGCTTCAATGAGTCTATGATCCTTGACCTTTATATTCTAGATAAGATGAGGAGCCATGAGCCAATTCCTCTTGCTCTAATTACCATTAACTCCATGCGAGAGGTTGTGGCCTCTAACATTGCAACCAAAGCCCTCAAATTCCCTTTGATTATTATGCATATTTTGAGAGATTTTGGAGTACGGTTGGATGGAGAATTGAGTAAGCCCACTATTGATCGCGACCTAGTGACGAAACATACTTTGTGTCAGTGTAGGTATCGCTATGATGAGAGGACCAATCGGTGGAAGAGGCCATATAAGGTACAGTACCCCGGCAGGGAGGAGGTTCCCCCTGATGAGAATGAGGAAGAGGCGCCACCTACTAGACCAGCCCCTTGTGCCACTAGCTCCCATTCATGCAATGATTTTGTGGCACGAATAGAAGCACATATGGAAAGCTAAATAACTATCCTCTTCCAACTCCGTGATTCCATTGCCGATATTCATCACCGCTAGGATGTTCAAGATCAGAAGCTGGACACTTTGATCTAACACATTACTAGTGCATCTTCTAGTCGTAGAGCTGACAATGATGACAATGATGATGATGAGGATGACTCTTGACTCACTGTTTTGTATTTTATTTTATTTTCTGTTATTTCTTTTTCTTTTGAATTTTAATAACCTTTACTAGCTTGTAGGTGTCTTTTTTTTTTTTTTTTACTTTCTTTTTCTAGATTTATGTTTTTCTTTGTTTTGTTTCTTTTCTTTTAGTAGGTACTCTTGTAATGACCCTTCCTTGAGGTGGATGCACACATGGTGGCACAACAATGTAATGAAAATTTCTTCTTTACTTTATTCTTCTTCTTTATTCATCTTGGTCTTCTTGGCTGTACTTTTATTATTCTATCTTTAGCCATTGAGGATAATATCCAGTTTAAGTGTAGAGGGGAGAATAAGGTTGAAGAAGTAATTTTTCATATTATTTTGTGAATATATTTGGTAATTAAAATTTCAGTGGTTTCATTGTTAAGCAATGTTGTAATTCTTTTTCTTACTTGGATATGAGTTTTGTCATTCATTAGATGGATTTTGATGAAATTGACTTTATTGGATAAGATATTTGTTAAGACTTGAGAATTTTGATTAATCTTACTTATGCATTGGTGCTTGAATATTATTTGACTTATCTAGTTGGAATATAGAAGATATGATAAATATAGGAAGAGTTTATTGGCTAACTCTTGTATTATGAGTTTAAATTTTGCTAGCTTTGAGTTATGATGAAAAAAAAAGAAAAAATGTGAGTTAAAAAAAGATCATTGAGAGGAAATATTGAGGAAAATTATGAAAATTTTGATTTGAGTTGAAAAGGAAAACAATGAGTGGAAAAAACACTATTATTGGTGTGAATTGAGAAAAAAATGCTCTTATTGATGATTATTGAAGACCTTTAGTTGAAAAGGGGGTTAATATAAGGAGAAGTAGCAACTAAATTAGGTGAACTCACTTGAGGCTATTCCAAAGGCAAAAAGACAAGAAAGAGCAAAAGAAAGGGAAAAAAATTGGTGAGAAAAAAATGATGAGTGATGACTATAAAGAGGACCAATACAGTGTGTGGAGAGAAATCCATGCACTTAAGGCTATCAATTCATGAAATCATTGCAAAATTTTTGGAGAGAAAAAAAAATGGAGTGCTTTCCTCACATCATAACTTGAGTGTATAATTTTTAGATTTATAGTGATTGAGTTGGTAGATGGCTTAACTTATGTGATTCATGTTTTCTATATTTTTACTTGAAGAGTGAAATAATTTTCTTAGACTAAGGTATGTACTTGATTAATTTGACTTCTAAGAGTTTTGTGATGTCTTGCCCATTGTTTCAAAGTTTGTTTTGTTTTCAAATGGTATGAAAGACAAGGGTTGTATCTAAAGTTTAAAAGGAAGCCATAATCTTTGCTATGGTAAAGAAATTTTTAAATGAAAAAGAACTTGTGTTTTCTTAATGAATTTTTTTGGACTAAAGTGTTTTGCTTGAGGACAAGCAAATGTTCAAATGCGGGGGTATGTGATAGGGGTTAAAATCACCATTCTTTTCCTAGTTATTTGAGGTTATTTTAAGATACATTTGTTGTAATAACTAGGTATATTCCTTCCTATTTGATATTTTGCTTGTAAAAGGTGTTTTTGGCAAATATGTACAGATTAAAGTTAAAATCGAGTAGAAAGTGCACACAACCAAAGTAGACCTGGAGCTAGGCCCAGCCAATAGACCATGTGCTGGGTATACTCTGCTTCAATAGAAGAAATTGAGCAAACTTCAGGGGAATTCAAAAACAAACCTGGTGCCAGGTCTAGCAAGTACACCTGGCAATGGACCAGGTGCCGGGTATACTCTGCTTCAATAGAAGAAATTGAGCAAACTTCAGGGGAATTCCAAAAAACCTGGTGCCAGGTCTAGCAAGTACACCTGACACCGGGTCTAGTCTGGCTATCAAGGAGAAGTGGCCAAAAACAGAGCAAAAACAGGGGAAGAACAAAATGCACTTGGTGCCAGGTGGGTCAAAGGTACCTGGCACCAGGAATGCTCTGGAGCTAAAAATTCTGTACGTGGAATTAGGGCTTTTCTAATGATTTTGGTATTTTTCCTACTCCTACTCGGCCAAGACTTCCTTAGCCATGAAATTAGCATCCAAAAGACCTATAAAAGTACAAGAGAACACAATGGTTGGATATATACAACATAGAGGGGTGAATTAAAGGGCAAAAATTCTAAGTCTCTCATTGAAAGAGGTGTTCACCTAAATCAATGAGGATTGTTCAAGGAAGTCTTCAAGGAAGAAGAAAGAGGCTTGTCTATGAGTGCTTTCTTTTCTCTTTATCTTCTTTTCCTTTAGCACTGATGTATTCAATGTTTTTATTGTAATTTAACATTATTTTGGGATTCATAATTTTGTGTTAATTTAGTTATTTGATCAATTCTTGGTCATCTTTGGTATTTGATTACTTGATTTTATTGGTTATTGATGCAAGTTCTTCTAATTGACTTCGACACAATGATGTTAGGAGTTTCATTGTATTGATTTCATATTTGTTGAATCTTGATGGATTTGAATGATGAAGTTAGCATTTTAAAAGTAAGTGATCAAAGGTTTAAGTTAACTTCGCCTTGACATAGGGTTATTAGCTAATTTCATGTTTTTAAGGAATTGAGATTCATGCATGTTTTGGTTAGGATGGCTTGATTGACAATTCTACTAATTAAATCAAGATATGAATAATAAGCTTAATGCATGTTTTGGTTATGTTAGCTTGATTGACAAATCTATTAATATTAATCAAAATATAGAATTTCATGGATTGACAAACAAAGTTGAATTTACCTAAGTAAATTCATGAATTGACAAACGATTAAATTTTACTTTATATTCCTTCATGATGCCAAAATGATAATCAATTGAGAAAATTGCTAATTGGTTCATTGTCATGTTTTCTTGGATAATTGTTTAGATTGCATAAACCTATATTCTTGAGTTGTATATATAACTTTATTTTTTTTATTCTTTTCTCATTTTATTTGGGTCGGTTAAACAATGAATGGAGAGTGATTAGTGTGTACTTGTTTCTTTAAGGATCGATACTCATTAATCTCCTATACTATTCTTGCGATGAGTATACTTCCTCACATGTGTATTTTGGAATTAATGTTTTAATTAAAACTTGATTAAGGGATGGATTAAAAATTAATGATTTTATATGCCCAAAATTTACGTATCAATAAGTTCAACTGAAAAACACCTATCTAAATAGGGTTTGCAAAATCAGAGAACTCACATAAAGTGCAAAATATAAGATTTAATAAATAAAGGCTTCATTATACATACATTTCAAGAAAAAAAAGTATACATTATAGTCCAACAATCAATGCTCTCAAATTCAAGCAGAGAAGCTTATACTTGAATATATCAGGAAACACTTATCCATATCAAGTAAACATTTAGCTATATCAAGAAAGCATTTAGCTATATCAGAAAAATACTTAACAAATCAGGAGTTAAAAATCAGAGGGACTCATCGCATTTAGCAGGGGCTAATATATTCACTGCTACAAGATTTAAGTTTTCCTAGCAGGA
Source organism: Voacanga thouarsii (assembly GCA_026120185.1). NCBI lineage: Eukaryota > Viridiplantae > Streptophyta > Magnoliopsida > Gentianales > Apocynaceae > Voacanga > Voacanga thouarsii. Next base: position 198,723 of record JANUWF010001150.1, read on the forward strand.
TCACTTACAATAATAAGGTGTTTGCTCAAACATTATCTGGCACTTTAAGAATCAAGGCTTGCATAACACTAGAAAGAAACAAGGCATTACATAATCTTTATTTCCTTTCTTAGCCTTAAAGCTTGAAGAAAATCGAGGTAACCATTATTCTATATCTTCGGCACATTTTATTGTTGTGTCCATAACTTCTGCTATACAAGTCCGAATAAGGTCAAACCAGTTTCAAGATGTTCCTAAGATCTTCCTCTACAAATTTCAATTCATAGGATGGCAGTATCCTTTTCCATTTGGTTCAGTTATTGCTTCAAACTTTCAGGTTTTATTAATGAACAAAACAAGTCATTTCATGTTATAATTTTCCTAGGCTTTTCTCCCATGAACACACAAACACATCCTACCATAACTAAGCCTTCTAATATCTTGTTTAAAATCCCAAGGATGGTGTTACTTCTCAATAACTTCTAGTTGTTCAAACCATTCTATTTCTTAGGGTATCAAAACAAAATTTTTAACCCTTTTTATGCCAGCTTCAATATTTATCCCGTAACTTTCTACTCTTAACTCTAGATCATGTCCAATTGGTTCCAAAATGTTTCTAGAACAATTAGTGACAATGTTTACATCATGAAATTCCACAATGAATAGGCATTTCATTCAGTTAATTACATAACCAGATCTAGTTAGCATATGAGATTGGCAAAATTCACTGATTGCAATCACAACTTGCACAAGTTATTTCTCTCAATTCTTTTACACATTTTTGTTGGGATGTATATCCTCTTAAGCTAGGTTTTTTATGTAATTTTGACTTGTATTAGTAAAATTATTTTTCTCAAAAATTATTTGTGAATTATTCCTTATATTTGTGCACAATTTTCATTAGAAAAGACATATTGTATTTAAGTAAACGGTTCAAGTAAATGGATGTCTTTCACAGTAAGGTATGGACCATGGATTACTTGACACATAAACTATTATTCTTAATTGAATGATGAGAATGGAGATCTCATTATAGTAAGGTTATTGTGTTATGAATTCTAAATAGAGAATGGTTTATCTTTAGCCAATGAGTAGTCTTCTCATTTTATAACACAAGCGTATTTCGAATACATAGAACTAGACCTATAATAGTAGTTTCTAAAAGTATTATGTGGTAAAAACCTAGACTACTACTACTACAGCGTGAACTTGTACTCTACAGCTTGAGTATAAGTTGGTGGTCTGGCGAAGTTGGAAGCGTATGTTTTGATATACTATAGTTGAGGTTCTTTAGAAGGACCAATATACTTGTATATTGGGTATATGTAACTACTTAATTAAGATAGACTTATACAAGATAGTTTCTACACTATATCATTCCTTGTGGTTGTCCAAATGATCTAATTATCTAGGACCTTGGGAAACATGACTTGGATATTTGCTTTAGGATGGTTCTCTTAGAAAGCAAAAATATTCCAAAAAGTCATGGATTATTGGACTAGAAGCCTAAGGATGTTAAATGTCTTCTAGAGAAGTGTTAGTACACTATTTCCTTTCTAAATGCACAGCATTGTCCTTGGTATCAATATTTTCTTATGGTGATATTAAAGAATATTTAAAATAAAAAATACAACTATTTATATAGTAGGGATATTTTGGTCATTTTAGTAGCTAAGGCGATATGTATTTTTGGTCCTCGAAATAGACCGTAAATCCTAATTAAGTTTAGGTCGAGGAAATGGTCTTAATTAAAAATATTTTATTTTATTCAGAAAGTCTAATTTATTTTTGGACTAGAATAAAATTAAAAAATGAGAGAAATTAAATTTATTATCTAGTTTATTTGGTTAATTAAATATAAAGGGCCTAAGCCCAGATTAAATAATTAGAAAATTAACTTGGGCCTAAACTAGTTAATAAAAAGATATAAATAATTATTTTAGTTCATTTGGGCTCATTAATTATTTATTAGGTTATTTTAATAAGTCTAGAAAATAAATAATTAATGATTATTATTTTAGGCTCATTGGGTCTAGGGAAAATAATAAATTGTTAATAGCTCAATAGCCAGAACCAAAAGGATTTTTTAATTCACGGAACAGAAGAGTTTAGGTTAAGCTAAACCTCTTTTGTTGATAGCCTCCGGGTGTTTTGAAATATCAAAACCCCAGTGTTTTGGTTATCAAAAGGGGAAGTCGTGTGTTTTTGTTTTTTGGTGGGAAAAAACACAGTGCATACACACGGAGAAAAACCTTAAGAGCTTTTCCTTCTTCTTGTTTACTCTCTCGTTCGTATCTCCTCTTTTGGTTTTCATGATTTTGGTTATCAATAGCAAAGGTTCAAGAATTATTTTGAGACTAGATTTTTCTCGCCTAAATTGTTTCACCAACAAGTAAATAGGCGGTGGAATATTTTGAGAAGCAAAAGGCTTCAGCGTTCATGCCATGGAGGAGTAGGAGATTATCAAGTCATCAATTGGAAGCATTAATAAGTGAAGAAGCCGTCCCTGTTGTTCAATCATCTTCTACACAGCCAAACAAGCCAAACACATGCAGAGGTTAAAAAAAAATTAATTCTTCCACTATGTAGCTTCTGCGCTTTTCTTATTTTTTGTTTCTGTTTTTCACAGCATGCATAGCTCCTGTGTGTTCCATTTGCTTCAAGTGGTATCAGAGCAATGATGCTTTGAATGGCTTAGGAATGATGCATGTTAGTTAATGAAATTAGCAAGATTATTTTTTATGAATGCTTGAGATCTTTCACTGTTTTGGTATAGATAGATTTCTCAGTAAACCTCACAATTGAAGTTTACGAAACTTTGTGAAGCTTAAATCCTTTGTTTAGTAATCATGTAAACTCGATTTGAAAGGGTATAGGCGGATATGGTGTTTTTTTTTATGAAAAATGTAACAAGAAGCCGCCTGGAACAATCGCGAAGAAATTGCAGAATGCTTCTAGAAAAATTTGCAGAGAAAAAAAATAGCCCGAAGAAGAAAGACCAAACTGCAAAGCCGCCAGCTCGAGCCGACCAGTAGCGGATTGGTGGGAGAGGAGCCGAGGAGTGGCTCAGCCGAGCTGATCCTCGGCTTGGCAGGCACGACTTACATTCTGGACAGAATGCGGTCACGATTGTGATCGGGTCTTGGGGCTGACCGTGGGTTGCCGGCACTGGCCCGTGGATCATGGTCCATGGGTTTTCCCATGGGCCATGATCCAGTGCAACGGGTGTATAAGACCAAAAGGAAAAAAAAAATTCCCTTGTTTTTCTTGGGCTATTTCTTTTCGATTTTTAGTTCCATACCAAGCGAAGTTATTATTTTTGCAATAGTTAATATTCTTTAAATACTTTGTATGAAAAATAACAGTAAAGGATTTTTAGGATTAAACACGATCGTTAATTAATATAATTCTATTATTTAGACACTTAGGTTTAAAAATAGAAAAACATGAAAACGTTTATAGTTTTCTGGTATGCTATTTATTTTAATTCCTATGTGCACGTTTTCTCAAAGAACAAAGTCTTTGGAAAATTTTATTTGACAAGTAAAAATATTTTTCTTTAATTAAATGGTTATTTTAACTTAAACAAAAATTAATCCTTGGTTATTTTCTTAAAGGTTTTTTTCCTTGACATAAAAAATATTTTGGATTTAGAAATTTTTTTATGTTAAAATAGAAAGCCATTTGAATTCATTTTAGCAAAAGAAAATTATTTTTGTTAAATAAAAACTTGAGATCAAAATCTCTAGAAAGTTTTAAATGGAATTTTTTTTGAAATTATTAAGTTCTTAAGTTAAATAAGATTAATCCATGAGGAAAAATTTTTAATAGGTATAAACCTTGACATAGAAATTTTTATGGATTTAGATATTTTATTTTTAAGTTAAAAGAGAACTTAATTGAAAATTTTCAAATGATATTTTTTCGGGAAAAAAACCCTTATTTAAAAAATAAGTAGGAGAAGAGTTCCAAAGGCTCCATAGCTTCCATCACGATCCTCATTAGAGATCGTGAGCCTTCTCGCGTCACTTTAGGAGTGAACCCGTATAGGATGGAGATACTACAAGGATCTAGAACTAATGGAAGGACGTAATTAATAACTCAGGACACGTACTACGATTGATCAACCCAAGTTGGAGGTTATAGTGTGAGGCATGTCCATAGAAAATGAGAAGAAATGGTCATCCCCTCGATAGAGTTATCTTCTAGATCATTACGTAGAAGGGAAATTAATTTGTGGTGGTAAACACACTTAGCTTAGAAAACTATTAATCTTCCCAAGAAGCTATGTTAATTTTCCTTAGAGCTAAATTAATCATGTTAAAGATAATATTGATAGGGGTTAGCTATTATCAACTTAATATGAAGATAAAGTGCACAAAATTATTTTATTTTCACAAATCTGAGAATTACTTTTATTTTTCAAATTTCGAAATAGTTGGTAGAGGTTCTTTCAGTCCCTTAGTCGTTATTCTCTGTGAGAATAAGCTAACGGGTTCGAATTATGTGGACTAGAAGAGGAATCTGGACATAATACTCACAGTCGAGGAGTATAAGTATGTCCTTTACGAGACCTTCCATGTGATTAGAGAAGGTTCTACTGTTGAGGAGCGTGAGCTGAGAAGGCATGGAAAAAGGCTGACGAGATAGCACAATGCTATATACTAGCCTCCATGTCAAATGTGCTCCAATCCAAATATAAATGCATGGCAATTGCATACAATATAATTACGTCATTAGCCATGATGTTTATAGAAAAAAGCTAGCCCGCAAAGCAGGAGGCTCTTTGAACAATAATTAACACTAAAGTAGTTGATGAAGCATCAGTCAGAGAGCATATACTCAAGATGATTGCTACTTTCGAGGAAGTGGAAGTCTTAGGGGGCTATCATTAACCCCGAGAGCCAAATGGACATAGTTCTTGAATCTCTACCAACCTCTTTTACTCAGTTCATATTGAATTACAACATGAACAAGTTAAACATGAGTTTATCTGAGTTGATAAAGGAGCTCTAAGTGGTAAAGAAGGTCATGAAGCCACAAGCTAGGGCTATGATGACTTCTTCTTCAAGAACTGGGCTCAAGTCCAGAAAGTTCAATAAGAAGATGGGTAATGCAGTGCACCAACCCAAGTCCCAGCCCAAAGACAAATCCAAAGGGAAATATTTCAAATGTAGGAAGAAGGAACACTAAAAAAAATGAGTGTCTAGATCTTTAGACCAAAAAAACCCCATAGATAATGTTTTCTATCTATAGTCTATATTAATGGTTGGGTCAACTTCCACTTGGATTGTTGATTTAGGAGCCACTAATCATATTTGTAACTCTTTGTAAATGTTTAGAAAGATTAGAAAACTCCAGCAGACCGAACATAGACTACGCATAGGAAATGGAGCACAAGTTTGGACCCTTGCAATGGTAGAACTGAAACTCACTTTTGATTGTAATAGAATAGTTGTATTGAAAGATGTTTTATTTATTCCTAATTTTAGACAGAATTTGGGTTCAGTTGCAAAACTAATAAATTAAGGATATTCTGTTTCTTTCCACTATGATATAACTATCAGTAGAAATAGAAACCAATGCCAATGACTCATATCTTTGACATCTAAGGTTGAGTCACATTAACTCAACCAGGATTTAGAGGTTAATCTAAGATGGGCCTTTGGGCTCATTGAGATTGGAAAGTTGGTCTCAATGTGAATCCTGTTTTATAGGAAAAATGACTAAAAGGTCTTTTACCCAAAAGACAGATAGGGCTAAGAAGGCACTGAGTCTTGTTCATACTAATATGTGTGGTTCTTTGTCTACACCAGCAAGAAGGGGCTTTTGAGTACTTCATCACTTTCACAAATGATTGTACCAGGTATGGTTATGTTTACCTAATGAGACATAAGTCTAACTCTTTTGACAAGTTCAAAGAGTTTAAGGCTGAAGTGGAATGTCGGACAGGTAAACTAATCAAGTCCTTACGATCAGATCGTGGTGAAGAATACCTCATTAGTGAATTTAAGGACTACATGGTACATCATTGGATAGTATCCCAACTCTCTGCATCGGGGATACCCCAATAGAATGGAGTAGATGAGAGAATGAATAGGACATTAATGAAAATGGTCCGAACCATGATGTCTTGTGCTATTCTTCCAGTATCTTTTTGGAGATATGCCCTAGAAACTATAGCATATATTTTAAACTTGGTGCCTTCTAAGTCAATACCTAGGACACCCTATGAGATGTGGACTGGGCGTAAGCCAAGTCTAAATCATCTCAACATATGGGTTGTCCAGCTTATGTACTGATTAAGGGAGACAAGTCATAACTAAGATCGAAATTATGCTATTTTGTTGGGTATCCAAAAGGTATAAAGGGTGGTTACTTTTATCATCCTAATAAGCAAAAAGTACTTGTAAGTACTAATGCTAGATACTTAGAGGATGATCAAAGTACATCAACTAAAGGTTAAACAATGTTGGAACTTGAAGAGAGGTTGTCTTTTGAGACAACTTCTTCTAACCCGATTATAGAATAAGAAGAGGCACAACTTCAAAAACCTGTACAAATGGGGCATGACGTAGTGGGAGGATATCTAGGGTTCCAAAAAGATAGACTGGTGAGGCTTTTGACCTAATCTCTGACCATCAGAAACAAGATCCCACTCAATGCAAATCTATGGTATAAAGTAATGAAAGCCGAGATTGAGTATATGTACTTCAATCGGGTTTGGGATATTATCACTTCACTTGAATGGGTAAAAGCTATTGGGTGGAAATGGGTATATGATAGAACCTAAAATCACCATTATTTTTCTAGTTATTTGAGGTTATTTTGAGATACATTTGTTGTAATAATTAGGCATATTCCTTTCTATTTGAAATTTTGCTTGTAGAAAATGTTTTTGGCAAATTTGTGCAGATTTGAGTTAAATTCGAGCAAAATTAGAGAAATTTCAGAATGCACATGGCGCCAGGCCCAGCCAAAGGACTAGCCACCGGGTCTATTATGGTAAAGTAGAGACAACCGAACCAATTTCAGGAAGAAAACAGAACAAACCTAGCATTCGGTCTGGCAAGTGGACCAGGTGCCAGGCCCATTTTGTTCGGTCAATGAAAATAGAGCAAAAACTAAAGGAAGAACATATTTCACCTGGCACCAGGTAGGTCGACTATACCCGGCGCCAGGTCTGCTCTGGAAGGTGAATATTTTGTGCACAAATTTAAAAAATTTCCAATGATTTTGGTATTTTTCAAATCCTACTCGGCCAAGAATTCCCAAACCATGAATAGACCTATAAAAGTAAGAGAAAATACAAGGAGAAAAGGGGAAGGTGGATCCAAGAGCTAAAATTCCAAACACCCATTGAAGGAGGAATTTACCAAATCAAAGAAAGTGTTCAAGAGAGTCTTTAAAGAGAAGAAAGAGGTTTGTTTATGAGTTCTTTCTTTTATCTTTATTTTCTTTTTCTTAAACAATGATGTATTCAATGTTTTTATTCTATTTTAGCATTATTTTGGATTCATAGTTTTGTATTGATTTAGTTATTTGATCAATTCTTTCTCATCTATGGTATTTGATTACTTATTATCATTGGTTATTGATACGAGTTCTTCTAATTGACTCGATAAAATGATGTTAAGAGTTTCATTGCATTAATTTCATATTTGTTAAATCTTAATGGACTTGAACGACGAAGTTAAGATTATAGGACTACGTAATCAAAGATTAGTTTATTTCACCTCAACCAAAGGGTTATTAGCTAATTTCATGCTTATAAGGAATTGAGCTTAATGCATTTTATGGATATGTTAGCTTGATTGACAAATATGTTAATATTAATCAAAAAATAGTAATTCCAAGGATTGATAAACGAAGTGGAATTTATCTAAGTAGATTCATGACTTGGGAAACGATTGAATTTTGCTTTATATTCCTTCATGATGCTAATATGATAATTAGTTGAGAGAATTGCTAGTTGGTTCATTATCATGTTTGCTAGGATAATTGTTTAAATTGCATATTCCTATATCCTTGAGTTGTATATATTTCTTTATTTTTTTTAATTATTTTCTCATTTTATTTTAGTCGGTTAAACAATGAATGAAAAGTGATTAGTGTGCACTTGTTCTTTTGAGGATCAATACTCGTTAATTCCATATACTATGCTTGCGATGAGTATCCTTGCTCGTATGTGTATTTTGGGATTAATGTTTTAATTAAAACTTAACTAATTGATGAATTTAAATTTGATGGTTTTCAAACACCCAAAATTTACGTATCAAGTTTTTGGCACCGCGCCGAGGAATAATTTCATGAAAGTATGGATTTTGTTGATTTAACCATGTTTATATGTCCATATGTCTATATGTAAATATGTATATATGTTCTTTGTGCAAATCGGTGTTCTATCTTATTTGTAACATTGTGTGACTTAATTGACTAGCTTACTTCATGTTTTACTGTAAATATCACTAACTTTTGTATTTAGATAGTTTGTGAATGTATGAGTTTTTCTTTTCTTTATTTTTCTATTATTTGTTTATCCTTTTTATTATTATTTTCTTTGTTTTTATTTTCGATTTGATTTTTGTTTTTCATTAAGCACGATATTGACATCATGATGGACAACTACTTTTGGGCACAAGATCAAAAAAGCTATAATGACGAGAATTTGGTAAATTTGCAAGCACAAATTGACGTTTTTTGTGAGACGTCACTTGAAGCCTCAATGCATTCTTTTGTTGCCAATTCAAATTCCTCCATCAAGTGGTATGAAGAAGCATCCCAATGTATGAGCCATCAAAGAACATAACTAGCCAAGTTGGTTGTGATGGAATGAAAAATAGGGGAGCTCGCATGCGCAGGAAATAAAACGGACACAGTGCAACGGAAGGTTAAAAAAAGACATCTTCGTGTCCTTTTCTAGTTTGGTCGAGAAGATGATGCACCAACCACGGGAGAAGCTTACTACCTTGATAACTATTCCGGCTAGAATCCAGCAATCTGTCGGCTTCTTCTTGGCATGAACGCAAAGCTTTTTGCTTCTCAGAATATACCTCCGCCTATCTAAGTTGGTGAAACAACCTAGGCGAGGATGGTCCTTCTTGATCCTTTGCTATTAATTAGCAAAGACAAGAAGAAGGAAAAAAGAAGAAAAGAAGAAGAGAACATGAGAAGCTGGAAGAGAGAAAACAAGAGAACAGAAGCTCTAGTCTTTTGTTTGGCTCTTGTCGTGTGTTTAGTTTAGGCTCTACACAACGACTCCTATTCACATCCCAGATAACCCAACCCCAGTATTTTGATATTTCAAACATCTGGAGGTTATAAACAGAAGAGGTTTAGGTTATCCCCAACTCTTCTGTACCGTGAATAATAAAGAACCCTCTAGTCCAGGCTATTGGGCCAAAATAATTTATTATTTTTCCTTAGACCTAAAGAGCCCAAAAATAATAACCATTAATTATTTATTTCTTGGTCCTATTAAAATAATCTAATAAATAATTAATGAGCCCAAATGAACTAAAATAATTATTTAACCTTTTATTAACTAGTTTAAGCCCAGGTTAATTTTTCTAATTATTCAATCTGGGCTTATGCCCTGAATAATTAATTAACTAATCAAACTAGACAAAAATTTTAATTTCTCTTATTCCTTTTATTTTATTCCAGTCCAAAAATAAATTTGACTTCCTGAATAAAATAAAATCCTCTTTCTATTATAACCATTTCCTCGACCTAAAATAATTAGGACTTACGGGCTATTCTGAGGAAAAAAAAACACATTGCCTTGGCTACTAAAATGACCAAAATATCCATGTTATATAAATAGTTGTATTTTGCATTTTAGATATTTCCTAATATCACTATAAGGAAATATTGACCCCAAAGACAATGTTATGTTAGCTATGTCTTTCACCTACAGGTGAAATAACTAAAATACCCATCTACATATCATCGGTCATTTAGAGAGGGAAGAGTGTACTAACACCTCTCTAAACGACATCTACCATCCTTAGGCTTATAATCCAATGATCCACGACTTCTTGAAATATTCCAGCTTTCTAAGGGAGCTATCCTAAAGCCAATATCCAAGTCATGTTCCCCAGGGCTCTGGATAATTAGATCATTCGAACAACCACAAGGGACAATATAGTGTAAACACTATCTTGTATAAGTCTATCTTGACTAACTAGTCACATATACTTAACATACAAGTATATTGGTCCTTCTCAAAAACCTCAACTATAGTTTATTAAAGCATACATTTCCATCTTCATCAAATCACCAACTTAAACTGAAGCTGTAAAGTACAAGTCCATGCTGTAACAATAATAGTCTGGGTTTCTATCACATAGTATTTTTAGAAACCACTAGTACAGATCTAGTTCTATGTATTTGAAATACGCTTATGTTATGAAATGAGTAGACTACTCATGACTAAAGGTAAGGCATTCCCTATTTCGAATTCATAATACAATAACCTTACCATGATGAGATTCTCATTCTCATCATCCAGTTAAGAACAATAGTTTATATATTAAGTATCCTATAGTCTATACCTTACTGTGAAAAATCTCTATTCACATGAACCATTTACTTAAACACAATAGGTCTTTTCTAATAAAATCATGCATAAATATAAAGAAAATCTCACAAACAAATTCTGAGAAAAAATACTTTTATTAATACAAGCCAAAAATACATCAGAAACCTAGTCTAAAAGGGCATATATTCCAACAATCTCCCACTTGCACTCTAAAACTAAGTAAGTCTATAGGTGCCCACCCCTATAGTGTCTTAGTGTCTTCTAAAGACTTTCTCCGCCAAAGGCTTGGTGAAAGAATCTACTAGATTGTTCTCTGAGGCAACTTATTCCACCACGACTTCCCGTCTCTGAATGAAATCCTAGATCAGATGGTACTTTCTCTCTATGTGCTTTCCCTTTTTGTGGTTCCTTGGTTCTTTAAATTGTGAGACTACACCAATGTTGTCGTGATATATCACAATTGGTTTTTCCATGTGTAGTGTGACTCCAAGTTCTAAAAGGAACTTCTGAAGCCAAATTGCTTCCTTGGATGTCTCTGAAGCTGTCACATATTAAGCTTCTATGGTTGAGTTAGTAATACAGGATTACTTGATATTCCGCCATGAAATGGTTCCTCCAGACAAGATGAAGACATATCCACTAGTAGATTTTCTCTCATCCTTATCTGCCTGAAAGTCTAAGTCTGTGTATCCTATAGGAACTAAGTCATCGACCCTGTAAACTAGCATATAATCTCTCATACCTTTGAGATTCTTAAGAATACACTTTACAACCTGCTAATGAACTTTCCCGGGGTTTGACTGATATCTACTAACTATGCCTACGGCAAAGCAGATATCTAGCCTAGTACACATCATGGCATACATGAGACTTCCCACAGCCAAAGCATAAGGAATCCTACTCATCCTATCTTTTTCTTCTTAAGACTTCGGACAGTCCTTCGAAGAAAAAGACAACCCATGTTTGCAAAGGATCAATGCCCCCTTGTATGAGTTCATACTGTACTTGGCTAATATCTTGTCAATGTATGTAGCTTGGGATAAATCTAACATTCTCTGCTTCCTATTTCTAAGAAGCTTTATTCTTAGAATGTAACTGGCTTCACCCAAGTCCTTCATACTAAATTGACTCGATAGCCAAACCTTAGTAAATGATAGTGTCCCTATATCATTTCCGATTAGTAGAATGTCATCCATATAAAGGACAAGAAAAATCACATTTATGCCTTCCAGTTTTCTATACACACATGGTTCACCCTTATTTTTTACTGAAACTGTAAGACTTTATTGTCTCATCAAAACAAATATTCCATACTCTAGATTCCTACTTAAGTCCATAAATGGATTTCTTAAACTTACAAATCATATGTTATTGACCTTTAGCAATAAAGCCTTTTGGTTGGGACATATAGATGTCTTCACTAATATGGCCACTTCAAAATGCCGTTTTGACATCCATTTATCATATCTCGTAGTCATAATGACATGCAATGGCAAGAAGGATACAGACGGACATAAGCATGGCTATCGGGAAAAAGGTTTTCTCATAGTCGATCACTTCTTTCTAAGTATACCACAAGCCTAACTTTGAAAGTTTTCACTTTCCCATCCACTCCCCTCTTCCTCTTGTGAACCCACTTACACCCAATGGATTTTATCACTTCAAGTGAAACTACAAGAACCCAAACCTGATTAAAGTACATAGACTTAATCTCAGCTTTCATTATTTCATGCCATAGGTTTGCATCGGTATCAGCAATAGCCTTCTCGTATCTAGTAGGATCTTGTTCCTAATGGTCGGAGACTAGGTCAAAAGCCTCTCCAGTCCATCTTTCTAGAACCCTAGATATCCTCCTATTATGACGAGGCTCCAATTGTATAGGCTCCTAAGACTGTGCCTCTTCTTGTTCTATAATTGGGTTAGGAGAAGTTGATTCAAAAGATAACTTCTCTTCGAGTTCCAACGATATTGAACCTTTAATGGATGTACTTTGTTCATTCTCCAAGTATTTAGCATTAGTACTCATGAGTACTTTTTGCTCCTTAGGGATGACAAAAGTAACCACCCTTTATCCCTTTTAGATACCTTACAAAATAGTATAATTCTGATCTTGGTTCTAACTTGTCTCCCTTGAGTAGTACATAAGCTGGACAACCCCATATCTTGAGATGATTTAGACTTTGGTTATGCTCAATCCACATCTCATAGGGAGTCCTAGGTACTAACTTGGAAGGCACCAAGTTTAGAATATATGCCGTTGTTTCTAGGGCATATCCCCAAAAAGTTACTAAAAGAGTAGCATGAGATATCATGCTTTGGACCATTTCTGTCAATGTCCTATTCCTTCTCTCAGCTACTACATTCTGCTAGGGAGTCCTCGACGTAGAGAGTTGGGATATTATCCCATGATGTTCTATGTAGTCCTTAAATTCACCAATGAGGTATTCTCTACCAGGATCCGATCGTAAGGTCTTGATTGGCTTACTTGTTCGACACTCTACTTCAACCTTAAACTCTTTGAACTTATCAAAAAAGTCAAACTTGCGTCTCATCAAATAAATGTAACCATACCTTGTACAATCATCTATGAAAGTGATGAAGTACTCAACCGCCCCCCCCCCCTCCCCACTCACTGGCGTAGACAAAGGACCACACACATCAGTGTAAACAACACTCAATGCTTCTTTGGCTCGATCCGTCTTTTGGGTAAAGGACCTTTTGGTCATTTTTTCCATAAGATAGGATTCATACCGAGACCAAATTTTCAATCTCAATGAGTATAAATGCCCATCATGGATTAACCTCTAAATCCTAGTTGAGTTAATGTGACCCAACCTTAGATGCCAAAGATATGAGTCATTGATATTAGTCTTTCTCTTTCTATGTAAAGGTTTTGATTGAGCGTTATTCAATTGATTGTTAATAGGATTAATGAAGAATAGATTTCCATACATGTGCCCAATACATATAACTTCTCTATTTCTACTGATAGTAATATCATAATGAAAAGAAACAGAATATCCTTGATTTATTAGTTTTGCAACTAAAGCTAAATTCTGTCGAAAACTAGGAACAAATAAAATATCCTTCAAAATAATTATTCTATTAAAATTAAAAGTAAGCTCTAGTTCTCCCACAGTAAGGACTCAAACTTGTGCTCTATTTCCCACGTGTAGTCCATGTTCGCCCTTCTAGAGTCTACTAACCTTCCTAAACCCCTGCAAGGAATTACAGATATGATCAGTGGCTCCTGAATCAATTTACAGATATGATCAGTGGCTCATAAATTAACAATCCAAGTGGAAGTTGATCTAACCATTAATATAGACTCTAGATAACCTGTGGATTTTTCTTGGCTTGAAGATCTGGACACTCCTTTTTCCAGTGTCCCTTCTTCCATACTTGAAACATCTGCCCTTGGGTTTATCTTTAGGTTAGGACTTGGGCTGATGCACTGCATTTCCCTTCTTCTTCGAGAACTGACCTTCTTCTTCTTGAACTTTCTGGGCTTGGGCCTAATTCTCGAAGAAAAAGCCATCATCACTCTAGCCTGTGGCTTCATAACCTTCTTTGCCACCTGGAGCTCCTTCATCAACTTAGTTAAACCCATGTTTAACTTGTTCATGTTGTAATTCAACTTGAACTGAGTGAATGAGCCTAGCAAAAATTTGAGAACCATGTCTACTTGGCTCTCGGGGTCAATAACAGCCCACAAGACTTCTGCTTCCTCGAAAGCAGCAATCATCTTGAGCATATGCTCTCTGACTGATGCTCCATCAGCCATCTTGGTATTTATGATCGTTCTAAAAGCCTTCTGTCTTGCAAGCCAGCTCTTATCCACAAACATTGTGGCTAGAGATGTGCTAATATCATATGCAGTAGCCATGTGCTCGCGTTTAGATTGTAGCACATTTGACATGGAGGCTAACATATAGTATCAGGCCATTTTGTCAGCCTTCTTCCATGTTTTTTCAGCCTCACGCTCCTCAACAGTAGAACCTTCTCCGATTATTGGGCAGGTCTCATATAGGATATACTTATACTCTTCGGCTAAGAGTATTATGTCCAGGTTTCTTTTTTAGTCCATATATTTTGGACTCGTTAGCTTATTCTCATGGAGAATAACGGCCAAGGGACTGAAAGAACCTCCACCAATCATTTCTGAAATTTAAAAAATAAAAGAAATTCTCAATATTTGTAAAATAAAAATAATTTTGTGCACTTTATCCTCATATTAAACTTGATAATAGCTAATCCCATTGCTATTACCTTTAACATGATTAATTTGGCTCTTAGGAAAACTGACATAGCTTCTTGGGAAGATTAACAGTTTACTAAGTTATATGTGTTAACCACCACAAATTAATTTTCCTTCTAGATAATGATCAAGAAGATAACTCCATCGAGGGGATGGTTGTTTCTTCTCATTTCCTATAGACATACCTCGCACTATAACCTCCAACTTGGGCCGGCAATCATAATACGTGTCCCGAGTTATCAATTACATCATTCTATTAATTCTAGATCCTTATGATATCTCCATCCTATACGGATCATGGCCCATGGGAAAACCCATGGATCACGATCCTGGGTGGGTGCCTACGACATGGGCGCCCAATACAACAGCTGCTACAAGGAAGCTGCTGCTCGATTTAAGCAAGGAAACTAGGCTTCCACGAGGAAATAGCTTATGCGAGGAAGCTTCCTCACGCACGCCCTTGAGCCGAGGCCATCTTGAGCCCGACTGGCCTGGGTGGCCTCAACTCTCCTCACAACAGCAACATTGGCTCGACTCGCTCAGTCCATCTTCTCCACGATTTCGCTGCAATTTTTTCGTTCTGCAAATTTTTGCTGTCTCCTCTAGAATGCTCTTCGATTGTCCAAAGCTATTTCTTGTTACATTTTTTCACCAAAAAGCATAACAACTACCTATACCCTTTCAAATTAGGCTTACACGAAGCTAAAGAAAACTGTGAAGAAAAATTTACCGAAACACCTATACCTCAACAATGAGATGTACAGCCATTCTACCCATAACAAAACAATGAAAGATCTCATTATAATAGGTCTTGCCAGGTTTTATTAACTAGCATGTATCATCCTAAGCCTTTCATAGCCAATGTTCTGATACCACTTTAATGGAATGAAAAATGGAAGAGCTTGCATGCGCCGGAAATAAAACGGACACAGCACAATGGAAGGTTAAAAAAAATACCTCTTCGTATCCTTTTCTGGTCTGGTCGAGAAGATGACGCACCAACCACGGGAGAAGCTAACTGCCTTGATGATGATTCCGGTGAGAATCCAACAATCCGTCAGCTACTTCTTGGCATAAACGCGAAGCTTTTTGCTTCTCAGAATATACCTAGGCCTATCTAAGTTGGTGAAACAACCTAGGCGAGGATGGTCCTTCTTGATCCTTTGCTATTAATTAGCAAATACAAGAAGATGAGAAAAGGAAGAAAAGAAGAAGAGAATGTGAGAAGCTGGGAGAAAGAAAACAAGAGAATAGAAGCTCTAGTCTTCTGTTTGCCTTCTGTCATGTGTTTAGTTTAGGCTCTACACAATGACTCCTATTCACATCCAAAATAACCCAACCCTGGTGTTTTGATATTTCAAACATCCGGAGGTTATCAACAAAAGAGGTTTGGGTTATCCCCAACTTTTCTATACTGTAAATAATAAAGAACCCTTTAGTCCAAGCTATTGAGCCAAAATAATTTATTATTTTTCCTTGGACCCAATGAGTCCAAAAATAATAACTATTAATTATTTATTTCTTGCGCCTATTAAAGTAACTCAATAAATAATTAATGAGCCCAGATGAACTAAAATAATTATTAAGCCTTTTATTAACTAGTTTAAGTCCAGGTTAATTTTTCTAATTATTCAATCTAAGCTTAAGCCCCAAATATTTAATTAACTAATCAAACTAGATAATAAATTTAATTTCTCAATTTCTTTTATTTTATTTCAATTCAAAAATAAATTTGACTTCCTGAATAAAATAAAATCATTTTTCCATTATAACCATTTTTTCAATCTAAAATAATTAGGACTTACGGGCTATTCTAAGGACCAAAAAGAAACATCGCATTAGCTACTAAAATGACAAAAATACCACTTCTATATAAATAGCTGTATTTTATATTTTAAATATTTCCTAATATCACCATAAGGAAATATTGACCCCAAGGACAATGTTGCATTAGCTATGTCTTCTACCTATATGTGAAATGACTAAAATACCCCTCTACACATCGCTATTCATTTAGAGAGGAAAGAGTATACTAACACCTCTGTAAACGACATCTACCATCCTTAGGCTTCTAGTCCAATAATCCATGACTTTTTGGAATATTCCAACTTTCCAAGAGAGTTACCCTAAAGCCAATATCTAAGTCATGTTCTCCAGGTCCCTGGATAATTAGATCATTCGGACAACCACAAGGGGCGATATAGTGTAGATACTATCTTGTACAAGTCTGTCTTGACTAACTAGTCACATATACCCAATATACAAGTATATTGGTCCTTCTCAAGAACCTTAACTATAGTATATTAAAGTATACATTTTCAGCTTTGTCAGGCCACCAACTTATACTGAAACTGTAGAGTACAAGTCCACGCTGTAACAGTAGTAGTATGGGTGATAGGGTCTAAATTAGTCATATATTTCCTAGTTATTTGAGGCCATTTTGGGATATATTTTCTACAATAACTGGTCATATTCCTTTATATTTGAGATTTAACCCTTGAAAAGGTATTTTGTACATTATTCCAAATTTTAGGGGTAAAATAAGGCAAAATCGTCGCTAAACAAACTAGAGGCGTCGCCGACCACGTGCTGTTGGCACACACTTCAAAATGATGAAAAATCGGTGAAACAGAATCTGAAGAGAACACAGCCGGTGCGGTTAGGAGCCCAGAAGGAGGCGCCGACTGGGACCTGGAAGAACATGGAACGAAAATCAAGAAAAATCGACGAATGGACAGAGAGACAGCATGCAACCAGTGCTAGCCCTAGGCAGGACAGGCGACGCCAGCTGTGCACTGGTACAAAGGCGGTGCCTTGATTTTCATATGCATTTTTGGTAATTTTCAGAATTTTGGTATTTTCCTACTTCTATTCGGCCAGAAACCCTAGAGGGACGAATTTAGGCACTCCTAAAGCCTATAAATAGAGAAAAAACATAAGTCAAATGGATGAATTCAAGGAGCAAAATACAAAATCACTCAAAATCAAGGAGGAATTCATCAAATCAAGAAGGATTGTACAAGAGAGTCTACGAAGAAAGAAGAAGGAGGCTTGTCTATGAGTACTTTCTTTTAACTTTGTTTTCTTTTCTTGAACAATAATCTATTAATTATTTTATTGTAATTCAACATTATTTTCAATATTCATGATTTTTAGAGTTACTTTGATCTTTTGATTAATTGATTATTATTCTTGGTATTTAATTACTTATACGAGATTAATTTGTTGTTTCTTTCTATTAATTTGCATGGAAAAGGGGTTGATGGTAGCCTCAATTCATTAATTTCATATTTGTTGTCTTTTAACTTGCTTGGAAAATGGGTTAATTGCTAAGAACTGGGTAATTAAAGGTTAATTGATGTCTGACAGGATATAGATTCATTAGTTAGTTTCATGTTTTAAATTTGCCAGGATATGGGGATTTAATCAAGGATTGTGTTTAATGCATCTTTTGGGTGAATTAGTTGAGACAGGATATGTTATGCTAATTTGTTTAGAAGATAGTGATTTCATGGATTGAAAAGAAGTGAATCTATCTTAATCCTTCATAATGCCAAGAGAATGATTAGTTATAATATTGATTGGGTACTTTAAAGTCGTGTTTGTCAAAATAATGGTTTGAGTTACATAATTCTCCATCCTTGACAGGTATATATTCTTTTTTTTCTTTTTTATTCTTTTTCACTTTATTGAGTCGATTAAACAATGAAAGAAAATTGATTACTGCATACTTGTTCCTTAAGGATCGATACTCGTTTTAAACTCTATGCTATACTTAATGATGAGTACACTTACTCATATGTGTAATTTGGGGTTAATGTTTTAATTTAAACTTAATTGGGAATGTGCTTATTTTTATATGATTTTTTATACCCAAATTCGTACACATCAAGTTTTTAGCGTCATTGCCGGGGAACAATATCATGAAAGCTTGGATTTTGTTGATTTAACCATGTAAATATGTAAATATATAAAATTGTACAATTGTTCTTTTTTGAAAAATGTGCCATCTTTTGTATCTTGTGTATTTTTGTAATCTAATTTACTAACTTTGACTGATGTTTAATTGACTAATTTGTTCTTTTAATTTTGTTTGAATTATGAATTCCATTATCTAACTTTCTTCTTGTCTTTTCTAGGTGTTAGCCTTGGTATATGACCCGACGATCTAAAGGCGATATAGTATATTTTCATCCTGAAATCGAAAGCACATCGTCAAAAATCCGCTAGACAATCAAAAGGAACTTACTCGCAGACATGGACGGTGCTCAAAACAACAATGCTAGAAACAACAGGAAAGTCATGGATGACTTTGTGAAACCTGCAATCTCGGGCACAGGCTCAAGTATCACTAGACCTAGGGTGGATGTAAATAATTTTGAAATAAAGCCCAATATCATCCAGATTGTCCAAAATATAGTCCAATTTGATGGGCTACCTAAAAAAGATTACAATGCCCACCTAGCTAGTTTTCTTGAAATTTGTGATACCTTTAAGAAGAATGGTGTTTTTGAAGATGTCATAAAACTAAGACTTTTTCCTTTTTCTTTGAGAGATAGAACCAAATCCTGGTTAAAATCTTTACCTACAGGTTCCATCACCACTTAGAATGCCCTAACTGAAAATTTTCTTGCCAAATATTTTCCTCCAGGTAGGACATCCAAACTCAGAAATAAAATTTTTGCCTTCCAATAATTAGATTCTGAACCTTTGTATGAAAGTTGGAAGAGGTTCAAATAGATGTTGAGAAAGTGTCCACACCACGGATTTGAGCTAGGAATGTAGATGCTCATCTTTCTTAATGGCCTTACGTTTGCAACACGACAAGTGGTGGACTCTTCTATAGGGGGTTTCATCAATCATAAGACCCTGGAATAGGT
This sequence comes from Voacanga thouarsii, assembly GCA_026120185.1. Lineage (NCBI taxonomy): Eukaryota > Viridiplantae > Streptophyta > Magnoliopsida > Gentianales > Apocynaceae > Voacanga > Voacanga thouarsii. The sequence continues at coordinate 218,383 of JANUWF010001150.1, forward strand.
ATTCAATCTCATTGAAAATTTGGCTTCTAATAACTATTCTTGGGGAAATGCAAGGTCTAGAGCTCGTGTGCAAGAAGTGCACAATGTGGATGTCGTAGCAACTTTGGAAGCTAAGGTGGAATCTTTAACTTAAAAGATGGACCAAATGGTAATGCCTCAAGGCCAAGTGCTAAACGTAAGTTATGATTTCTGTGGAGAAGGGCATTTAAATCATGAGTGCCAAAATATGGGTTCGCTCCAAGAAACCATGGAACAAGCAGCCTTTACAGGTAATGGCCGTCCAGGTAACAATCCCTATAGCTCTACTTACAATCCTGGTTGGAGAAATCACCCTAACTTCTCTTGGAGCAATGCAAACCAACCTAGGCAGGGCTCTTTCAACTTTGGGGGAAATTAGAGGAACTGGCCTCCTTTGAACAACAATTTAGTACCTTCCAAGCCACCATTGGAGGAATTGATTGACCAATTGATAAGTACAACGGAGACTAAGTTCTAAGGAGTTGATGCTACAACAAGGAAATTAGAAGCCTCCATGCACAACTTGGAGAGCCAAATTGGCCAACTGGCTAAATTACTTGGGAATCGTCAAGCAGGGACATTACTAGGGAACACCGAAGATAATCCACGTGATCAAGGCCGTGGAAAGCATTAAAGTCTTTCTTGTACTTTTCTTTTTCGTACTATTTTTGTGAAACTAGCCAACCTTAGAATAAGGGGGTCGGGATGCATATCATATTATTCTGCATAAAAATATATATTTTTGAATGATTTTAAGTGCTTTAGAATTATAGTTTGTAGGTTAAATGACTTACTTATGTTTGTTGGGTAGGAAGGATAAAAATGTAATTTTGCTTGATGTCGAAATAGGAAGTTGGCTTGAGGCTTAGATAAGAAGAGAATTTGATTGAATAAATAAATAAATAAATAACTAAATAAATAAGATTTAATGTGGTTAAGTGGTTAGAGCTTTGTATTGCTTGATTATGTGATTATGATTATTTAGGTTACTTGGGAAATTTAGTTTGGGAGAAGAAGGATTTTATAATTTAGTATCAAGTGCATGAAAGAATAATTAGATTTTAGGTTGTTTAAAGATAAGATATATGTTGGATTTAGCAAAACAAAAGCTGTTATGGATAATTGGTTAGAATTAAGGGTTGAATTTGAGAGGACTCGAGTTCAAACCACCTCCCGCCTACTCCTTTCTCTTTTTTTAATCTATTTTTTTATTTTCTGTATTATTTTCATCTTAAAAAAATAAATTAAATTAAATTAAAAATGTATTGTAACTAAGTTTATCAACTCCCGAAGTGATAGCCTTGAAGGTGGTAAATATTATTTCTGTTTTACTCACAGTTTTATCAACCCAGCTTCCTACTCCGGTTGGGAAGTTTCTTTGAATTTCAAACTACCATTTTTCTCTTCGGTGAACCAAGTGCTGTTGACAAAAAAAAAAAAAAAAAAAAAGGAACTCACGAAACGAAGCCTTCTCTTTTTTCCCAAAGCATTCAAGAAGACTTTTAGAATTGTAAAAAAATTCTGTGTATCCACACTTTGCAAAACCCAGGCAAAACACATTCCAATTTACCAAAACAGCAAAACTCTTAGGTTCTAATCAACGATCAGAGCAAGCAAGCGCTTAGCAAACTATCTACCAAAGTCCAAGAGATCTCCTAGCTACGAAGTTAGGACTTTTGGCAAGACCGCGATCGTCACTTCCTGCCCAATTTTAATCAAGTCTTGACCCTCTCTTGTTGTTCTTTTTCGCTGTGCGTGGGATGGTTTGGAATAGGGCGGTTCCTCTCATGAATAAGTTCCTGTTAAATTGGTTTTAATTTTGGTGAAGGAGAAGGTATTTAGATGTGTTGTCTATGCTGTTTTGGTGAAAGATTCGGTAAAACCTGTGCTGCTATGGCATGTCTTATTTAATATCTATTAAATACTTACTAGGTTTACCGTATGTTGTTTAATACATATGCTTTTATGTATTTATTTATCTATTTTATTTATTTATTTATCTACCTATTTTATTTATTTATTTATTTATCTATTTATTTATCTATTTATTTATTTGTTTTTAATTTAACTTACAAATTGATTCTTGGATTTTATTTATAGAATATCCTTAACCTATGTAGTAGTTTAGGTAGAGCGAATAGTTGTTTGATTTTGTTATTGAGTCAAGGTTGGGGATTGATGTGATGGTTCGTATAAAGGACTTTGGAGTGTTATGTCTGTGTGGCTTATTGGTTATTTTTGGGCTGATAGTAACTTATATCCTATGCTTACCCCAAACAGGGCTAGGTTGACGTGATCATCAACTTGGAGAATTATTTTACCTGTGAAAACAAGATGTCAGGTAGGTTCCTGCATGGAATCATTTGAAGGCCAAGATTAATGTGGCAAGCCAAACTCAATGTATACAAGTATTTGTTCTGTAAAGGCAATTAAGAACAATTTTCTTTTTTATTTCAGTCAAGCAAACCATTTGAAATTTAACAAGCAATTTTACATAGAAACACTAAACTCTTTCTAAAACTCAACTTTGACAAGAAATTTAGAAACCTCAATTGCTACTTTCAAGTAAATCATTGTGTGTTCTTTTTCTCCCAAGTGGGATAAACAACGTTCAGTACTTAATAAGGATAGACTACTAGGACTAGTCTTTGAAAGATTAGGGTAAGTCTCTCAGTAGGTGGCCACCTCTGAGGGGTGAGTCCTTCCCGGTTAGGATGTCAGTCCGGTAGGTCATACCGGTCCAAGCTAACAAGTTTCAGTCAAGTGGACTGTGTGTTTCCGAGTGGACAACAGGTAAGTTGGGTGTAGAGATGGAGGAGTATCTCCCCTGGTAGGCCGTACACCTACCTTTTGTTAGCATGCTCAACGTGTGGCATTCTGACCATTATATTGTCATGGGGCCTAACATTTGGTAACCCATGGCTACCTCTTTGGGTGGTTGTATTTATTGTGCACATGTATAGTTTGAAAAGCAAAACACCACCCTTTATTTTTAACATTTATTTAATGCTTGCCAACACTTTCACTTATAAAACTTTTACAACTTGCATACATGAACTGTTTTACCTGAAACACTTAAAGCATTCACGGGCTTACTGAGATTTTTATCTCACCACCTTTTATGCCATGTTTTCAGGTCGATCCTGCTGTGAAGGTCATTAGCTAGATTGTTGCTTGTGATTTTGAATACTCTTTGTTAATTTCCTTATGTGATGTTTTTCAGAGATTGTAGCAGACAATTTATTTTGGATTTGTTCATGTATTATTAGGCTGTAATAAGTTTAATTTTAAAGAATTTCTTGTAGGATTTCTAAATTAATTAAACAGATTAAATGCAGCGGAAAATAGCAAGAAATCCAAGCCATAGATCACGGGTTTGCAGTTGAAACGGGAAAAAGAGAAGATCACGCTTATTACCTCTTGAAGCCGGAATTTAAATTTTTCTTGTTCCAAGAATGCAGGCGCGATCCAGATCACAAAACCGGTTCACAGCAGCTCAACTGAAGTCCAAGAAAGAACACCCTCTAATGATAATCCATACAAGGTCGAACGCTCACAATCTCACAATTCTATGCTAATAGAATTTAGGAGGCTAGGGTTTGATTAATAAGAGAGAGACGGCTAGGGTTTGATCAAGAGAGAGACAGAGAAAGGGTTTCTCTGTTATTGCGTAAATAGTCTGTGTCTCTTACCCTAAGGAAACCATTTCCTTATATTTATAGATTTATAATTACCGTAAATTGTAACTTAGTCCTTCAACGTCCAATTGTCAACAAATTTGTCCTTGATGTTTACTTAATTATAATTAGGTCCCATGAATTATAACAAACTTATAATTCACCTATAAATATATTCCCTTCTCTTAATTAACCACACGGTATTATCAAATAATATATTTGAGCATTCAAACCTTTATTGCGTGTGACCCATTAGGTTTCCTGATCTTATTATTAGCATAATATGAATTAATTCTAACAATATTAGAATTAATAATCCTTAATAAAATAAAGAATTAAATTTATTAATTCTCTAATTAATAAATCCATATTTAGCATATCAAGAGCGACATCTAGCAATGACTCTTGACCACCCAAAAGTCCAGAAAGTCAAGTGGCTTGACATGAACCTTTCAATAGCAAATTATCAGTGCAATATACTCCTTTCACCATACAATATCTCATTCGATCTAGAGCATGAAATTAGTGCCAACTCCCCCCAGAATATTATTAATTCTGGCTCGAATATTTTAGTATTTGTTCAAGAAATCCATTACTCGATATGTGTATCAATTGGAACCATTTCCATCACATAGTCGCCTTGGCCAAGGACTTCATGAGTAATGATTTCTACATGTGGCCTTGAGATATACTCTCCTACTATTAGAAGTGGTGAATCCTTTATTGACTTTCTCAGCTACTTTCGTTTACTTTACGTTGTACCCAATATCCATTCCATAGGCAGTCCTAGATAAGACTCCAAAGATTAGAATCAAAGTACAACGCTCGTTAAACAAAGTACCTTGGAGATCTCAAGTCTAAGGATACTTGCACACTTGCTATAATGAGATTCTATCACTAGTACTAAATAGTTATCCAAGTGATTATCTCGTAGCTAGGTCATCCAATGAACTTGTTCCAAAACAAGCATCCACATGTTAATCCTGAGTATCCCAATACTCACGGATATGAGAACCACCGCTTGATCCAATCAAGAGATATAACATGTGCCAATCTTGGCGTATTAATAATATCCCATCTTATTAATACTATGACTGGGGATTATTTAAGTACAAACACTGCATAGTGTAGTAGGAATCTCACATCATGATCTCTATCATGATTTCCTTAATACTGTGTTGTACTAGGGACTTTATCTAACGGTTTGTATACATATTTAGATATAACAATCAAACTAAAAGATAAAGAATGTCTCTTATTAATTTAATATGCAATATAGATGGTACACGTGATTGCCTCTAGAGCACAACACTAACCAACTCCCACTTGCACTAGAGCCAATCATTCATGTATCGAATACCAAATGACTCAACATGTTTATCATGTTTCTTCTGGGAAAGCGCTTTAGTGAGTAGATCAGCTATGCTCTGATCCGTGGGAATCCTCTCTATCTTTACATCTCCTCTATCTATGATTTCTCTAATCAGATGATAGCATCTAAGTACATGCTTGGATCGTTGATGAGACCGTGGTTCCTTTACCCGTGCAATGGCTCCATTGTTGTCACAATACAAAGGTATCAAATCAACAATGTCTGGCACCACTCCAAGTTCAATGATGAACTTCTTGATCCATACCGCTTCTTTAGTCGCTTCGTAAGTCGCTATGTACTCGCTTCAGTAGTCGAATCGGCAGTAGTCTCTTGTTTGGAGCTCTTCCAACTAACCGCCCCACCACCTAATGTAAATACATAGCCGAATTGTGATTTGAAGTCGTCCTTATCGGACCGAAAGCCGGCATCGTATACCCTCTTACTTGTAAATCACCATCTCCATATATCAAGAATGCATCCTTAGTCCTTCGTAAGTACTTAAGGATATTCTTTACAACCGCCCAGATGACCCTCTCCAGGATCGATTGGTATCCGCTCGTCAAACTAAGAGCACACGATACATCGGGCCTAGTACATATCATACCATACATGATAGACCCAATTGCCGAAGCATATGGAATTCTACTCATGTGATCCCTTTCAACTTGTGTCTTTGGAGACATCGACTTTGAAAGGCTTACACCATGTGTCATAGGTAAGAATCCTCTTTTGGATTGATCCATGCTCGAACCTTTTCAACACTTTGTCTATGTATGTAGACCGTGAAAGACCTAGCAACCTTCTAGATCTATCTCTATAGATCTTTATTCCCGTAATATAGGTTGCTTCTCCAAGGTCTTTCATGGAGAACATCTTGGACAACCAAATCTTCACCGATTGAAGAGTGGAAACATCATTTCCTATAAGCAATATGTCATCTACATAAAGCAATAGGAAAACAACTTTACTCCCACTAACCTTCTTGTACACACAAGGTTCATCCATGTTTTGAATGAAACCAAAATCTTTAATTGTCTCATCAAAATGGATATTCCAACTCCTAGATGCTTGCTTAAGTCCATAAATGGACCTTTGCAACTTGCACACCTTTGTGCTATCTTTGGATATGAAACCTTCAGTCGTGTCATATACACTTCCTCAATCAGGTTTCCATTAAGGAAAGCTGTTTTCACATCCATTTGCCGGACCTCATAATCGTAATGAGCGGCAATGGCTAGGAGTATTCTTATGGATTTCAACATCGCGACCGGTGAAAAAGTTTCGTCATAGTCAATACCTTGTCGTTGACGATAACCTTTTGCTACCAAGCGAGCCTTATAGGTAACCACATTACCATCCATGTCGGCTTTTCTTTTGAAAACCCATTTACACCCTATAGGCTTGATTCCTTCAGGTGGATCAACCAAAGTCCATACTTAGTTGTCATACATAGAATCCATCTCTGACTTCATAGCTTCGAGCCATTTGTCAGATTCTGAACTATTTAGAACATCCTTGTAAGTAGTAGGCTCATCGTCATCTATGAGCAATACGTCATTATGGTCACTTATGAGAAATCCATATCTCTCAGGTGCCACTCGTATCCTACTTGACCTACAAAGCTCTTGTGTGTTGGAAGGTTCATCTATTTGAATAGATACAGGTTCAGAAGGTTGATCAATATTTGTTTGCTTTTCTTGAACTTCACTAAGTTCACGCTTGCTCCCACTATCTTCTTTGAACATGTGCTCCTTCTCTAAGAAGACAGCATGTTTTGAAATAAAAACTTTATTTTCAGAAGGAAGATAGAAGTAATATCCAAACGATTCTTTTGAATATCCAACAAACAAACATTTGTCAGACTTATTTTCAAGTTTGTCTGATATTACCTTTTTAACAAAAACAGGGCAACCCCAAATCCTTAAATGAGATAACTTTGGTCTCTTACCAAAGAATAACTCATAAAGAGTGGTATCAACCGTTTTTTATAGAACTCTGTTTAAAATGTAAACAGCAGTCTCCAAGTGCGTACTCCCAAAACGATTTTGGTAAGTCTCGCAAAAGCCATCATGGTCCTTACCATGTCTAGAAGGGTTCGATTCCTTCTCTCGTATACACCTTTATGTTGAGGTGTATATGGTGGAGTCCATTGAGATAATATTCCGTTATCTCTTAGATAACTTAGAAACTCTTGACTTAAGTATTCACCTCCTCGATCGGATCTAAGAGCTTTAATACTTTTACCAAGTTGTTTCTCTACTTCATTCTTGAAGTCTTTGAAACGGTCAAAGGCTTCAGATTTGTATTTCATCAAATACAAATACCCATATCGAGAATAATCATCAATAAAGGTAATGAAGTATTGATAACCTCCTCTTGCTTGTATTGACATCGGGCCACATACATCCGAATGTACGAGTTCTAATAACTCTTTTGCCCTTTCTCCTTTTCTTGAAAAAGAAGTTTTAGCCATTTTTCCAAGTAAACAAGATTCGCATGTGTCATATGATTCGTAATCAAATGACCCTAAGTCACCCAATTTGTATAACTTAGACACACGTTTTTCATTTACATGGCCTAAACGACAATGCCATAAGTAAGATGAGATTAAGTTATCCTTTTTATGTTTCTTTTTACTTATATTGAGAATTGGATTATACATGTCTAGAACATATAAACCATTGATCAAAGTTGCAGAACCATAATGAATATCATTTAATGAGAAAGAACAACATTTATTCTTAAAACTTAAATGAAATCCGAATAAGTCTAAACAAGCAACTCGAGATAATGTTTTTCAACAAAACTGGTACAAAATAACAGCTTTGTAGTTCTAAAACTAATCCGTAAGGTAGATTGAGATGATAAGTCCCCACAGACTAGTGCAAGCAACCTTTGCTCCATTTGCAGCTCGTAGGTCCACGTCACCTTTCTCTAACCTTTTACCGTCCTTTAGTCCCTGCAAATTATTGCATAAATGAGATCCACAACCGGTATCCAATACCCATATCTCATTATTAAAGGCAGTATTAATCTCAATCATAAACATACCAGGATTAGAAGTAGAAGTGCTTGCAAGCTTCTCCTTCTCCTTCTTTTCCTTCACAGTCTCCAAGTAGGCCTTGCAGTTACGCCTCCAATGGCCCATTTTACCACAATGATGACATGGGCCTTTAGGGGCAGCCTCCTTCTTCTTGACACCTCCTTTGGGCTTAGTAGGAGTGTTCTTCTTCTTCTTTTTAGAAACCTTTTTCTTAGAAGATGAAGAACCTACTAACAAGATTGCCTTATCATCCTTTTTCATACAGGACTCAGCAGTCTTAAGCAGATTGATTAGCTCGTGTATGGTGGTCTCAATATTATTCATGTGGTAGTTGATCACAAACTCGTGAAAACTACTTGGTAATGATTGTAGAATTAAGTCAATACTTAACTCATGATCCATTACGAACCCAAGAGACCCAAGCTTTTCCATGTAGCCCAACATCTCGCAACCCATGAGTGGCCACTAAAGCACCCTCAACCATCTTAGCACGGAACAGCTTGTTTAGAGATCTCATATCTCTCTCGTTCTAGCTTGTTTATCAAACAGACTCTTTAAGATGGAGGATCATCGATTGAGCATCCATATGCTCATGTTGTTTTTGCAGCTCAGGAGACATTAACGCCAGCATGATACAAGATGATGTGTCGCTATCTTCTTTGTGCTTCTTGTGGACAGCATGCTCTTCAGCAGGAGTATCTTGAGCTGGAGGTGGCGGAATAGGAGCTTCTAGCACGTAGAGCAACTTTTCCGACTTGAAAATGATTCTCAAGTTTCTATACCAGTCCAAATAGTTTGATTCAGTGAGCTTATTTGTTTCCAAGATGCTACGCAAGATTAGGTTTGTCGACATGATGCAAATGACCTAGATGTAAAGATAGAATTATTAGAACATGTATATGCAGATGCAATGCAATTAATTAGGTCTTTAATTAAGTGCATAATTATTCCATTATTTTTACTCAAACCAATAGCCCCCACTATTGATTCGGGAAAACCCGTTAGAAGCTTTCCTAGTAGACCGATATCCAAATTCCTTAAGAATAACCTTGGGTTTGCCCAACAAGCCATCCTTAAGTTCATTGGTAGGTATCCAATACCAATTACATCGTATGTAACTACCGGATCATTGGGTGATTAACAGCTTTTAATCTTAAAGCCTTTTGGGCTACCCCAACTTTTCCTCTAAATTTTTTTATGCTTGAGTTTGCCCAACCGGGATAAAGAATTTAGTTAAACCTGACCCATTAATCAGGAATTTAATTCCATAGCATGAACATGCCCGATGTAAAGTAGGCTTGGGTTTGCCCAACAACTTGGTCTTGAAAAAGAACTCTCGTTCTTACTATATTAATGGAAGGAATTAGGTTTAAAATTATTTGAGGGATTTGTTCCTTTTAGTGGTCTCATTGTTAGGCATGCATACAATTTATCAATAAGCAGCATAAATTGATAAACATGGTAATAAACAATTACGTGGTATGGTTATGGATTTTCTAAATTAATTTTCTTGAGCCACCAAGGAAATTAATATGGTCAACCCTTTTGTGTTCATGCATGATATAAGTAGAGGGTCTTACCATCTCGCCTTATTTTGAACGCCATCTTAAAAATCTTGAAAGTAAAATTCTACCTCAATCTAACCAATATAAGCTAATTACATAATTTCCTAAAAAGAGAAACCTCGAGTTACATTCAAGGAGAGTTAGATGAGAAGAGAATCACATCAGAATTTGTGAGAAGGCAGGACACGCAGGCCCTATTTCATTAAAACAAAGCGGTAAAGTGCATGAACAGATATAATTGGTTTTAGTCCATAACCATCCACCATGCCATTAACTATGCTTAAACAAAATAAACATATACTTTTATTTTTCTAAAATCATTATTTTGGGAGAATAAAACAAATTCTAAAATCAACATTTTAGAAAATACATTAATTTTAAATTTTCAAAATCACTATTTTGAAAAATTGAATTGATTGTCTCAAAACTAATTTTAAGAAAATGCTGGCCGGTTAGCGGGCAGGGGTCAAGGGGGCAGCGTCCCCATGGAAAATTTTTTTTATTTTACCACCTCTCATCAAATGAGATTTTCCCTTTCAAAATTCTATTCCAGAACCCTTTTTTTTATTTTTTAAACACCGAACAAAAACCACCACGTGCGGCTTGGATTTTCTGCAAATTTTTGTTCAGTTCAGGGCCGTTTCTAGATCAATCAAAACCAGTTTTTGACGTTGATCTTTGTTAATATTTATTAACAAACCATTGTGATCATTCTCACAATCAATTTAACAATCCAAATTGTTAAACGGAAGGCTTAATTACAGGATGAACATCAACTGAAGCCAAAACCTGAACACAGACGCAGAACCATTCTGCAATATTTTCGAAAGCATAAAACCCACAACGCAGAAACGATTTCTACAACCCAGATTATTCAAAACAAAACCCAGACGATTACATACAAACCATCAGACATGATCATACAATTAACATGCTATAATCATGCAATTTACATGCTTGAACAATTCAAAGCAATAAAACATCCCATTAAAACGCAAACCCGTAGGCTCTGATACCACTGTAGGATTTCTAAATTAATTAAACAGATTAAACGCAGTGGAAAATAGCAAGAAATCCAAGCCATAGATCACGGGTTTGCAGTTGAAACGGGAAAAAGAGAAGATCACGCTTATTACCTCTTGAAGCCGGAATTTAAATTTTTCTTGTTCCAAGAATGCAGGCGCGATCCAGATCACAAAACCGGTTCACAGCAGCTCAACTGAAGTCCAAGAAAGAACACCCTCTAATGATAATCCATACAAGGTCGAACGCTCACAATCTCACAATTCTATGCTAATAGAATTTAGGAGGCTAGGGTTTGATCAAGAGAGAGGCAGAGAAACGGTTTCTCTGTTATTGCGTGAATAGTCTGTGTCTCTTACCCTAAAGAAACCGTTTCCTTATATTTATAGATTTATAATTACCGTAAATTATAACGTAGTCCTTCAATGTCCAATTGTCAACAAATTGGTCCTTGAAATTTACTTAATTACAATTAGGTCCCATGAATTATAACAAACTTATAATTCACCTATAACTATATTCCCTTCTCTTTATTAACCCCACAATATTATAAAATAATATATTTGAGCATTCAAACCTTTATTGTGTGTGACCCATTAGGTTTTCTGATCTTATTATTAGCATAATATGAATTAATTCTAACAATATTAGAATTAATAATCCTTAATAAAATAAAGGATTAAATTTATTAATTTTCTAATTAAAAAATTCATATTTAACATATCAAGAGTGACATCTAGCAATGACTCTTGACCATCCAAAAGTCCAAAAAGTCAAGTGGCTTGACATGAACCTTTCAATAGCAAATTATCAGTGCAATAAACTCCTTTCACCATACAATATCTCATTCGGTCTAGAGCATGGAATTAGTGCCAACTCCCTCCAGAATATTATTAATTCTTGCCCGAATATTTTAGTACTTGTTCAAGAAATCCATTACTCAATATGTGTATCAATTGGAACCATTTCCATCACATAGTCGCCTTGGCCAAGGACTTCATGAGTAATGATTTCTACATGTGGCCTTGAGATATACTCTCCTATTATTAGGAGTGGTGAATCCTTTATTGACTTTCTCAACTACTTTCGTTTACTTTACGTTGTACCCAATATCCATCCCATAGGCAGTCCTAGATAAGACTCCAAAGATTAGAATCAAAGTACAACGCTCGTTAAACAAAGTACCTTGGAGATCTCAAGTCTAAGGATACTTGCACACTTGCTATAATGAGATTCTATCACTAGCACTAAATAGTTATCCAAGTGATTATCTCGTAGCTAGGTCATCCAATGAACTTGTTCCAAAACAAACATCCACACGTTAATCCTGAGTATCCCAATACTCACGGATATGAGAACCACCGCTTGATCCAATCAAGAGATATAACATGTGTCAGTCTTGGCGTATTAATAATGTCCCATCTTATTAATACTATGACTGGGGATTATTTAAGTACAAACACTGCATAGTGTAGTAGGAATCTCACATCATGATCTCTATCATGATTTCCTTAACACTGTGTTGTACTGGGGACTTTATCTAACGGTTTATATACATATTTAGATATAACAATCAAACTGAAAGATAAAGAATGCCTCTTATTAATTTAATATGCAATATACATGGTACACGTGATTGCCTCTAGAGCACAACACTAATATTTCTTTTATTTTATTTTATGAGACTTAGTTATAAATACCCCTTATCCTATGGACGGGATGACATCCCCGGCCCTGATGGGCTTAGGAAGTTGGGTGCTACAATTTTCTTTACTTTTTGCTTATTTTTCCTTTCTAGTTTTTATGCTTTGGTGTTTTTCTTTTGTGTATTTTTCTTTCTAGGTAATTCAACAATGCTCCTTTCTGCTGGAATTTAACTCTTTTGTAGGAGAATGCATAATACAATGAAAGTATTTTCTTTCTTCTCTTTTTCCCTTTATTTTTAGTCCCGTGGCAATATTTCCTTACTCTATTTGTTTGGCCATTGAGGACAATATCCAGTTTAAGTGTGGAGAAGTGGTTAGAATGAAAATTCTTCTATGCTTCATTCTTTTTGAAATTCTTTGAACCTTTTGAGCAAATTTTTCATGATGTATTTTTAATGCATGTCTTTGTGCTAGATCATAGAGCATATGTTCTACATCATTTGTGGCTTATGCATGACTTTTTGCACGCACTTGGACTAAGTAGTTCTTGATCAAATGCTTTACATTGTTCTTACACCTATTTTTCTGCTAAAATTCATTGAGTATTCTATAACTTACTTGAATACCTCTCGAGGCAAAAAAAGAAAGACATTCATGATTTAACTTAGGGATGACAGTAATAGGCCTTCTTTGGATAGTTTGAGCTTTTCAAGCCTACCTATTTTATATTATCCCTAGTGCCTATTTTGAGCCTAAACTGTTAATTTCTTTCTTAAACCCGTTATCATACTTTGTCCATTACTTCTTTCTGAGAGTTTGATTTACCTTCCAAATCTTTGATTGTTCTTGATGGATAAAAGTACAAGTACAAGAATTATGAGGGAGAATGTTTGTGTAAATGTCATGACTTGTTACTTTCAGTCATGCATCATGTGTTGAGTTGGAGTGTGAAAGGATAAAGGAGGAAGAAAAAGAAAGATTGAGAAAAATAAAAAGTTGCTAGAAAATGTTGAAAGAAAAAACTGAGAAACAAACAAAAGAAGCATTTGAAAAGAAGAGAAAAGGAAAAGAAAAGCTGAAAGAAAAAGAAAAGAAGAGCACAAGAAGAATGTTGGTTGAGTTGGAATAAGAATTGCTGAAATTTTGATGATCTTGTGCGATATGATTAATGCGGTGAAGAACTATTGATGAAAAGAATGCAAGATTTGCTTGAACTGTAATATGATTGCTATATAAGGTTATAGGTTTTTGATTGGTCTTGTAATAGGAGAGCAAGAAAAGTCTGGAATCTATTGGTACATTTTGTTTATCCTTTTCGTGCAAACTCTCATCTTCTTTGATATTTGATTTTCCTATATCCTTCGTTTGACAGTTACATTACAAACCCTTTAGCCTTACATTACAAGTTTAAAAGTCCTACTTGATTTAAGTAGAATCATGATATGTCTCGGATTAGTGGAAAGAGTGGATGAAAAGTAAGCTTATGGAATACATATTATTTTTCTTTCAACTAAATTCTTTCCAATGGTTTGAGAATGATGTTAAGTGTTGGGATGGTTCTACTAGTCAGTCTTCACTCACACAAGTCTTGCATTTGTTATGAAAGGTATAGTAGCATATGTTTGTTGTCTTGAATAAAGAAAGCATTGGAAATATTATTTTGAAATTGATTGAGTGAATGTGTGAAAACTTGTGTTTTTCTACTTGTTTTTGATACTTTGCTTAAGGACAAGCAAAGAGCTAAGTGTGGTGGAATGTGATAGGACCTAAATTAGTCATATATTTCCTAGTTATTTGAAGCTATTTTGTGATACATTTTGTGCAATAACTGATCATATTCCTTCATATTTGAGATTTTACCCTTGAAAATAAATTTTGTGCATTATTTCATATTTTAAGGGTAAAATAAGACAAAATCGTCGCTAAACAGACTAAAGGCAGCACCGGCCAAGATAGGACAGGCGGCGCCAGTCACGTGCTGCTGGCATGCACTTCGAGGCAATGAAAAATCGACGAAATAGGAGCTGAACAGAACATAGCCAGTGCTGGTTGGGAGCCCAGAGGCGGCACCGACTGCAACCTAGAAGAACTTGGCACAAAAATCAAGAAAATCGGTGAACGAATAGAGAGACAAAATGCAACCGGCGCCGGCCCTAGGCAAGACAGGCGACGCCGGCTATGCACTGGTACAGAAGTGGTGCCTCAATTTTTGTGCTTGTTTTTGGCAATTTTCAGAGTTTTTGTATTTTCCTACTTCTATTCGGCCAGAAACCCTAGAGACAAATTTAGACACTCCTAAAGCCTATAAATAGAGGAAAAACACAAGTCAAATGGATGAATTCAAGGAGCAAAACACAAAATCACTCAAAATCAAGGAGGAATTCATCAAATCAAGGAGGATTGTACAAGAGAGTCTACGAAGAAAGAAGAAGGAGGCTTGTCTATGAGTGCTTTCTTTTAACTTTGTTTTCTTTTCTTGAACAATGATATATTAATTGTTTTATTGTAATTCAACATTATTTTCAGTATTCATGATTTTTAGAGTTACTTTGATCTTTTGATTAATTGATTATTATTCTTGGTATTTAATTACTTATGCTGATTACGAGATTATTCTTGTTATTTCTTTCTATTAACTTGCTTGGAAAAGGGGTTGATGGTGATCTCAATTCATTAATTTCATATTTGTTGTCTATTAACTTGCTTGGGAAAGAGGTTAATTGCTAAGAACTGGGTAATTAAAAGTTAATTAATGTTTGCCAGGATATGGATTCATTGGTTAGTTTTATGTTTTAAATTTGCCAGGATATGGAGATTTAATCAAGGATTGTGTTTAATGCATCTTTTGGGTGAATTAGTTGAGACAGGATATGTGATGCTAATTTGTCTAGAAGATAGTGATTTTATGGATTAGAAAAGAAGTGAATCTATATTTATCCTTCATGATGCCAAGAGAATGATTAGTTATGATATTGATTGGGTTCTTTAAGGTCGTGTTTGTCAAAATAATAGTTTAAGTTACATAATTCTCCGTCCTTAACAGGTATATATTCTTTTATTTTGTTTTGTTTTCCTTTTTATTCTTTTTCATTTTATTAAGTCGGTTAAACAATGAAAGAAAAGTTATTACTGCATACTTGTTCCTTAAGGATCGATACTCATTTTAAACCCTATGATATGCTTAATGATGAGTACGCTTGCTCATATGTGTAATTTGGGGTTAACGTTTTAATTTAAACTTAATTGGGAATGTACTTATTTTTATATTATTTTTTATACCCAAATTCGTACACATCAATAGGTTTCTATCACATAGTACTTTTAGAAACTACTACTATAAATTCAGTTCTATGTATTTGAAATACACTTGTATTATGAAATGAGTAGACTACTCATTGGCCAATGTTAAACCATTCCCTATTTAGAATTTATAACACAATAACTTTGCCATGATGAGATTTTCATTCTCATAATCCATTTAAGAATAATAGTTTATGTGTTAAGTATCCTATAGTCTATACCCTACTGTGAAAGACCTCCATTCACATGAACTATTTACTTAAACACAATTGGTCTTTTCCAATAAAATCGTGCATAAATATAAAGAAAATTTCACAAACAAATTTCGAGAAAAAAATACTTTTAATAATATAAATAAAAAATACATCAAAAACCTAGTCTAAAAGAGCATACATTCCAACAGGTTGAGGATGCCATAAAGGCCCATATGCTTGAACAAGAGAATCCCCAAGGTAAAGAGAGAGGATATAAGGAACAGTTATCCAATTTGAAAATGGAGGAATTCAATTTTCCTCTATTTACTAAGAATTCTAATCTCTCCTTATCACATAATTTTTTTTATTTTTTTTTTTGTTCTTCTCAATTCTTGGAGAACAAGGGTCCAAATGATGATGTGTTGAATTTATCATGCCTCAAGGAGTTGGATCTTTCAATGTTATATCGTAAGAAGTCCTTGGAGGATGGTGGTAATTTCTACCCTTCACCCCATTCAAATGGAGGTAACTTAGTTATTGTAAATGTGTCGAAAAGTACTGATTTCTTGATCCCATCTTTAAGAACTCAATTTCTGAGTTTTAAGGGAAATTTTAATTGTGACAAATCTTTTGAAAGGATAAGTGGAGATTCTAATTATATACTTTTTAGACATAATTTACATCTTTGT
Source organism: Voacanga thouarsii (assembly GCA_026120185.1). NCBI lineage: Eukaryota > Viridiplantae > Streptophyta > Magnoliopsida > Gentianales > Apocynaceae > Voacanga > Voacanga thouarsii. The sequence goes on from JANUWF010001150.1 coordinate 234,910, forward strand.
GTTAGGAACTTGATTTGTATGTCTAAAAAGATGCTACGGACAGGGGGTCATCCATTTACATTCATTACAACTAATATTTTCCATGAATCCTTCATTTTTCAAAATCCTTTCTTATTTCTACTTTTATCATGCCTACCTTTTTCATTGAGCATTAATTTCTTTTACAAAGGTTTGATGAGGAAGCATGATGAGTGGAAAGAGTGTTTTTCATGTGTTTTGCGTTTGTTTTGAATTTGGGTTTCTTTATGTCTTTTGGTCATTCTTTTATTTTATCTAAGTTCTATTTTTAGTTGTTAGGTGCTATTTCTCCAAATAAGAAAAATATTTTCCATCTTAAGTATGGGGGAGTAAGTCATGTCCTTATTTGCTTTCTTATGATTTTTTTAGTATTTTTCTTTAGTTTGTTTTCTTTTATTTACGTGTGTTATTATTTTGTTATTATTTTTCTTATGATTTTATTTATGTTTTATTTTATAGGTGGAAATAAATTCCTCTCGAACAAGCCCTTCTCTCTATTTCTAATTTTGATATCTATTGGCACTTTATTGCACTTGGGAAGTATTGCTTAAACTTTTTACCCCTTTATTATTTTTTGTCCCTTTAGAGATTCTTTCTTATGTTTATTTTTTGCCAATGAGGACATTGTCCAATTTAAGTGTGAGAGAGTAGTTTGGTGATATTCTTTATCCAAGTTTTCATCAATTATCTTGGTATTTTTTTTTTTTTTGTATTGAGCTACTTCGGAAAAAAATTAATTTAAAAGATTTTGATTGAAAAACAACTTTGTTGCAAGTTCCTTGAAAGTTTTGAACATTTAAAGATTTAAAAGTTTGGAACTTTTGGAGCTAATTCTCAATGGAAGTACTTTTTTTTTTTCTCTATTCTTCCACTTTATTGATTTTAGTCTTATTGGCTTTGCTTTCATTGTTATATCTTTCGCTATTAAGGACAGTGTCTAGTTTAAGTGTGGAGGGGAGAATGAGGTTGAAGAAATATTTTCATGTCATTTTTTTTCTATCATTTTTTTAATGAAAATTTTCAAAATTTTAGTGGTTTTCATTGATTAGCAAGGTTGTAATTCTTTTTCTTACTTGGATATGATTTTTTGTCATTCATTTGGTGGATTTTTATGGAATTGGTTTATTGGATAGGATATTTATCAAGACTTGAGAATTTTAATTAATCTTGTTTATATATTGGTATTTGAATGTTATTTGACTCATCTAGTTTGAATATAGAGGAGATGATGAGTGTGGGGAGAGTTTATTGGCTAACTCTTGTATTGTGAGTCTAAATTTTGCTTAGTTTTAAGTTATGATGGAAAAAAGTGAGTTGATAAAAGATCTTTGAGAGAAAAGATTGTGGAAAATTCTTTTGAGTTGAAAATTGAAAAAAATGAGTTGATTGCTTCCTCTTTGAAGATGAGAAAAAAAAATTATTTTTCCTTGATATAGGGGCCAATACGAATAGTGAAGAGAAATCCACTTTCTTGAGGCTATGAATTCCCTAAAGAAAAAGAGAGGAAAGTTGTTGAAAAAAAATGATAATGAGTGATGACTATAACGGGGGGCCAATACAGTACATGAAGAGAAATACATGTACTTGAGGCTATTAATTCCCTAAGTCATTAGGAAAAAATAGAGAGGAAAAAAATTGGAGTACTTTCCTTACATTATGACTTGAGTTGTGTAATTTTTGAATTTATAATACTTTCATTGGTAGATAGCTAGACGTATGTAATTCATACTATCTATATTTTTACTTGAAGGGTAAAATAATTTTCTTAGACTAAGGTATGAACTTGATTAATTTAATTTCAAAAGTTTTGTGATGTCTTGTCAAATGCTTCAAAGTTTGAATTACTTTCAAAAGGGTATGAATGATAAATGTTTTATCTAAAGTTTGAAGGGGAGACAATCTTTGCTATGGTAGAAGAAATTTTTGTTTGAATGAGAAAAAAAAAAAACTTGTGTTTTCTTGATAATTTTCTAGATTAAAGTGTTTTGCTTGAGGACAAGCAAAAGGTCAAGTGCAAGGGTATGTGATAGGTTGTCTTTTTCCTCAAAAGACTGCCCAAAGTCTCAAGAAAAAAAAGATAGAATGAGTAGAATTCCCTATGCTTCAGCTGTGGGAAGTCTCATATACGCCATGCTGTGTACTAGGTCAGATATCATCTTTGTCGTAGGCGTAATTAGCAAATATCAGTCAAATCTTGAGGAGCTTCATTAACAGGTTGTAAAGCATATTCTCAAGTATCTTAAGAATACGAGAGATTATATGCTAGTTTATAGGGCTAATGACTTGGTTCCTACAAGATACACAGACTCAGACTTCTAGGCGGATAAGGATGAGAGAAAATTCACTACTGGATATGTCTTCACCTTGTCTAGAGGAGCCATTTCATGGAGGAGTATCAAGCAATCTTGCATTGCTGACTCAACCATGAAAGTTGAGTATATGACAGCATCGAAGGCATCCAAGAAAGCAGTTTGGTTCCAGAAGTTTCTTTTAGAACTTAGAGTCGAGCCACAAATGGATAAACCGGTTATGATGTATTGCGACAACACTGGCGCAGTCTCACAATCTAAAGAACCCAGGAACCACAAAAAGGAGAAGCACATTGAAAGGAAATACCACCTAATTCGGGATTTTATCTTGAGACAGAAAGTCGTGGTGAAACAGATTGCCTCGGAGAAAAATCTAGCATATCTTTTCACCAAGTCTTTGGCAGGGAGAGTCATTAGAACACACTTAGATGCCATAGGGGTGGGCACCTATGGACTTACGTAGTCTTAGAGTGCGAGTAGGAGATTATTAGGATGTATGCCCTCTTAGACTAGGTTTCTGATGTAATTATAACTTGTATTAATAAAAGTATTTTTCTTAAAAATTATTTGTGAATTCTTTCTTATATTTGTGCACAATTTTCAGGTTATTTTGAGACAAATTTATTGTAATAACTAGGCATATTCCTTCCTATTAGACATTTTACTTGTAGAAAGTGTTATTGGCAAATTTGAGCAGATTTGAGTTAAATTGAAGCAAAATTGGAGAAATTTTAGAATTCACCTGGTACCAGGCCCAACCAAGGGACTAGGTGCCGGTCTATTCTAGTTAAGCAGAGAAAACCGAGCTAATTTTAGAAAGAAAACAAAACATACCTAGTGCCTGATCTGGCAAGTAGGTTAAGCTCCGAGTCCATTCTGTTCGGCCAGTGAAAATAAAGCAAAAACCAGAGGAAGAACAGATTGCATCTACCGCCAAGTGGGTCGACTGGACCCAGCGCTAGGTCCTCTCTGGAAGGCAAATATTCTATGAACGAATTTAGGAATTTTTCAATGATTTTGGTATTTTTTTTGAATCCTACTCGGCCAAGATTTTCCAAACCATGAATTTAGCATCCAAGAGGCCTATAAAAGCAAGAGCAAACACAAAGAAAAATAGAGAAGGTGGATCTAAGAGCTAAAATTCCAAACACCCATTGAATGAGGAATTCACCAAATCAATGAGGGTTGTTTAAGAGAGTCTTTAAATAAGAAGAGAGAGGATTATCTATGAGTACTTTCTTTTATCTTTGTTTTCTTTTCCTTAAACAATGATGTATTCAATGTTTTTATTGTAATTTAGCATTATTTTAGATTCATGGTTTTGTGTTGATTTAGTTATTTAATCAATTCTTTTTTATTTGTGGTATTTGATTACTTGTTATAATTGATTATTGATGTGAGTTCTTCTAATTGACTCAACAAAATGATGTTAGGAGTTTCATTACATTGATTTTGTATTTATTAAATCTGAATGGACTTGAACGACGAAGTTAAGATTATAAGATTAAGTAATCAAAGATTAGTTGATTTCACCTCGACCAAAGGGTTATTAGTTAATTTCATATTTATAAGGAATTGAACTTAATGCATGTTTTGGTTATATTAGCTTAATTGATAAATTTGTTAATATTAATCAAAAGATAGTAATTTCAAGGATTGACAAACGAAGTGGAATTTATCTAAGTAAATTCATAACTTGATAAATGATTGAATTTTAATTTATATTCCTTCATGATGCCAATATGGTAATTAGTTGAGAGAATTGCTAGTTGGTTCAATATCATATTTTTTAGGATAATTGTTTAAATTGCATATTCCTACATCCTTAACTTGTATATATTTCTTTATTTTTATTTTCATTATTTTCTTATTTTATTTGGTTCAGTTAAACAATGAATGAAAAATTATTAGTATGTACTTGTTCCTTTGAGGATCGATACTTGTTAATTTCCTATACTATGCTTGCGATGAGTATACTTGCTCATATATTTATTTTGGGATTACTATTTTAATTAAAATTTAACTAAGAGATGGATTTCAATTTGATGATTTTTAGACACCGAAAATTTACACATCAATATACAAAAGGAATAGGGGAGCAGATGGGAAGGTGGAAACCTTCAAAATTAGGCTTGTGACGAAATGGTATACTCATAAAGAAGATATTGATTATGAGGAAATCTTTTCCCCGATAGCCATACTTAAGTCCATCCGTATCCTCATTTCCATCGCATGTCCTTATGACTACAAGATATGGCAAACGGATGTCAAGACGGCATTATTAAATAGCCATCTTAGTGAAGACATCTATATGTTCAAACTGGAGGGCTTTATTACTGAAGGCCAAGAGTATATAGTTTGTAAGTTTAAGAAATCTATTTATGGACTTAAGCAGGTATCCAGACTATGGAATATTCGTTTCGATAAAACTGTAAAATCTTACGGTTTCATCCAAAACAAGGATAGTTATATGTGTGTAGGAAACCGGAAGGCATAAACATAGTTTTTCTTATGCTATATGTGGATGACATTCTACTCATCAAAAATGATGTAGGAATATTGTCATCTACTAAGGTTTGGTTATCTAGTCAATTTAGTATGAAAGACTTGGGTGAAGCCAATTACATTCTAAAAATAAAGCTTCTTAGAAATTGGAAGCAGAGAATTTTAGGTTTATGCCAAGCTACATATATTGACAAGATACTAGCCAAGTTCAGCATGGACTCATGTAAGGGAGCATTGATCTCTTGTAGACATAGGTTGTCTTTTTCCTCAAAATACTGCCCAAAGTCTCAAGAAAAAAAAGATAGAATGAGTAGAATTCTCTATACTTCAGCTGTGGGAAGTCTCATATACGCCATGTTGTGTACTAAGCCAGATATCATCTTTGCCGTAGGCGTAATTAGCAAATATCAGTCAAATCTTGAGGAGGTTCATTAACAGGTTGTAAAGTATATTCTCAAGTATCTTAAGGATATGGGAGATTATATGCTAGTTTATAGGGCTAATGACTTGGTTCCTACAAGATATACGGACTCAGACTTCTAGGCGGATAAGGATGAGAGAAAATTCACTACTGGATATGTCTTCACCTTGTCTAGAGGAGCCATTTCATGGAGGAGTATCAAGCAATCTTGCATTGCTGACTCAATCATGAAAGTTGAGTATATGACAGCATCGAAGGCATCCAAGAAAGCAGTCTGGTTCCAGAAGTTTCTTTTAGAACTTAGAGTCGAGCCACAAATGGATAAACCGGTTATGATGTATTGCGACAACACTGGCGCAGTCTCACAATCTAAAGAACCCAGGAACCACAAAAAGGAGAAGCACATTGAAAGGAAATACCACCTAATTCGGGATTTTATCTTGAGACAGAAAGTCGTGGAGAAACAGATTGCCTCGGAGAAAAATCTAGCATATCTTTTCACCAAGTCTTTGGCAGGGAGAGTCATTAGAACACACTTAGATACCATAGGGGTGGGCACCTATGGACTTACGTAGTCTTAGAGTGCGAGTAGGAGATTATTAGGATGTATGCCCTTTTAGACTAGGTTTCTGATGTAATTATAACTTGTATTAATAAAAGTATTTTTCTTAAAAATTATTTGTGAATTCTTTCTTATATTTGTGCACAATTTTCATTGGAAAAGACCTATTATGTTTAAATAAATGGTTCATGTGAATGGAGGTCTTTCATAGTAAGGTATGGACCATGGGTTACTTAACATATAAACTATTATTTTTTACCAAATGATGAGAATAGAGATCTCATCATAGTAAGGTTGTTGTGTTATGAATTCTAAATAGGGAATGACTTATTACCTTTAGCCAATGAGTAATCTTCTCATTTCATAACAGAAGTGTATTTCGAATGCATAGAATTGGACCTGTAAAAGTGATTTCTAAAAGTACTATATGATAGAAACCTAGACTACTACTGTTGTAGCGTGAACTTGTATTCTACAACTTGAGTATAAGTTGGTAGTCTGACGAAGCTGGAAGCGTATATTTTGATATACTATAGTTGAGGTTCTTTAGAAGGAACAATATACTTATATATTAGGTATATGTAACTAGTTAATCAAGATAGACTTGTACAAGATAATTTCTACACTATATTACACCTTGTGGTTATCTGAATGATCTAATTATCCAAGGCCCTGGGAAACATGACTTGGGTATTTGCTTTAGGGTAGCTTCCTTGGAAAGTGAAAATATTCCAAGAAGTCATGGATCATTGGACTAGAAGCCTAAGAATGTTAGATATCTTTTAGAAGGGTGTTAGTATACTTTTTCCTCTCTAAATACACGGCAGTGTATAGAGGGGTATTTTAGTCATTTTACCTACAAGTTGAAGACATAACTAATGCGGAATTGTTCTTGGGGTCAATATTTCCTTATGGTGATATTAGAAAATATTCAAAATACAAAATACAGCTATTTGTATAGTATGGGTATTTTGGTCATTTTAGTAACTAAGGCGATGTGCCTTTTTGGTCCTCGAAATAGCCCGTAAGTCCTTATTAATTTTAAGTCGAGGAAATTGTCTCAATTAAAAATATTTTATTTTATTCAGGAAGTCTAATTTACTTTTGATTGGAATAAAATAAAAAAAATGAGAGAAATTAAATTTATTATCTAGTTTATTTGGTTAATTAATTATTCAGGGTCTAAACCAAATTGAATAATTAAAAAATTAACCTGGGCCTAAACTAGTTAATAAAAAGGCTTAAATAATTATTTTAGTTCATTTAGGCTCATTAATTATTTATTGAATTATTTTAATAGGCCAAAGAAATAAATAATTAATGGTTATTATTTTGGGCTCATTGGGTCGAAAGAAAATAATAAATTGTTAATGGCTCAAATGCCTGAACCAAAAGGGCTTTTTAATTTATAGAATAGAAGAGTTTAGGCTAAGCCAAACCTCTTTTGTTAATAGCCCTCGAGTGTTTTGTAATATCAAAACCCCAACGTTTTGGTTATCAAAAGGGGAAGTCGTGTGTGTTTATTTTTTTAGGGAAAAAAAACACAGTGCACACACATAGAGAAAAACCCAAGAGCTTTTCCTTCTTCTCATTGTCTCTCTCGTTCATATCTCCTATTTTGGTTTTCTTAATTCTCCTAAACAATAGCAAAGTTTCAAGAATTATTTTGAGACTAAAATTTCCTCCCCTAAATTGTTTCTCCAACAAGTAAATAGGCGGTGGAATATTCTGAGAAGTAAAAAGCTTCAGCATTCATGCCATGGAGGAGTAGGAGATTAGCGGGGCATCAACTAGAAGCATTAACAAGTGAAGAAGTCGTCCATGTTGTTCAATTGTCTTCTTCATGGCCAAACAAGCTAAACACACATAGAGGTAAAAAAAAAAAAATAGTTCTTCCGCTATGTAGCTTCTGCGCTTTTCTTGTTTTTGGTTTCTGTTTTTCGCAGTATGCATAGCTCCTGTATGTTCCATTTGCTTCAATCTTGCCCCATTCAAACCTTCCAAGACCTTGTTTAGGACTCATATAAGTATGATTAAATCATCCTTTCACGCAGTTTTTAGAAAAAACACTTAAATAGGGTGTAAAATTAAATGTGACAAAACAGCATTTTCATGAATAACTTTAGTTCTTTTCATTTTTCATGCAATCTTTTGCACTCAAAACTCTAGAAAAATTAGCTCTCTACTCTTGATCTTCTTTTCCTCATCATTCCAAAACATATTTAGCTTCAACCATCTTAATTCAAAACCCTTTCAATTCAAAGGAGATTCACAATTACTAAATAACTTCATTCATTTCCATAATAGATAACTTGACAACATTTTCGTCCATAATTTCCTTCTTTCTTCCTTTAGCTAATGTCCAACATTTCAACACTTCAAGGTTCAAGCTATCAAACATCACCATTATTTCCCTTCAACCAACCGGCCACATCTCAACAAAAATAATTGCTATTTTGTCTTTCTTTCCAAAATTTTCAAATATTCAAACATGATATTCACATCATAAATAATTTCCATGATAAATGAATCAACTCTAGTTTCAAGAAAATAAACCTTACCTATTTAAGTGAACAAGATCAAGTTTTCAAGTGACCAACTTCTTATTTCCTTTCTTTTCTCCTTCCCTCTCAGTTTTCCTTTCTCTTCCTTCTCTCTTTTCCTTTCTTTTTCTTCTGGTTTCCTTCTCTTATTTTCTTCTTCTCCGTTTTTTTCTTTTCCTTCTTCTCTATTTTCTTTTTCTTTTTCTCTCTTTCCTTCCTTCTTCTTCTCCTCTCCAGTTTCCCTCTTTCTTTCGTCTTCCTTTCCTTTCTTTTCTTCCTTTTTTAGTCTTCCTTTCTCTCTTGGACCGAAACTCCTAATTTTCCTTTCTTTTATAGATTCCTAAGGTCTTAAGTTGATGACTTAGCATGGTGACTAAGCGCTCCTAGAAACCTTTAGAATTTTAAAGAATTTAGTGAAAGCTAATAGAAGCTTATAAAAGTTTAGGGAAACTAATGGAAACTAGCTAATAGAAAATATAAGAAAGTAGTGAAATTTGCAAGAAGCTTATAGATTATGCATGGTCAAAGATTGTTAAAGGTGATCAAAGTATGGTCAAAATTACTAATAAAGTGGGCCACCTCTATTTAAATTCATGGGTCCCACACGGCTATTATTATATTATTTATCCTCCTCCTAATTCCTTGTAAATAATAATAATAATAATAATAATAATAATAATAATAATAATATTTTATCTAAATATCTATAGCCAACCAGCTTAAACAAATAGCACACCATCCTTTAATATAATTAATGGCCCACAAAAATAAAATCTCATTATCCTATTTCCCTCCATTGTCATTATTCTTGTCTTTAGAAATTAACTCATGCACTGAGCACTTTATGAAATAAATAACTCTTTAGAGAGGAACATTACAATATATGTATCAAATACATATATAAAGATATGCATACACCAAATATAAATATATATGAATGTGTGTGTGTGTATAAATATATGTATAAATGTATATGAATGTGTGTGTGTGTGTGTGTGTGTATGTACATATATATATATATATATATATATATTATATATATATGTATTATATATATATATATATATATTAATACAAATTTAAGCATATCAAATTAACAATCTAACCACTAAATTTGCTAAAATTACTAAAACAAAAGTATTATGATGAATATTTGAAAGTAAGTAAATATATTTTGTTATAGTATAATCTCTATAAAAATGTCCAAAACCTAACATATTTATAAAAATAGACGCATCAAATTAATAATCTAATCATTAGATTTGTTAAAATCACTGGAAAAGTGTTATGACAAAATTTGAACGAAATTAGATATATTTTACCACATAATCTAACCTATATAATATCTATAAAAATACTCAAAACTTAACATATTTACAAAGGTAGGCATATCAAATTAATGAACTAATAGTTAAATTTATTGAAATTAATAAGAAAAGTATTTTAACCAAATTTGAAGGTAATCGGGTATATTTTGCCAAATAATCTAGCATAATATCTATAAAAATGCTCAAAACCTAATGCGTTTACAAAGATAGGTACATTAAATTAATGTTCCAACTATTAAATTTGTTAAAATCGCTAAGAAAAAGTGTTATGGCCAAATTTGAAGGTAATCGAATATTTTTTGGCACATAATTTAGCATAATATCTATATAACCACCTAAAACTTAATACATTTACGAAGATAGGCATATCAAATTAATGATTCAACCGTTAGATTTGTTGAAATTGCTAAGAGAAGTATTATATGACCAAAATTGCGGGTAACTAGATATATTTTGGCACAAAATATAATATAATGTCTATAAAAATTCTCAAAATCTAACGCATTTAAAAGATAGGAATATTAAATTAATAATCCAACCATTAGATTTGTTGAAATTGTTAAGAAAAGTGTTATGACCAAATATGTAGATAATCGAATATATTTTGTCACGTAATCTATTATAATCTCTATAAAAATGCCTAAAACCTAATGCATTTACAAAGACAAGCGTATGAAATTTATGATCCAACCGTTAGATCTATTAAAATTGCTAAGAAAAGTGTTATGACAAAATTTGAAGGTAATCGTATATATCTTACCGCATAATCTAGTATAATATCTACAAAAATACCTAGAACATTACGTATTTACAAGGATAGGCGTATCAAATTAACGATCCAACCGTTAGATTTGTTGAAATTATAAAGACAAGTGTTATGGCCAAATTTAAAGATAATTAGATATAGTTTTGCATATAATCTAGTATAATATTTGTAAAAATTTCAAAATCTAATGCATTTACAAATATAGGTGTATCAAATTAACAATCCAACCATTAGATTTGTAAAGTTGCTAGAAAAAGTATTATCACAAAATTTAAAGATAATCAGATATATTTTACCACATAATATAGCATAATTTGATATAGAATCATATTGTATATATTTAAAAATTTATGGACTAATTGGTAACATTTTTAGGGTCATATTATAAATATTTCAAGATTAGAGACCAATTTACAAAATTTTGAGGTCACTTTGTATTTATACAATATTTAAAGACCAATTTATAAAATTTTTGAGGTCATGGTGCAAATATTAAAAAATTTAAGAACACGTATTAGCTAGAAAAAGTAAATTTTATCTCTAAAAGTATAGTTAATAATGATAAAAATTAATATTTTTTGCTGAAAAATATATTTTCGTCACTGATGATGCATCATTACTGAAGAAAATTTAGCTATGAAATAAATTTTCGTCACTAATAAAGCATCATTAGCGAGGAAACTTAAATTTTCCTCGCTAATACACTTATTTCCTAGCTAAAGGCATCAGTTTTAGTTAGGTGATAGGGCATAAATTAGTCATATTTTTCCTAATTATTTGAAGTTCTTTTGTGATACATTTTCTTTAATAACTAGTCATATTCCTTCATATTTGAGATTTTCCCTTGGAAAGGTATTTTGTTCATTATTTCAAATTTTAGGGGTAAAACGAACCAAAAACGTCGCAAAACAGAACCAAGGCGGCGCTGGCCAAGACAGAGGAACCGGCGCCGACCATATGCTGATGACACGAACTTCGAAGCGACGAAAAATTGTTAAAACAGACCGGAACAAAACTAAACCGGTGCCAGCTCCAGTAGCCAAGGCGGCGCCAGCTGCACTCTGGATAACATTACGTGGAAATCAAGAAAAAATCAACGAACAATGGAACAAATAGAACACAACCGGCGCTGGCTCTAGCAGCTAAGGTGGTGCCGGCTGTATTCTGAGGAAAAGATGGGATCTTGATTTTTCTACGCGGTTTTTGATAATCTGTGGAATTTTAGTACTTTCCTACTTCTACTCGGCCAAGAACATTACACCAATGAATTCAGGCACTTCCCAAACCTATAAATAGATGGAAAACACAAGGGAAAATAGGATAATTCATTGATTATAACAGAAAATTACTCAAATCAAAGGAGAAATTCTTTAATTCAATGAGGATTGTACAAGAAGGTCTTCAAAGGAAGAAGAATGAGGCTTGTCTATGAGTGCTTTCTTTTACTTTGTTTTCTTTTTCTTGACAATGATATGTTAATTGTTTTATTGTAATTCGACAATGTTTAGATATTCATGATTTTTAGAGTTATTTGATCTTTTGATTAATTAATTGTTCTTCTTAGTATTTAATTACTTGTGCTTATTACGGGATGAATTTGTTGGTTCTTCCCATTAATTCGCTGAGACCAAAGGGGTTAGTGGTGGTTTCAATGTATTAATTTTATATTTGTTGTCTATGAACTCACCGAGACCAAGGGGGTTAATTGATGAGGACTAGGTAATTAAAGGTTAATTGATGTTTGTCGGGACCAACAATTTATTAGTTAATTTCATGTTTTAAATTCGCCAAGACTAAGGGAATTTAATCAATGATTGTGTTTAATTCATCTTTTGGATGAGTTAGTTAAGACGAGACTAAGTGATTCTAATTTATCCAGAAGGTAGTGATTTCATGGATTAGGAAAGAAGTGAGTCTATTTTAATCCTTCATAATGCCAAGAGAATAATTAGTTATGATAATGATTAAGTACTTTAAGATCATGATTGTCAAAATAATGATTTGAGTTACATACTTCTTCATCCTTGACATGTATATATTTTTATTTTATTTTATTTTATTTTTCTTTTTATTTCCTTTTCACTTTATCGAGTCGGTTAAACAATAAAAGAAAGGTGATTAATGTATACTTATTCCTGAAGGATCGACACTCGTTTGAACCCTATGCTATGGTAATGATGAGTATGCTTACTCATATGTGTAATTTAGGGTTAATGTTTTAATCTAAACTTGATTGAGAATATACTTATTTTTGAATGATTTTTTATACCCAAATCCAAACGCATCATTAGGAAATAAAAATTTTGTCATTGAAGGCCTTAATTAGTAGCGACAATAATTTGTTGTCACAAAAGAAAAATTTTTCTCGCTATAGGGTATTTTTAGTGGCAAAAAACTTTCCAACTAAAATTTTATCACCAATGTATTATTTTCTTATAGTGCCCTATTCCCCCAGGGTAAGTTCCAGGATTGACTAAAATAGGAGGTCTAGGCCTTATGTTGTTCAATGATGAGCATGAATATTTGCACACTATAGAAACATTGCCATATTGCAAATGATTGGTAATTGTATTAGGTTCAATTGGTGAATATATCGCTACTAGAATGCTTCTTCTAGGTCTAGTCAATGCCTGCAATTTATTTTGCAGCATTGGCATGAACATAATACAGTAGTAAATTATTGAACTAAACTTTTTAGTAATTCTTTAGTGCTTTCATAGAATTGTTGTTGGATTGTTGAAAGATATGAAATGATGAGTTGTAGACTCGGCACTAGTTGAAGAACGATTAGTTTCATCATGATGACCAATTGCACCGTCATTATTTGGCTCTGTGTGGGTGATAATTCTTCCAAAACATAACAGTATGAAATGATTAGATAGGCTCACTTCAAGGTGATCCTATTCTTGACACCAACTAGTGTTAGCCATCACAACTCTAGTCGGCCGAACAGTTGTGAAATGGTAGTTCGGGAAGCTAAAGCTTCAATTTTAGATGCATCAATTAACATAGAAATTGAATCTCTTTTATAAACAAGCAATTGAAACCTAGAAAATAAAGCAAAAGTGACTCTTTATATACTTGGAATTCCAATTACAATTCAAAGATACAAGAAAATTCTCACAATTAAGGGAGTTGTCTTGAAATGATGAATATGAATAGAAACAGTAATGAAAACAATGGAAAATAACTGTAAGTAAGGAAAAACTAAGCTAAAACTCCAGCAAGATAGAAAATGAAAATTCGCTTGAGGACCCTTCTAATGTACGTTGGATCCTGTTTTCTTGAAACCTTCCTAGTAATTTTAAAAGGATTTAGTTATCTCATGTTCCCCACTTCTACATTTTCTAATTGTTTGTTCCCTTGATGCTCATGGCAGCTATAATGAGAAAATGGGCTCTTGATTTGGTCCAGAAGTCTTGCAACGTTTCTTGGATTTTAGACACTATTCTACTCAAACTCAACTTCTTGAAATCAAGTCACGTTTGCCAACTGATTCGTCGATTCAATTAAAAAGTCATCTTCTGGGTTAATTAAACAAGTTGTCCGATCGGTCCCAGCTATCAATTGTCCAACCGTCTGATCATTTTGCTTGTCAAAAGATATTTATATATTATGAACATTCTTATTTTTCTTGATTTCTATTGAATGTACTGTGTTCCAGAACAGAGGGGGAAAAAATCTCAAAAACAATGGAGGAAGAAGATTGATCCATACTACAAAAACCCTTGTAAATTAAAAAAATATATAATATGTTATTGTTTGTTGCTAGACAAAATACATGCTTCTAAAGAAGTAAATTAATACATCAGATAGAGAACCTTAAACCAAAACTTCAAAATTTCAAATTTAATCGAAGAGACTGAAGATCATATCTTCACCAGACACTTCTTTCTCTTCAACTTTTTCTTCTTTCCTCTTTAACTCAGCAAAAGCAGGTGCAACAACAACATCATCTCCAGAAGTAGCAATAGGAGCAACTGAAGCAACTGCAACTGCATTACCGAGCAAAAAACGAAGCTAACTTCTCCCTCCCAACAACAATCAACTCATCAATATTTTCCCTTTAATTTGTGATAGAAGCAATTCAAGTTTATCATCATCAACCTCAATTTCGATGGAAAGGAGGATGTTCTTGATATCCTCAGTGGAATTAGTGGTATTGCTGCCCAAATAGCTGCAATCACCTTCATGCTTGAGAGTTGGTAGAGCTTGATAACATGTGAGGCTTTGGTATGCAAGAATAGTTTATCAAGTAACAATCTCTATATGTATACGGAGAGGCTTATACTTCGTATTTCCAACTTCTATAGTAACTTTGATTTGCACCTTCTAATTCTGGATAGATCTTGATTTCTAATCCTTATCAAATTTCTAATTTCGGTCCACACATTATTTGTTGGAATTTGGATATGGAGTTTTTTTTTTTTTTTTTGCTAGATGAATTTGGATATGGAGATACCTGATCATTTGGTGGGCAAAGTGGGCCCCATCCCCAAAGAATTTTTTTTTTATGTAAATGTAAATGTATTATAGAAGGAGAATCAGAATATACAGAGATTAGCCCAAGCCCGGGGGCCGACTATATGATCACAAAATGTCTAGACTAGGATTGTCACGAAGGCATATTCATTGGCTTCAAATTAAGCCAAAACGGAATGATACAAAGTGAAAATAGCCCTACATACAATCGTTTTGACCTTATTGGCCATGCAGTTTGCCGAGGCAGGCACGCCATCAAAAACTAATCTATTTCGAGCATCCCAAATAGTATACACAGTGGCAACCAAGGCCGTGCACTTGAGTTTGGTCGGCCAGGAGGAGCCTCGGGCCTCCTTCTAGAGCCATTTCAAAGAACTAGCCAGCGTGGTCATAGAGCGCCGTAGGTGCGCCCAGCGCTTGACATCATCCCAAACTTGCATGGTGACTGGGCAATGAAAGAACAGGTGTCGTATGGTCTTGACCTCCTGTGGGCAAAATGGGCATGAAGGATCGGAAATAGCAAATGGGAGTTTGTCCTTCGTTCGTAACTTCCCAAGAGCAACTAACCAGAGAATGAAAGAGTGCTTGGACACGAGGACCTTGCACCACACAGTATGTCCCCAGGGAATGCGTGGCTTTAGAGGACGGAAGAAGTTATAAGCCAACCTGGTGAAAAACAAAGGCCGTGCTACCCATAGCTCTAAGAGTGCCGCAGTAGCAGAGGCATCGCCAGTGGCATGAACGAGCTTGTCCCGGATAAGTAGGATGCACTTAAAGAGGCTGGACACATTCGGGCACAAGGTTGCCGTCTAGACTGAGCGATCCCCAAGGTAATGATAGTGGACCCATTGGATCTAAAGAGTTTACTTGTCCCGGTGAATGTCCCATAAGACGCGCGCTAGAAGTGCCAAGTTCCAGGCATATGCATCTTTAATGTTGAGGCCTCCTTCCACCTTGGGGCAGCACAGGGATGCCCAGGCCACCATAGAAGACTTACTATTCGATAAGAACTGATGAGCCATAGATGAGATTGCAAACAGGACTACTTGCGGGGTCGGGAATATCGAAAGCCAGAAGCATTCCACCTCTTAAAGCACCGAAGTGATCAACTCTAACTGGCCTGCAAAAGATAGAGAATTGGCAAGTCAACCCATTAATGGCCAAGCAGATCTTATCTAGCAACGATTTGTAAAAGGCTATGCGTACGCGATCAACAGCAATGGGGACCCCGAGTTATTGGAAAAGGAAGGTTCCTAATTAGAAACCAGATAATGCTATAAGAGCAAGGCGCTGGTCCTCCGAGAGTCCAGCGGAATATATGTTAGACTTAGCAGGGTTGGCTGATAGGCCCGACATGTCCTGGAAATGCCCCAGGCACTGTACTAGGATTCCCACATAATGGGGGTCGCCTCGGCAGAATAAGAGTAAATCATCAGCGAAGGCGAGATGCGTTAAGCCAATGGCTTGGCAACCAGGATGGTAATGGAACTGAGGCGAGGAAGAAGCCACCTTGAGGCTTCTAGATAGATATTCCAAACATAGCACGAACAAGATGGGCAAGAGAGGATCTCCCTAACGCAAGCCCCTAGCACCCGAGAAAAAATCGTGGAGGCTGCCATTTAATGAGATGGAATATGAGCAAGGAGAGACACATTGTTCTACCCAAGAACAAAATGGGGATGGAAACCCCAATTCCTCTAAGAGCCGAAAGAGAAAACCCCAATGAACACAGTTATAAGCCTTACGTAAGTCAACCTTGAGTGCACAACGGGGCGCTACACGCTTACGGGCATAAGGCTTAAATAGTTCCTGGGCCATGAAGACATTGTTTGCTAGCAACCGGTCCCCGATAAAAGTTACCTGAGCAGGATCCACCAGGTAGTCCAGAACACGACCAAGGCTATTGGCCAGTGTTTTAGAAATTATCTTATACAAGACATTACAGCATTAGATGGGCCAAAAATCCCCAATGTCGTTTGTGCACTGGCCCTTTGGAATGAGGGAGATAATAGCATGGTTCTATTGCTTGAGTAGCCTACCCGAAGAGAAGAATTCCAAGCAAGCTTGGGTAACAGATGCCCCAATAACCGACCAGGCCTTCTTGAAGAAATATGCGTTGTAACTGTCGGGCCCTGGCGCCTTGAGGTCCCCAATGTCCCAGAGGGCGGCCTTTATCTCTGCAGCAGATACTTCAGCGGCTAGGTCTTGGACATGGCACGGGAGGAGCAGCGGCCCTGCCCGTGCAGTGTCCAAGTCCAAGGGCATGCATGGGGCATTAGTGCCCAAGAGTCCCGAATAAAATCTGATGAATTCAACTGCAAGTTCGGATTGACCCACAATCCTAGAACTATCAGGTTTACAAATACTGGGGATAAAATTACGCTTGGAATTTCGCTTAGCTAGGCCATAGAAATAAGCAGTTGGTCGATCGGCCTTGGCAAGGTGTTGAGCCTTAGCAAGTTGCTGATAGAGGGACAGCTCAGCCTCAACCATGCGCCATGCATGCCTCTTGGCGTCACGAACAGCCGCAATCAACAGAGGGTCGTTGGGAGAGGACTGGAGCAAAGTTTGAGCATCGGTAACGGCTTGGTTGGCTACCTTTACTCGATCAGTTAGGTGAGAAAATTCGGCTCTGTTAAGCTCCTTGAGTGGCCCTTTGAGCACCTTAAGCAGCTTGGAAAGGACATATTGCTTGGTCCCAGCAAGACGAGTATCCCAGCCATCGCGGACAATGGGCAGGAAGTCTGGGTGCTCAGCCCAAGCATTGAGAAACCGAAAGGGGGCCGAGGCCCGGGCATCGTCCCGCACATTGAGAGAGAACAAGGCAGCCGAGTGATCAAAGACACAGCCAATTAGGAAGAAGTGGACAGAAGCAGTAAGGAGGGAGTGGAACCACTCCGAGTTGGGCAAAACATGATTCAATTTGGACAAAATATGAGAGTTAGTCCAAGTGAAGGTTTCCCCTGAAAACGGAATATCCTCCAGTGCGAGCTCCACACAGCATTGGGAGAAGTCCTAAAGTGTATAAGAGGACAATGCCGTGCCATTCATCTTGTCCATTGGGCTTAAATATGTGTTAAAGTCCCCAAAGACGATCTAGGGGAGGTTAGTGGAAATAGCCATGGCACGGAGGCTGTCCCAAAGGGGTCGCCGGCTAACCACTGTATGTCTCCCATAGGCAAAACTACAAAATAAAGAAACATTAGACAAGCGGCAGGATAAGAAGCAAGAAAGGAGCTGGTCTGTGACCGATACTCTATCCATAGAAATAGAGCAGGGGTTCTATAGAACTAAGATACGCCCACTCAGACATTCCAAGAAGTTGGAAGCATGAGCCCAGCCAGGGAACTTTGTCTACAGCAGCCACTCAAGGGAAGAATCAGATAGCTTTGTTTCAAGAATCCCCATTACATCCACACGATGCTGGAAGAGGAAGCTGCACACCGCGTGTTGTTTGAGGGCCTTATTGAGCCCTCTAATATTCCAACATGCTATCTGCATAGTTGACGATCGGGGGCAGAGGAAACCTCCCATGTGTCAACCTTAACAACGGACCCTGCTTTCGGCGCTAGAGGACATACCTTAGCAACACCACCACCAAGCTTCGCAAGCCGGGGCACAGGCTTGACCCTTTTGGGCATAGGCACCTGGGGCCAAAGGGTGATTAGAGACTGGATGGGAGCAGGTCGCACAGCACCGGGGTCCGTAGGCCTGATGCCTGACGTAGATAGGGCTGGACTAGAGGAACCTTCATCCGCAAAATGAGGGGCTGGAACTAAATTCCGTGCCAAATGGCGCGATAGCCAGGGCATGTCCGAAGAAGGAGCATGAGCCACATGGCAGGATGGCCCAGGAGCAGCCGGAGGGGTGCTAGAGGGAGGAGCAGGATGGTGTACAGAAGGAGAGGGAAGGATGCCTGGCATGCATGCCACCTCAGGGGGAGAGGCATTGACCGGGGGGGGAATCAACAGGATCGAATAGGACAGGATTGAGTTTGGAACCCCGCCGGTTATCGCGCGCGTGGTCTGTCCTGAGCAGCTCGCTGTTGATAGGCTCGACAATCATTCACTCTACGAGCCAAGCAAGAATCCGTATTATGTCCAAATCTCTTGCATGAAGCGCAAAATGAAGGTTCCACATCAAACTTAACCAGGTTGGACCAGAACATCCCCAGAAGGCATTTGGATGCGGATCTCACGGGTGAGAGGCTTCGAGGTGTACACTTCAACTAGAACCCGAGCAAATGAGAGACGCTCCATCGGCGTAGTGCAAGTGTCCGTCATAATCGGCTTTCCCACAGCAATGACAATTTTGCTAAGGGCGAGCTTATTCTAGCAGATAAGAGAGAGAGATGGCAGGGTAATCCAGATGGGAACAATATTTACCTCATCCATAGAGAAGCTGAATTATGGAAGCATGATCTTAAAGAGGAGAAAGCGGCCCGAGACCGAGTAAGGGCCCCCATCGAGAACGAGTTGGTGATCTTTCGCATTGTGAAATTTGAACATAAGCTAACCAGAGTTATGCATATACCATTAGCATTAGACACCCCAGGATAAAGCGAGATCTTGAATGGCATTAGTCCCGGGATATCGACCAGCAACGAAGCCGAGTAAGCAGAAGCCAAGGCGAGATTCAAGATCGAGCACATCAATGCCATCGAGGACCACCGTGTCACCAGCAAAAGGTATCTCAATCAGCTTAATCCCAACTTCGGCCTGATTCCTTCTTAAAAAGGTCTGCCCAGGCTCTATCAGAGGGAGCCAGCGGTGCAGGAGAGTCAACATCAGAGGTGGGCCTGGGAGGGGCGTTAGAGTCTTGGCCAAAGCTAAATGAAGAGGAAGGCACTTGCTGGGCCCATTCGGAGAGGCCAGAACTGGAAATAAGTCAATGCCGGCTCCATCCAAAGGAAAATTGCTCAAGACATGAGATGCCCCCGGATGGGCTCTGGTTGTTTACTCTTATGTTTTTTCACCATTATTCAGAAAGCCTAAAACGCCAAGAACCGGGCAGTACCCCAAGCAACGGAAGCGCACACGTGCACTGAAGCCCAGGGAAGGGAGCGCACGTGCGCGATTAAGCCGGGGCGGGCAGAGAACCAGGCGCAACAGACTGAATTCGAATTTAAAAAAAATTCGCTATAAACGAGCAACAGTAGCGACAGACAGGATCGAGCGGGGGTTCGCGCCGGAGCCAAGCAACGAGCATCGATGAACTAAGAAACTGGCCAAGAACACCGGAGGGAGGGCTAGACAAAGGCCCAGGCTACTCCGAAGCAAGGACCAGGTACCCTATCAAGGACTCCACGACGATAGAATGCCGGGGTAATAACCAGAGAACCGAAATAGAGACCCACTAGACTTAGCACTCAAATAAGAAGACAGACCTGATAAAGGAATAATACTAATAGATAATAAATAATAGAAGAAACAATAAGGGAGGACCAGTTCCAGAAATTCGGAGAAGATGCAAGGGCGTGCACAAGGGCAGATCTGGCGCACAGTTGCGCAGGCTTGCCTCGGGGCAGAGCACAAGCATAATGCCCAGCGACTCGGGACAGATAGAGACACCAGATGAAGACTAGGGAGGTTTACGCAGATCACATAAAGAGCAGTAGGTATCAATCGCAGAGGCACAAGCTAAGCAGCGCAGCAGTGCACCGGCATGCGCAAGAACACATCGCAGAGGCGGGCAAAGAAGACAATGAACAGTAAGCGTGCACAGCAAGGCCGGCGTCCGACAGCAGAGCAGAGAAGATAGCACAGGGCGGCGTCATGGCGGAAATTCTGGAAAATGGTACTATTTTCGCACCAAATTTCGGCAGAGGGGCAGCTACATTTGGAATTCGGTTTATAGTGAGGTCGCATTCTGGGAATGCGACCTAGTAAAATATGATCGCATTCCAGTAATGCGACCTTAGCGCGCTTTTTTCTTTTTTCTTTTTGGCGGTAAAAAACGAGGTCGCATTCACAGAATGCGACCTTTTTAAGACTTTTCCGTGTTTTTGGTTGCTCAACTATCTCAAAAGCAAGAGAGGGTGGATTTATGTACTTCCAGTAGGAAGATGAAACCACTTTATCTCAATTAATTAGAACATACACCTGTAAACTCACACACACATATAGAGAACAAAAGAAGATATTGAAGAACAATGACACCTCTAGTTTTCTAAGTCCATCAGCATCCCGAACATCATAGTATTGAACTTTTATCTGATTTTGTGAAGTCTGCAGATATCTTGCATCCGAACCAACAGACCTCGAATGCCGTCGTCCTGGCAGAGGAGCTCTATATTTTGCTCATCCTTGGAAGATGACCGAGAGTGCTCGGATCCAGCAAGCTTAATACCACCCGGTGCCTTTGATAATTTGATTTTCAAGCTTTGTGGTTCGGATTTTGCTCTCCGATTCTCAAGAACTCGAATTTGGAGTATCAGAATGACCACCTTCTTATTTCTGGTAACCCCTTCGACTTCTCCTCTTCCTAGAAACTAGCTTAGCAGGGTCCTTAAAAGGAAAATCTTCATTTTCCCCATTTGATTTCTGTAATTTGTTTTTTTGAATCATGATAACAATCTAATAAGGAAAGTATTGCTTGATTGTCATAGCCACGCAATTTACTTGGAGAAAAGGGCTTGACCTTCTTTTTTTTTAAATCCTTATGGCAGAAAAAGGTTCCAGATGACAAATTGTCAGGAAGAAGAGCCAAACATTTCTCATAGTGATTTGGGCTTAACACGGCACCAACTTGGTCAATATACTCGCACCAATCACTCGAATATCGGGTGTGATAAATACTTCATCGTGGTGTGCATCTAATCGAAGAATTACTTCCTTGACTTCCTGATCGTGGCAAAACCACCGCACTTTAGCCTTTTTCTCTCCATCTCGTATCCTCATATAGATCTTCCAAGTAGCCAAGATAGTGGCTTTCTTCGTCTTCATGCATGATAAATACAAAGGAGTGAGCCTGGATATTAAGACAATTGATCGTTGTAAGGTCATGTGAAGGTGGATAATTCCTTACACCGTAAAATATAATTATTATGCCATCGCTTACGACTATCATCTTGTCATTGCTTAAAAAGCGGGGTAATGCTTGAGTCGCTTAGGGCGGATCCAAGCTTCACCTAACCATGTAACCGCTACACTTTGGACCTTAAATTTTCTGTGAACTTGGATCTAAATTGAATGACATTTTCTGTAAGTAATTGAATTGAATAGCTAAAATTCAGAAGAAATATTATACACATGTTAGACAATGAACTTTGACAACATTATAAAAATCACCTGATCCACTCTGTTGCTCCCCATATTCTCAAAACCAGACATCAAGAGCTCAGGTGACCTTAGAGACTGTATTAATGCAATTGCCTGAGAATCTGCACAAAATGAAAGGAAAAGGAATTTTTTAGGGTAAATCCAAGTCAGAAACCTGCCAAAGGAACAAGTGAAATTAAAAAAATATTGAAGTCATCCATAAGCAACTTTTCCAAACGCTAAAGGTAGGCAAACTGAGAAAAAGAAAGAGAAACAGTCTTGGTACAACAATGAAAATACAACATTATTGAAGTCCTCCAAAGAACCTGCTTGTTTCAAGAAAGCATTTGTAAATGCTGAATATGTGTCAATAACCATAGTCATCATAGTGAACAGTGAGTTGCCAAACTAGTAAACTGTTACAAATGGACAGGTTAGCATCAAGATTATTATATGCTAGCAACTTCAACCAGTCAGGCTAACAATAAAGATTGTTCAATTGTTAGTAACCAGGCTTAGAAGTCATCCACTCAAATGCAACAAGGACAAAACAAGACACTTAGCAAAAAAGTATAATGGTTCTTATTCCTAGGTTGTGATTACTATCACCGTATAACAAATTGCTGTTACGGATAAATCAAGAATAAACAACCCTTAAGGCCTTGTTGTCAAATTATTCAATAAAATGAAAATGCCTGCCAAATTAAAAAGAAGGCAATTTCAAGGAAAACTGCTGAAATAGAAGTGCACACTCAAATGACTAACATTAATGACTATGAAGGACCAAAAACTAGAACTATAATGCAAATCTAGCTACAGAAGCCCATTCCTTCATCGCCTTTAACCTCAAAACATGAATGCCACAATGGACACAAACAAAAGAGTATAGGGCCAAATTCAGAATGGAATCATTTCTATTCAGAGAGAAATAAGAGAATATTACATAGCCCAGTTCTAGTTGAGTTGGCAATTCTTTCACAGCAAGCTGAGAAGACATACTATTCAACAGTTGCCTATTTAAAGAACCTATCCTATACTAAGGAATTATTGCATTTAATCAAAACATCAATAACAAATGAGACAGATTCAGATATGCATTTTCAACAACCATGCTAAATTACACTAATTTTTCTCCTTGTGTGTGTGTGTTTCCTGAATGGAAACTTATAAACTGATCTATAAGGTTGTATGAATAAGGTTGGAGTTGCAGGTTTGGAAAATTGTAGGTTGAGGTCGCATTCAATGAATGCGACCTTGATGAAGTAGCCATTATAAAAAAAGAAAAAGAAATCGCGTAGAGGTCGTATTCATGGAATGCGACCTAAACTTAATTCGAGAATGCGACCTCACTGAAAATGGAATCCCACTTCTCGCTGCCCCTCTGTTAGAATTTGGTGTGAAAACAGGCCCATTTTTCGGAATTTCCGGCGTCGTGGCCAGCAGTAGAGCTCGGAGCAGTCACCGGACTGACCAGAACAGCATGGACAACACAAGGACGATGGGCGAAGAGAAGAGGCAGCACCGAAGGGAAGGGATCCGGTTGAGAGAATCTCTCTCTAACTTTCTCTCTCTATAGCCTGGTTTGTCCACATCTTGGCCTGAGTTTTCATTTACTACTCCAAAGAATTTTGTGATGAAACAATCCAGAAATTGTAAAGAAATGTAGAGGAAAGGTGTCTTCTCTTGATTGGACTGAGAATTAGAATTACAGTGGAAGAGAAGAAAGGATACAGAAGATTGAAGGAAATTCGGAGAGAAGAAAGAGCTAAGCTAACTCTGAACAATTGCCAAAAATGTGAAAGTGTAAAAACTAAACTTCTTCAACAGCTTTCCTTCATTTTATATAATGTTGGAATGGCTTAACCACCTTCTCCAAAAGCTGTCGTCTTGCTAAATGAAGTGATGTTTCTTCCCACTCAACCAATTGTTCAAGAGGGACGACATCGTTCTCATGACAGATTCCACACCCTGCACGCAAAGTTTGACAATAATGCAGCCTATCGGGTCAAAATTACCCATAACACAAAATATGGGGGGCCAATAAATGCTGTTTCAATTTCAAATTCGGACCCTTGGGGTGAACAGAGAATTCGATAAATTTGTGAATTTGGCTCTCTGGAACCCTGGCAAAGTCCATCGTGATTGCACACCAACTGTTCTAGATTCCATGGCAAAACGACGAAGAACTGAGAAGAGTTTTATCTCAACTGGCATGGCTGATTCTGGGAGAATTCCTTATCTAATGGCGACGGTGCATTATGATGGCCAAGATGGGACACAAAGGCGGTGGTCTTGGGAAGAACGAGCAAGGAAGGGTATCTCCGATTGAATCGAAGGTGCGACCGATAATCTGGGTTTGGGTTTTATGGATGAAGAGCCGGAACCGCTCCAGAATCCTCCACAAGCTGTAGAGTTTCAACGTCCGTCGTCGTCGAATCGAGGTGGTGATCGCAGCCGGTATCGGAGAAGTGTTTCCCGGGAGCTGCGGATGGAGGTTGAATACCAACCTATAATTGTTCGTGAGGTGCTTAACATGAGGCTTTCCTAGGTTAGTACTTTGACTGACTTAAGGGGCTTGAATTTTAATTCTTATAATGAAATTGATGATAATATTAATCAAAGGAGTAGTGGTTATATGAATACTGGATCAGTTATTAGCCTGATGGTTGATTGTGCAGAGTTTGAAATGGAAAAGATTGGGAGGGAATTAAGGATTGAAAAGGAGAATGTCCTAGTTTTAGAAAAGGAAAAGGGGAAGCTCCCACTGGAGGCTCCTCGCCAGAAGGATGAACTTCATAATTTCGAAGAGATTCTTCATGCTTCAGACCAAATTGAGGAGGTCGCTGGGAGTGGAGTTTTGAATTTGCGCTGTCTTGCAGGGTTGTTTATGGTATTACGAAGGCAGTACAGGGACGAGTATGCGCTCTTTGATTTGGCATCTATTGCTTGCAATTATGCTCGCCATCTGTTTGTGAAAGAGTTCCAGGGATGGGAACCTCTCAAGAATCCAAAAAGCGGCCTGCTAGAGTTAACCCTTTGGAAGGATCCGTTGGGAGTGGATATCTTTATTCTACCACTCATAGTCAGTCTATTGTAAACTTTTTTTTAAAAACTCTCTTCCCTGTTTTGAGAAGATCCTGCGCAAACTCTTGGCAGGCAAGAGACCCTGAACCATTGGTTGAGTTTTTGAACTCATGGGAACATGCTCTGCCATGCTCCGTTCTGGATTCCATCTTGAATGACATTGTTTTGCCTAAGTTATTGGATGCTATCAACTCATGGGATCCATGTCAGGAGACCTTGCCAGTGTACCAGTGGATTCACCCATGGCTTCCACTATTGGGGGATAAGTTGCAATCTTACTATCCCATCATCTGCAATGAAATAGAAACTGCGCTTCATGCTTGGTATCCCAGTCATATATCTGCACAATGCATATTGTTGCCTTTGAAGACCGTGCTTGCTCCAACCAGATGGGAGCAACTTTTGGTTAGGGCCATCGTTCCCAAATTGTTTGGGGCCATCAGCTCTTTCCAGATAAACCCTGCAGACTGAAAACTTTATGAATTCCATTGTGTCCTGAATTGGGTTGCTGACATACCCATAGATCACATGCTTCGGTTCATGGACATCTTCTTCAACAAGTGGCAAGAGGTTTTGTATCAGTGGCTATGCTCGAGTCCAGATTTTGAAGAAGTAAGCAAATGGTATTTGGGCTGGAAAGAACTACTTTCTCCTGAACTTTCAACCAATGAACATGTAAGACACAGACTTAATGTTGGTCTGAACATGATGAACCAGGCTGTTGAAGGACTAGAGGTTGTCCATCCTGGTTCAAGAGGACCTTTTTGTCCGAGAGAGCATAAGAAAAGGCAGTTCGAGATACTGCAAAAATTGGTAGCAGAGAGTGCAAAACATGCCTCTGTAAAGGTGGGTGTTGGAAACCAATTGGAGGGTATAGATGATGCAGTTAAGGTAAGCGTGAAAGAAGGTATTCAAGCTTATGCCCTGCTGAATGGCCTTTTATTCAAGCCAAAACCTGGCTGCACTCAGTATGGGTATCAAGTATACAGTTTTGGAAATGTAAATAGTATACTGGATTCTCGGAATGAGAAGATACTTGCTAAAACCAAGAAGGGATGATCACTTGTGTCTCTTGAGCATTTGGTTCAACTGCAAAATCATTCTGTTTGGGAAGAACTTAGTCTTTTGGGCAATTTGCCTTATTTTGGAGGAATTAGAGCCAATAATAGCAAAGTGCGACTCGGCAAGTCTATCATCTTGTGTTTTACTGACAATAGCTTCAAAAGATCCAAAGAATCATATTCAAAAGTTCTTCAATGAGTCCCCCCCCCCGGTCTTGATGTTTGGTTATCTTTGAATTAAGAGGAATAAATGATTTTGCGACATGATTATTTTCATGTCCTATTGTTTTCTTTCCATGCTGCATGAGTTATTAATCTGCTTTAAAGACAGCGGCACTGGCTATATATTGCTGAACAGCAACTAAGAACATTTCACGTCTAGGTAACCTGCAAAGCTCTTATTTTTTATTTTTTAAACACTCGGTTTCCTCCTTCCACACTTAGTTTTAGTTATTAATTCGAGTGTTGCTGGTAGCTGGAAAGTGCTTGATGAATTATATTGTCATCTGACTTGTAAACTTTTGATCGACTTTGCTGTATGCTTTATCAATCTTCTTAGTACACAATCACATCAAATCAATGTTAGTTCAAGCTCGCATATAACTCCTTAATTTGCAGTTATAAATCATTCAAAGAACCTTACTTATAATCAGCAGTTATAAATATTGCTGTTTTGACTTCGTCCTAAATTTCTGCATTTTAATAAAATGCCGATTCTTGGAGCTCTTCCCGCTGAATAAAACAAAGTCGTGCATGGCATCCAATCCATCTGTTAGTTTGTACAGCGACTCTCCGCTCTTTTCTTGATTATATGCGTTAGGCTACCTTTCAACTGATGTTAGAACACTGCGTATATCACTGCTAAGATCATGCACCATAAAATGGCTGAAATTTAGTTCAGGTTTTCAATGAGGAATAAACGGGGGAAGACAATTGAGCATACTACTGTCGATGGTGCCTCATGGTAGAGATGGGAACAAAATAGAAAGCAATTTTCTTGCTTTCTGAATATGATAAAGACAAATAAAGCCAGTCTTGTAGCCTGATTAAAGCAATCTACAAAAGAACCAATTATGATCTCATCACCCTTGGAAGGTTTTAACCACGAATCGCTCTACTGTGTAACGGTATGAATTAGTGTGAAATGGCAATGGAATAGAACTGCAAACTAAACCCTGAAATACACAAGGTTGGGGTCTATGTCTTCTGGTATGTGACGTTGAGGAGGGAACTTTGGAAGGAGAGTAGCTATTTGCTTTGCAGCCTCCAGGTAGTTTGTATACTTGCAGATTATCCCTGAATCTTTAGTTACTGGGTTACTACCTTCTTTTGAATTGCTGCATTCTTCATTTAATTCCTCAATCACATTGGCTAATGAAGATTCACAGACTTCACAGTTATTCACTGGTTCTGAAACAGGCCCCATCAATGCCTTATTCTTGAAAGTCCATGCACCTGTTTTCCAATTGAAATGGTACAAAGGAAGGAACCTTTGCCCGTAAATAGCTAAGAATTCCAATGCAGCTATAATGAACTCAAATTCAGCCTTACACATGTAGAATGGGAAGCTAACTCTTGTCCATCCGAGCTTTGTTCCACTGTATCCCTGTCCATGTATGAACATTTGAATGAGGCACAAACTGTCTTTGAAATTTTCATCAAGGAAGAAAATAATGTTCTGTACTCACCATTTTTACCATAGATCTAAGGCCAAGTGATTTAGCCCTGTCCACATTGAGTAAACTGTGGGCATATGGCCCTGCACAAGCACAGCCGCCACGAGCTTGGATGCCGAAGAGATCGTTAAGGAGTTTTGCAACAAAAGGCCCATGGAGGGGTTTGTCTCTCTTGTTTCCAGTCTCTCTCCACATGTAAAGTCCTACTTCTTCTTTCAAGTCCAAATGATTCTCTTCTTTCAGTTCAGGTGATGAAGAATTTGTTGTGGTGTAAATGAGAAAGGATAAGACTGCTTGTCGCTTGGCAGTAGCATTCCCCAGCACCCATATGTTAGGCTTTGGAATAAGTCTTTCCAATGCTTGTTGAATATAGCCATGCTCCTTTCTCTCAATCACATTGTGACCAATGTATTCCTTCACCCAAAAGGCCAGTGCTGCTCTAATTTTCTGGAGAATTGGTGGAGTTCCAGCATCCTCCCTTTCCTCTATATTCTCCAAGTACAGGGTATCCTGAGGTAAGAAAGGTTTTGGTTATCGATAGGGGTGACAATTGTGTCATATTCGAGTTGGGAGTCGCGTCAACTTGGGATAATTACACACGACAGGCCAATTCGAATACGATCCGATTAATAAACGTGTCATGTTTTGTCAATTTGTTTATTTTCGTGTCGTGTTCGTGTTATAAAATAGGTTGACACCACATAATACAATTAGATATAAAAATTAAATAGATAATTATTAAATCCACCAATGCGAATACCTACTAAATTCGACAATTTGTCCATCGATTACAGATTTTTTTTTAAAATCAAATCAAACCATAGAAAATTTTAAAAAAATTAATAAAAGCCCATAAAATTATAAATAACTAATAAAATAACAAACCATTCAACTAAATATCTAGAAATCTCAATAAATTCATAAAATTTAATTTTAAAAATCTAAACAAATGTATTTTTATAATAAAATTGGATTGTTCAAGAAATTATTTCTCTAACTAAAAATCATTGTAATAATATTATTATTATAGACACTAAATAATAATTAATTAAGAATGATTCATTTACCATATATCAAGTAAATAGCTACAATAGCATCATTTATTTTTCTTAAGAGGTCTCATATAATTAAACAAAATAAACACAAATAATTCAATTAATTCATATAATAAAATAAATTCAATTAATTTATATAAAAAATAAATTATTTAATTTTTTATAGTAAAATTTGTAAAGTATTACAAAAAGTATTAAATATAAGTAATAAAAAAAATTAAACAGGTTCGCGGATTGAAACCGTTTATGATCCGAACACGTTTAAAGTTAAACGGATCGATCTATTTCAATCCGAACTCCCAAAACTCCAACCCTAATTCACTATAACCGTATTATTTTCATGTCATGTTAACGTGTCGTGTTTAATATTGTCACTTTAGTTATTGACACAGCAGAACTGTTAGTTGGTATAGTGTATATTGTATATGTGAGCTACAACTTAAAGTAGCTTCGAGGTAACGGAAAATAAAATAACATCTGGATCAGGGATTACAAAACTGTTCGCTGAAACATTGTTGGTTTTATATGTCAGATGGCTGACACCAATAGTTTTCTAAATTGTTACAGAATCCTTGGTACCAGTGGTCCAAGTAAAAACAGTTGGTGATAGATTTTGGTTAAAAAAGAATGGTCAAAGATAACTCGACTTTTTATATTCATTTTTTGAAAAGTTTAAGTTCAGTTGTAATAAGAGTTATTTAAAGGCAAAAATATGAGACAATTTCTAGGGAGGGGGGACTTGCCTTCTCAGTGTAGCAATTGACAAAATCAACAGTTCCACCACCACAAGTGGAGGGAGGTGAAGATCTGAGCTGATAAATAGCCTTGTTCATGAGGAGGATTCCTGGAGAGCCCGGACCTCCCAGAAACTTATGTGGGCTAAGGAAAACAGCATCATAGCCATCAATTTCTCTTGATCTCAGGTCAATCTTAACATATGGGGCACTGTCCATGCAAAACATTCAAATCTTAGCCTTACATTCAATACTTGTAATAATATATAGGCCTAAATAGTACCTTGCTGCAAAATCAAAGCATGCAAATGCTCCGTGCTGATGAAGAAGACGGGCAATAGCTCTCGTGTCTGAATAAGTTCCAGAGACATTGCTGCAGGCAGAGAAAGAGCCCAGCATTGGGCGATTTCTTGATTTATATGACAGAAGTTGAGTTCTCAAAGCTTCTACGTCTATTAAGCCATTGTCATCCAAAGAAATTTCAACTACTTCTGCTAAGCTTTGCCTCCATGAGAGAATATTAGAGTGATGCTCGTAAGGACCAACAAAAACAACCCATCTTTCTTCATCTTTTAGGCATTCCAATGCCTTTTCTCTCATAATCGATGGAATTGCAACTCCCATAACTTCTTGAAGCCTCTTGATTGCTGCTGTTGTTCCAGAGCCACAAAAGATTATTATATCTTCTTCACCTCCACCTAAGCATTTCTTGACGTAACTGGATGCCTCCTGCACCATTTTCGTCATCTGGAAACCAACAAAACTGTCACTGGTGTGGCTGTTACCTGCAAAATCCCGGAAATGATTATGTTACAGTCTGAGTAAGAGGAAATTTCCCCATAAAATAACTTAATTGGTCAGAGTTAGAGTTATTTCCTTGTCTCCGAGTTTATCAAGAATCTGTAATCACCTCTTTAGAGACTATGATGCTAGAAAAATTGTAAAAAGAATACTTGCTTCTCATCCTCCTCCTTATTGCATCGCTTAAAGTCTT
This sequence comes from Voacanga thouarsii, assembly GCA_026120185.1. Taxonomy (NCBI): domain Eukaryota; kingdom Viridiplantae; phylum Streptophyta; class Magnoliopsida; order Gentianales; family Apocynaceae; genus Voacanga; species Voacanga thouarsii. The sequence continues at coordinate 265,707 of JANUWF010001150.1, forward strand.
GGAATCTAGACATTGTGATAACAGGACAAGAACATGAGAATTCATAACCAGGGAACTCACCATATACTGGAAGAACATCACTGATGATGTAGTTCTCAATGAACTGGAGGCACCGTCCAGAGGCTGTATGATCAGCATATGTAAGCCTGCGTTTTCCAAAAGGAGAATCGAACTCAAAATTGCCACCGATAATCTGAGACCGTAGCCAACGGAGTTTCTTCTCTGATGACTCACTCCTCTGTACACCTTCCTCCAGCTCATGAAATGCTTCAACGCTGTGAATCAGATCATGAGGTGAATCTGAATCACTTCTTCTCGATAATGTACTCTTGATTCCTGCTGAGTTTTTCTCAAGGCTGTTTCTCAAGATGAGGTGCTTCTCAAATTCCATTTCTACCAAGAAAAATATGGATGCTGACTGCAAAACTTTGATAGTGAATAATGAATAAGAAGTTAATGCCTCCAAGATGGTATTTAATGGGCCTAAGGGGAGGGGGTGGATCCTTGCTTATACCACAGGAAACAGAGAATTTGTGGGTGGGGCTGGGGGGGTGGGGTTGGTATCAGTGGAGGGGAAAGTTAGCTGGATGAATCAAATACTAGAGGGAGCGGGACTTGGTTTGGATAAAACAATCAAAATTTGAGGTTTTCCAGTGGGTCAATGTAAGGTTTCTAGCATTCTGATTGGGCGAAAAGCGTAATCTTGGTGGAGTATTCTAAGGTTCTTTACATTGCTGCGGCTATTGTTTAACTCACCAAATGGAGAAACGCGGGATTGAAATTATTTATTTAGTATTTTTTAGATGTGTGGCAAACTAGGGTGAAAAGTGTGTAACTCGATACGACTATTTTATAACCTACTTTGTTCTTTTTTTGAGAAATTTAATGATCAAAATGTGAGTTCATTTGATCCACTTTTAATTTTTGTATAAATTTTATTTGTTTTTTCAATAATTTTTTTGGGGGTAAACTTTGTACATTTTTTTTGTAATTTATATAAGTGAATTAAGGAATAATTTGGAATTGCCATATTATGTAGCTCCAGATCCATCTAACTAATAGTCTTTTCTAATAAAATATAATGTATCCAATTAAGTTATTATATTGGCATAAGTGGAATAAATTTTGAGTTCTGCTTTAAAAAAAAAAGCATAATCTTTGAAGGTTTGAACGAAATTTACAAAACTGTCACGGAATTATTTTCATTTTGATGCACATTTTTTGTCGGTCAACTACTTTGGCCCGATTAATTTAGTCTTGTTATTATTTCACTGGTGATTTTCAGCCCAAATAATGCTATTTAATCATATTTTTTCCTTCTTTTACTTGTGTTGCATTTTTATTTTCTTTTTCAATTTTCTTCTTCTTCCCTCTTCATTAAGCATCTGCACCACCGCTATAGTCCACATCTACATGTCAGCAACCTTTTCTGATTAAAAAAAAAAAAAGACAGAAAAAACCATGAATCTATTCGAAGTTTTGTGTAGAATCTAATTTGAATCTTGAGTTTGTTAAATGATCATGAGAAAATTAACAGCATTATTATCTTTTTTGGGGGGAAATATTTAACAGCATTATATTGAAAAATGAACCACTAAGAAAATATTTCAAATATATATACACACACTTGAACTTTTTTTCTTTTCTTTTTTAAGACTTTCTATACTATTACAAAGGAGGAAGAGAAAGAGGATAAGCATAATAAGTATTAAATTTCAGACTTTTTACTTTAATAAAGAGTGCTTTACGAATTGACAAATTGACTTTTTTAAATAGGGGTTTATACTTATGTAATTTTTAAAGCTTGATTGGCTTTTATATGGATATTAGGTCGATGTCCGTGCATTGTACGGAAGTATTAATAATGTTATGTTTTATTTTGGTGAAATGATTTTTTGCAAAAATATGTATTGTAAATTTTTATTTACTTTAAAATTGAATTGTCAAGATATTGTATTATATTAGTTTACTATCTATTTTTTTTAGTTATTTTTTTTGTTATAATATGCGTGTAATAGAAATCTTGTAGCAAATATTAAGATACTAAAATAGGCCTAATCCTCAGTAGGAAATGCATTAATATACTAAGATCACAATATAAGTGGACTATGGAAACCTAACCCAATGATCCAATTTCATAAATTTTTTGTATTAATCCTTCATTTTGTTTTTCGTATTTTTGCTCTAAAATTTAATCAGATTTATTTATTTATTATTCATGTGTCCAATTTAATTATTTTTTATTCATATTTTATATTTAGTTTGATTGATTTTTTTTTTTCCGATTTTCATGGATTAGCTAGGTAAGAGACCCGAGCATTGCTCAACCTAATAAACAACTACCAGGGTGCCACCACGTAGAAGAAGAAATGGGAATATAATTGAATATTAAGGCAATCCATTTCATTTCATTACAATCTTGATAGGACAAATAATATAGCAAATTACAACATCAATTTCTAACAAAGAATATTAGCCATTTTAGTAAACGGAGAAACTTTCTTGAAATCAAATCCACATATAATTTCCATTTTGTAGTACTATATATCCTTGGAACCCTTTTGTGGATTCAGTGATATCCCAGTGGTGCAGGATACTCTTCAATTCATGGCCCTGGCATTGTATGTCTTGAAATTCACACACAATAAAGTCGATGAAAATTAAGAGAGGATCTAATAGAATTAATATATTATAACTTGTAATTGTTTGAAGTACATAGAAATTTGATTTTCTTACTGATGCAAAGTGGTTAAGGTCTCTATGATGTGCTTCGTCAGTTCTAATAACCGTGATAACATCTTTGAGTGTTAATCCAAGGGATAAATTTTAGTGATAAAATTAGCACAATGTCCACTGTATTCCCATTACAACTTGGTTAAATAAAGTTAAAACTCTACCATTCATATTGCTACAAGGAATATAGCATATGCCGCAGAAACAATGTCAACATGTGCACACATACACAAACAGAAAGTGAAGTAATGATTATCATAATCACCTTCCCAAGAGCACTATACAAAATAAATGTTGGTCACAGGTGCTTCGAATAAGACTGCACTAAGCATGAGAAATAATCTGGGAAACACTTTGCAAAAAGAGGGATAGTAATATGAATCTTCAAGCAGAATGAAGGTTGCAACTTACAGATTCTCGACTGCCAGAATCAGTAACGTTGCCTTCCATATCTTTGGTATCACCAAATGAAAGAGGGCTCTCAGGTAATAACTTTGGAACTTGATTCATATCCACTTCTTCAGTCCCAAGCTTGTCAAAAGACACAGTCCCCTTACAATTTGAAATGGCACTTTTGTCACTTTTCCCAAATGGACAAATTTGACTGCTTCTACAAGCATTAAGAAGAGCATGCTTGCTCTCATCAGTTGTCAGTGAAATCACTTTCTTGCCTTTTGCAGCTTGTTCCTCAAGTAGTTCACTTGGTACCCCTTTAGCTTTATGAATCGGAGTTGAGACAAAAGAAACATGGGGTTGATCTGCAATTATAAAATAATAACACCCAATACTTAATTATAACCTAATTCAAAAGACAGTCAAGATGAATAAGCATGTACTTCTCCAAATAAAAGATCACCATACGAGCCTTACCAGAATGCAAGGGCTGAAGAAAGACACTATCACTAATGGCTTCCAGGCTTCTGTAGATGGTAATTATGTTTTCTACGTGAAGTACCGGCCTTATCTCTGCATAACAAAGAGATTTATTCACACAACATAGCACATCAAAGTTCAATTTGAAAGAAGATAGCAAAAGCTTCCAACTATAAACACTAAATTTCTAGCCAGCTTTGATTAGTAAAGTGGCCAACACAATTGTGGCATTATCCTTATGTTTCACAAATTTCATGAAATCAAGAAGAGTTGCAGACCCAATAGAAAGCAAAGATAGCATATTTATCCTTCTGGAGGTATATTCTAGAGGAAATATATCAAATTATGCCAAGTAGTAGGCCATACCTTGATCACTATACTGTTGTTTACACGCAGGGCACTCAGATCCAATTTTTGGGATGCAAAAACTACATGAAATGGGGAAAAAAGAAATAGAAGAATTACTAATACCAAACAAAACAAAGACAAAAGGTAACTAAAAACTTGTAAAAGAACTAATCTGTTCTAGATACCAAGCAAGTGTCTTACTTGCAGAACATATGATTGCAAGGGTGCAAAACAGGTTTATTCAGCAAGCTTAACTGCAAAAGCAACGTACAATATTGCATCTTGGATTAATTTCTCATTTTGTAACCTCTGCACTATAATTCTTTTTCACAAAACAAAAAACCCTCAAGAAATGAAAAAGAGATATCACACTATAATTATTGTTCCATACAAAGATAGTGTGGGAAAGAATTGCCAATACCAGAGTGGGCATTTGAGCTCGAGACCCAATTTCTGCAAATGGAGAGTTGCAAACTTCCTTGCTTTCTTCATCAACTTCCCTATCTAAATTCAAGCTTAGAAAACACATCATTTATTATTGAAGTTGGGAATAGAGCAGTACAATTTTTCTGCATGCACGAAGAAAATTTACAACGAAGAAGCAGTGAGATTATATGCAATAGCAATTGATCTTGAACAGCTAGCAATTTAAGAGTAGTCTGCCAAAAAATATCCACAAAGCAGAAACTTGAATCAGGAGATAATGCATTGGTGTAAACATATACCTTTTTGTATCAACAAAACTCTGAGGATATATTACAGGAAAGTAAAAAGGCAGACATTGTAATTTATCGAATTGCCGGGGATGAGATTTGTCAAAAATAGATAGTCAGAACCATCTATTGCTACGACGGAGGAGGTGGTTGCGTCGCCTCGGAGATGACCGTGTCTTGCTGCTGAGCTACATTGTCGTCCATTTCCTCTCCCAAAATCAACCCCCACCATGGTGACCCCCCTCTGGCGATTGACGATTCAGTTCACGATCTGGATCAATCTTAGCAATCTGTGACAAACCAAGTCATAGGCTTTAGTTATCAGGACTCAGAAAAGCAAATCCTCTGCCATGAAAGAAGACAATCATAGGAAGATTTTCCTGATCGACAGTTGGAACGAAAAAGCAGAACCACAAATTGCGAATGGAGTCCACGGTGATGTCAACACTGGATACACCTTTTATAGGTTTTGGGTTTGCTGGGCTCGTGTAGTTTAAGAAGCTGAGAAAGGGGCGGTTCACGGTGCTGTTTCTACGAGAAGCGGCATCAGTTTCGACGGTGATTAGCTTGATTACGACGCGAGTTAGCAGAGGAAGAGGTGGAGAAGAAGATGAAGTTCCTTTTGTTGACTCCATAACGATGCCAGTGAAAAAGGTGATGAGACGTGTGTGTGGCTAAGTGATATTAATATTAGAAGAGAGGGAGAGTGATATTAATTTGTATTTTCTGAATTCACGATGTGTTGCTATATTCAAGAAATTTTTTAATTTTTTTTTTAAAAACCCTTCATTTTATTTTTAAAAACAATCTTCAATTAGATTTATAGTGTAAGATGTCAATAGGTAAAAACGCCACTTATTACTATAAGATGTTTCTACAACTCCTTATATATATAGATTAGGTTAATATCCCGTATATTGTACATGCTATTATGTTATTAAGATTTAATGTATTAATATTATATATATATATGTATTATATTAATTAATTATTTAATTAGTTAAGATTTTAAAATAAATTTAGATAGTATTCAAAAAATTACACATTTCAATATATTAATATTAAATATATATATAAATAGTATTTAAAAAATCACACATTTCAATATATTAATTTAGATAATATTCAAAGAATTATACATTTTAATGTATTAATATTAAATACATATATTTTATTAGTTAATTTAATTAATTAAGATTTTAAATGAATTCAAATATAATTTTTATTTTTTTTAAAAAAAATTCATTTAGTTACGTGTTACCTTATGATGCTTTCTCATATCGTAATGGTAGGTTTCATATATATATATATATATATATATATATATATATATATATATATATATATATATATTTATTTATTTATTTATTTGAAGAAGTTACTTAAATGTTTATCGCCATTGGCCCTTTGCTTTTTCTGCATTCGACTACCCTTTTATGTGTTTGGACATATCTTTCTCATTACTTAAATGTAGTTATTATGTGTTTGGAGCCGTGCAATTTGATATGGTTTTAATATTGGAAAATGGGTAGTCGAATGGAGAAACCAAACGACTGTGGATTCGTTTTGTCCCACTTTGATTTATTTAAAAACTTTTTTTTTCATGGATTTATGTTGTAACTTTTGCATATAATTTCGAGACCCTTTATGCATAATTTTATATTTTTTATAAATAAATTGTAGAGCAATTTAAAAGTATGAAATTGTGCCGTCTCTAATCCCTTAGTAGCCTAGTTATACTACAGCTACTTGAACAAGATGGAAGTTTTGCTTTCATTAAACTGTGGATGACGAAGGCCAAATCTTACATGTGTTTTGTTTTGTGAAGTATAACTTTGAAACAAACAAAATATAAATCTAGAATATTAATTTTCCTTTTTTAGGAAAATTTTATTCTAGTTCAAAAATAGTATAGATTTTATTATTATAAGGATAAATTACTTTTTAGTACTCTTTACTATTACATACTCAGCCTTTTGATATTTTAATGCTTCAACATCCACCTTTTACTCACTTTAACTTTGAATTAAACATGAGTAAACTAATTAATTTATTCTATTGTAATTTATACTCACTTCCCTTACCGTTTCTATATAACGGAAATCTCATTTTTGTTTAAAAAATTACATTATTCCTGATATTAGTTTTTAGTAAAAAATATAATTAATTTTCTTTTGTAATATCCCTCCATTTTTTGTAATTTGACTAGCTATTACTCTATATAGAATAAGAATTTGTATCAATAGCTAGCACAAGAAATGATCAGTATAATGAGATAAACGTTTTGTTACGATAAAATATTTATGGGCATTATTATAATTTTAAAATTATAGGGACCTAGATAGAATTTTGAATTTGTTCTACATGTACCCTAAATCTTTAGATTGCGACTACTTTTAATAAAATAAGAGTTTGGGGTAATGTTCAGAATAAAAATTGATCAATGTGATGAGATAGTATTATGGTATAAATTAAGCTATCTGAGGTATCAGGGATATTTTTGTAATTTTAACCGTGATCTGGATTTTGACTGCAAATTGGCAAGAATTGAGAAGGAATTAATAGTTTTGAATCCTACCATTGAATTCAGTAAAATTTATAGATTTTATTGGTGGAATAAAAGATTTTTCCTATACGGACCAAAATTATAGTTATTTTCTGAAGAAAATTTATTATGCGGTCGATATTAAGACAAGCGAGTAATATGATTGGAGGATGAAAATAGGTGTCAAAATACCATTAGGGGAGTGAGATATTTGTGGGATTATTTTATTGAAAAAAGTTATTGAATAAGATTAATAATTAAAGAATTAATTAAATCAACCAATAAGAAAATTGTTGAAAAATTAGATAGTCCACAATTTTCGACAATTGGTCACAATTTGGACCAAGAATGGTGGAAGAAATGCTGTTTTCACAGCTTGAAGTCGGCAGCAGCAAGGGAGAAAACAAAAGGAAGAAGAAGGAAAGACAAGTTGGAGAGAGAGAGAGAGAGAGCATTTCTGAAGAATTTGGAGGAAATCAAGCTTGGAGAATCACACAAATAAGGTAAAAAGCTATACTTTATGAATTAAAGTTTTAGATTTCATTGCAAGAATTATTGTGATATAAATTTTGTTGCGATGGAAGTTGTGATTTTATTTAGCATGATTGATATATTTGGCGAAGATTGGTGTGTGCATATGTGTACTGGTTTGTTTGAGGGTTTATATATAATGTTTTATATGGTATATAAAGGTGTTTTGATGGTGGTTTGGGCAGTTGTTCATGGCTGCACAAGAAAGTGTAAGAAATGAAATGGAAAACTAGCTTAATCATAAAGAAAACGAATTGTTAATGTTGTTATTTGCACTTGTTGAACTTGATGTTGGAAAATATGATTTTTCTGGGCTAAGTATCTCTGAAAATCAGAGAATTGAAGGCTATGATGATAGAACTTAAGATGGTTTAAGTGTTATATAGTTGTTATGATTAAAGTAGAATAGAAGGTGTGAAGAAATAAACAAAACAAAAACTTTACTTTGAAGGGATTCCCGAGCAGTTTTGAAGAACAAATAAACTGTACAAATTGGCTTGTTTATTTGGAACCCCGTGACTTGAAACTTGTAGCTAAATGTCTCAGGATTATCTTGGACCAATTTTACATGATTTGGAGTTGTGAATAAAAAGTTATGATGAAAATACTACAAGCTGCCAAAACTGTGACGGGATTGGAAAGTTAAGATGTTGTAAGCAAAACTGAATGAAATGAGAAGGGAAATCAGTGGTTCATGAATTGGAAATCATCAACTAGGTCTTGAGGACATTTTGGAACAAATTTGACATCAATCGGACTTGCAAATTAAAAGTTATGACAAATCAAAGAAGGCGTGACAGGAAGGAAGAAATGCAGAATTTTATTTGGCAAGAACTAAACCCAAGTATTGTTCTATTGGTATTAATGCATGAAGAAGAGACCGGACATGACGGAATGAGCCTTTGATCATTCCAAGTATTTATCTCATTTTGGTTGGAAGAAGTGAGAAAGAAGAAAATAGAATATTTTCTATTCTCATATTGATTTTGTGTTAGTCAAACCTTAAAATAATAAGTGAGGTTTGGAATGACTCTCGATATTCGTCGTTTACCTTCAAAGCTCCATAAAGGACTAAGAGTGCCATATACGTCATCACATTGAGTTAGGACACAAGGTGAGTCCCACTTGTTTTATAAACTCCATTTGATGCTAGTGAAATTATGTTTTATTAAAGAAATGTTCTATGAATCCTTTTGGTTTCTCTGAACAATCTTATGGTTTTTCTGAGGAAGAACTAGTATTATGTCAGCAAGGCTTGAATGGAAAAATATGAACTTTTCATAAAATGGAACTGTTCATGATCAGTGAATAATTAGCCTAAAGTCTTTTATAACAAGGTTAATGGACCTTGTGCTTTTATGAGAAAATATGGTTTTTCTTAATGGGAAAATTATTGGAGACTTTAGAAAACGGTGTTTTCTATTTGGAATTTGGCTCACTTAAGTTATGAATATCTCTTGGGAATAAATCTATATCCGAAAGGCTTTCTTCTTATTTATTTATGAGTTGAAATAATGTTTTATTTTGGAAAAGTGTAAATATTTCTTTTTATGGACAAGATTTTGGGAAAATGTGAATTATGGATTTTGTGAATCATAATTGGGATTCCTTGAATTTAAGTTTTCTTTTAGAAGTAGAACTCAAGATTTTATGGATCAGACTCATTTTGAAATCGGGAATTCTTCAAATGATGAAAATACCCTTGAAAACTTATTTTATAGTACGAAAAGGACTTTTTATTCTTTTTCGCTACGGTTTCGGAAAACAATCTCTTGGTATGAGATTTATTTTTGGAAAATGGTATTTGATGTTTTTGGCACGAGGAAAGAATTATTAAACCAATAAACAAGATTTATCCCCTGTAACGGCACCAAAAACTTGTTGTGTTTAGATTTGGGTATAAAAATCATATAAAAACTAAGCACATTCCCAATCAAGTTTATATTAAAACGTTGACCCTAAATTACACATATGAGTAAGCGTACTCATCATTAACATAGCATAGGGTTCAAACGAGTGTCGATCCTCAAGGAACAAGTATACATTAATCACATTTCTTTCATTATTTAACCGACTTGATAAAGTGAAAAAGAAATAAAATAAAATAAAATAAAATAAACATATATACATTTCAAGGATATAGAATTATGTAACTCAAACCATTATTTTGACAAACATGATCTTAAAGAAACCAACCATTATCATAACTAATTATTCCCTTGGTATCATGAAGGATTAAGAGTGACTTACTTCTTTTTCAATCCATGAAATCACTATCTTCTAGAAAAATTAGCATCATATATTCTGTCTCAACTAATTCACCCAAAATATGCATTAAACACAATCCTTGATTAAATTTTCATATTCTGGCAAACTTAAAGCATGGAATTAACCAATGAATCCATATTCTGGCAGATATCAATTAACCTTTAATTACATTGTTCTTCGCAATCAACCTCTTTTTCAAGAAAGTTAAGAGACAACAAATATGAAACTAACAAATTGAAACCACCATCAACCTCTTTTTCAAGTAAGTTAATGGAAAGAAATAACAAATCAATCTCGTAATAGGCACAAGTAATTAAATACCAAGAAGAATAATCAATTACTCAAAAGGTCAAATAACTCTAACAATCATGAATATTTAAAAAAATGTCAAATTACAACAAAACAATTAACATATCATTATTCAAGAAAAAGAAAACAAAGTACTCATAGATAAGCCTCATTCTTCTTCCTTTGAAGACCTTCTTGCACAACCCTCTTTGAATTGAAGAATTTCTCCTTTGATTTGAGTGATTTTCTATGATAATCAATGAATTCTCCCAATTTCCTTTGTGTTTTCCGTCTATTTATAGGCTTGAGAAGTGTCTAAACTTATTGGTGTAATGTTCTTGGCCAAGTAGAAGTTGGAAAATACTAAAACTCAACAGATTACCAAAAATCACGTATAAAAATCACAATCCCGCCTTTTCCTTAGAGCACAGCCAGCGCCGGTTGTGCTTTGGTTCTCTACTCGTTTGCCGATTTTTTCTTAATTTCAACACCATGTAGTCCAGAATGCAGCCAGCGCCATCTTAGCTCTTAGAGCCGGCACCGATTCGACTCTATTTCGCTCTGTGTTGACAATTTTTTGTTGCCTCGAAGTTTGTGTCAACAGTGCATGGCCGGCGCCGGTTCCAATGCCCTAGCTGGCGCTGCTTCTCCTCTGTTTTGCGACGTTTTTGCTTTGTTTTACCCAAAAAATCTGTAATAATGAACAAAATACCTTTCCAAGGGTAAAATCTCAAATATGAAGGAATATAACTAGTTATTGAATAAAATGTATCACAAAAGAACCTCAAATAACTACGAAAAGTATGACTAATTTAGCCTCTATCATATTCCCCCACACTTAGTTCTTTGCTTGTCCTCAAGCAAAGTATTAAGAACAAGTAGGAAAACTCAAGATTTAACCAATCCTCAATCAATTTCGACATAACATTTTCAACGCTTCTTTATTCAAGAACAAAAAACATATGATACTACATCTTTCACAATAAATGCAAGACTTGTGTAAGTGATAAGTGACTTAGTAGAATCATCACAATACTTAACAATATTCTCAAACCATTGAAAAGAATTTAGTTCAAAAAGAATATGCATTCTATAAGCTTACTTTTCATACACCCTCTCCACTAATCCAAGACATATCATGATTCTACTTGGATCAAGTAGGATTTTCAAGCTTGTAATGTAGCTTATCAAATGAAGGATATAGGAAAATCAAATAGCAAAGAAGCTGAGAGTTCACAAGAAAACGGATAAACAAAATGAATTAATAATTTTCAACTCTTCTTGCTCTCCTATTCCAGAAATCAATCAAACCATGACCTTATTCAGCAATTACAACTCAACTCAAGCAAATCCTACATTTTTTCTTTTTTCTCTTCTTCTTCTCATCTTTTTACTTTCTTCATCACTCTTCCCTATTTTTCACAAGATCATTCATATTTTTCAGCAATGGTGTCAAGTATTTTATATGAACTCAACTTTTACAGCTCAATCATCATTCATTTTGTAATATTTCTTCTCTCTTTTTCTCTCAATTTTCTTTCATTTCACTCCTCTTTTGTTTTCACTGCTGTTGTTCTTTTCTCTCCCACTTTTCTTCCATTCTTTCTAGCAACTTTTGTTTTTCATTTCTTGTTTTCACTCTCTCTTTTCTCTTTCTTTTCTTTTTCTTACTCGACACAACTATTGATACATGACTAAAAGTAATGAGTCATGATCATTCTCCAAGTATTCTTCCTCAACATTCTCCTACATATACTTTCATCCATCAAGAGCATACAGATTTGGAAAATTATTCAAACTCTCAGAAACAAGCAATGGACAAAGTATGATAACGGGTTTTAAAGAAAGAAATCATAATATAGGCTCAAAATAGGCACTAGGGATAATATAACAATATGTAAGCTTGAAAAAGCTCAAACTATCCAAAGAAGGCCTATTACCGTCATCCCTAAGTTAAATCATGAATGTCTTTCTTATTTTGCCTCGAGAGATATTCAAGTAAGTTCTAGAATGCTCCATGAATTTTAGTAGAAAAACAGGTTTAAGAACAACGCAAAAACATTTGATCAAGAACTATTTCATCCAAGTGTGTGCAAAAAGTCATGCATAAGCCATAAATGATCTAGAACATATGCTCTATAGTCTATCACAAAGACATGCACTAAAAATACATCTTGAAAGATAAACAAAAATTTGAAAAATTTTTGAAAATTTTGAAAATTTTGCTCTCAAAAGTTGCTCAAAGGTTCAAAGAAGAATTTCAGGAAGAATAAAGCATAGAAGAATTCTCATTCTAACCACTCTCCCACACTTAAACTGGATATTGTCCTTAATAGCCTATCAAATAGAGTAAAGAAATACTGCCACGGGACTAAAAATAAAGAGGAAAAGAGAAGAAAGAAAATACTTCCATACCTTGTGCTCACAATAAAATTGATAAAAACTTGGATAAAGTATATTACCAAACCACTCTCCTATACTGAAATTGGACAATGTCCTCATTGGCTAAAAAATAAAAACAAGAAAGCATCTCCAAAGGGACTAAAAATAATAAGGGGATAGAAAGTTTAAATAATACTGCCCAAGTGCAATAAAGCTCCAATAAATATTAAACCATGGAATAGAGAGAGGGGCTTGTCCAAGAAGTATATATTCCTACTTGCAGAACAAAACATAAAAGCATAAAGAAAATAAAGGCAAAATAAAGCAAACCTAAATAAAAGAAAGCAAACTAAAAATCCTAAGAAAGCAAATAACGACACAACTCACTCCCCCACACTTAAGATGGAAAGTATTTTCCTTATTCAGGGAGGGAAAAGACACTTAACAAAACCAAATACAAAACAAAGATACAACCTCTTTTCATTCATTATGCTGCCTCATCAAACCTTTGTTCAAGAGATTAACGCTCCAAGTAGAAGATAGGCATCAGGAATGTAGAAAGAATGGAGAATTTTGAAAAATGGAATATTCATGAAAACGATTTGTCTTAGTAAAACATATAAACCTCATGCTCTAACATTCCTTTAGACACATAAATATCTTTTCCAACATATAAGTGCACATAGCATCTAATGGATGCATTAACATTGAAATCACCAATTAACCATTCAAAAGAATTTTTACAATTAAAATTCCCCTTTAAACTTAGTGTTTAAGTTCTTAAAGATGGGATTAGGAAATCCTTACTTTTCAATGCTTCTACAAATACCAAGTTACCTCCTTGAGATTAGGGTGAAGGGTAGAATTCGTCAACATCCTCAAAGGGTTTCTTAGAATGAATGATAAATCCATCTTCTTGAGGCATGTTAAACTCTATACATCATCATTGGGACCATCGTTCTCCAAGAAGTGAGAAGAGCCTAAGAAATCATATGACAAAGAAATATTAGAATTATGAGCACATAGAGTAGAATCAAATACATTTCTTGCCACATCATGCAATTGTCCCTCATAGCCACTCTTTTTGTTCCATAGTCACTTGTACGGGCTAGCATGAACTCCTGAATCCCCTCAACAATCTTAACTAATTATTTTTGTTGATCACACAATCGTTGGGAAGCTTCTTCATGCCACTGAACAGATGAATTTGTATTGGCAATAAAAGAATTCACTAATGCTTCTAATGACGTCTGACTAAACAAATCAATGTTAGCTTGTAATTGTGCCAATCTATCATCAATACACTAATGTTTTTTTTTTTGAAAAAAGAAATAAAAATGATGAACATGCAACAATGATGAATAATGCAATCTAATTCATGAAGAAAGAAATAAAAATGAAACAAAACGAAATCTACTATATCGCCTTTAGGTCATTGGATCATGCACCAAGGCTAACACCTAGCAAAGACAAGACGAAAGTTAGATAACAAAATTCATAATTACTACAAAATTTAAAAGAATACAAAGTTAGTTAATAGAACATAGTCAAAGTTAGTAGGTTAGATTATAAGGGTATACACAGATACACAAGATATAAAAGATGGTACCTTTTTGCAAAAAGAACAATTATACATATTTACATATTTACATATTTATATGGTTAAATCAATAAAATCCAAACTTTCATACTATTGTTTCCCAGCAACGGCACCAAAAACTTGAAGTGTTTAGATTTGGGTATAAAAATCATATAAAAACTAAGCACATTCCCAATCAAGTTTACATTAAAACGTAACCATAAATTACACATATGAGCAAGCATAACATAGTATAGGGCTCAAACGAGTGTCGATCCTCAAGGAACAAGTATACATTAATCATATTTCTTTCATTATTTAACCGACTTGATAAAGTGAAAAAGAAATAAAATAAAATAAAATAAAATAAACATATATACATTTCAAGGATATAGAATTATGTAACTCAAACCATTATTTTGACAAACATGATCTTAAAGAAACCAACCATTATCATAACTAATTATTCCCTTGGTATCATGAAGGATTAAGAGAGACTCACTTCTTTTTCAATCCATGAAATCACTATCTTCTAGAAAAATTAGCATCATATATTCTGTCTCAACTAATTCACCCAAAATATGCATTAAACACAATCATTGATTAAATTTTCATATTCTGGCAAACTTAAAGCATGAAATTAACCAATGAATCTATATTCTAGCAGATATCAATTAACCTTTAATTACATTGTTCTTCACAATCAACCTTTTTTTCAAGCAAGTTAAGAGACAACAACTATGAAACTAACAAATTGAAACCACCATCAACCTCTTTTTCAAGCAAGTTAATGAAAAGAAATAACAAATCAATCTCGTAATAGGTACAAGTAATTAAATACTAAGAAGAACAATCAATTACTCAAAAGATCAAATAACTCTAACAATAATGAATATCTAAAACAATGTCAAATTACAATAAAACAATTAACATATCATTATTCAAGAAAAAGAAAACAAAGTAAAAGAAAGCACTCATAGACAAGCCTCATTCTTCTTCCTTTGAAGACCTTCTTGCACAACTCTATTTGAATTGAAGAATTCCTCTTTTGATTTGAGTGATTTTCTATGATAATTAATGAATTCTCCCATTTTCCTTTGTGTTTTTCATCTATTTATAGGCTTGGGAAGTGTTTAAAGTCATTGGTGTAATGTTCTTGGCCGAGTAGAAGTTGAAAATACTAAAACTCCATAGTTTACAAAAAACCGCGTATAAAAATCACAATCCCGCCTTTTCCTCAGAGCACAGCTGACGCCGATTGTGTTCTGGTTCTCTACTCATTCACCGATTTTTTCTTGATTTCAACACCATGTAGTCCAGAATGCAGTCGGCGCCGCCTTGGCTCTTGGAGCCAGCGCCGATTCCACTCCGTTTCTCTCTGTTTTGACAATTTTTTGTCATCTCGAAGTTCACGTCAACAGTGCATGGCCGGCGCCTATTCCAACGCCCTACCTAGCACCGCATCTCCTCTATTTTGCGACGTTTTTACTTTGTTTTATCCTAAAAATCTGTAATAATGAACAAAATACCTTTCCAAGGGTAAAATCTCAAATATGAAGGAATATAACTAGTTATTGAACAAAATATATCACAAAAGAACCTCAAATAACTAGAAAAAGTATGACTAATTTAGCCCCTATCAGTATTTTAACTCCAGAAATTATTTTATTGGTACTCTTTTAGGAATAAGATAAATAATTGGCCTTGTGAGTCAATGGGAATAATTAAGTGGTCTTGTGAGCCAGTGGGTTCTATTTTTGGAAAATGATATTTTGATCCCAGAAAATATTTTATTGGTATTCTTTCAGGAATGGATATTTATCTGGCCTTGTGAGCTAGTGGAATTATACTGGTCTTGTGAACTAGTGGAAATTCTGAGTACTCAGTAGAGATTATGACCTTTGTACTAACTCTCGTTAGAGATAGATGTTTTCAAGTAACCCACCCAAGGTTAGGGATCATCTTATTCCAAAAAAAGCGATAGGACATTGAAATTAACTGAGTTTCCCAACTAGCACTATCCCAATGCGTAAGCAAACTATTAATTGGTTGGTCCTAGGATGGACACCTAATTTGTTATCAACCCTTGTCAACCTTTTGGTAATGGGAGTACAGAGTGGGGACTCAAACTACCACAAGTAAAAAGAATTTATGTGTTTTGAGGTAGATTGTGATGACAATTCTATCTTTCCAGCAATGTACGATTGAGTGATATAAGGTGAAGTCCCTGACACAATAAGATCATGATACCCAAGGTGAAGCCTTGTGAGCTTTACAGGGCGACTTTCCATTGAGAAGGCTGCTTGTCTTTCTTAAAAATGGGGTAGTAACGTGTGTAAAACTTAGTTTTTCAAATATGACTGAATTTTGGATAAATACTCCAATTGTGAGTTGTGAAACTATTTTCAATAAACAAATGCAATGCTTTTCCATAATGGTTTTATGAAGCGACAATAGATAATATGCTATTTGTCTGTTTTATAAATCACTAGCATACATGGGACTCACTGAGTAATTTTCACTCACACGTGTATTATTTTTTTTGAAATATTTTAGGAATCAGAGGTGCAGCCAAAGCGCGGTGGACTCCCAGAGGTTCATGCTATACCTCTAATTAATAAATTCATATTTAGCATATCTAGAGCGACATCTAGCAATGACTCTTGACCACCCAAAAGTCCAGAAAGTCAAGTGGCTTGACATGAACCTTTCAATAGCAAATTATTAGTGCAATAAACTCCTTTCAACATACAATATCTCATTCGGTCTAGAGCATGGAATTAGTGCCAACTCCCTCCAGAATATTATTAATTCTGGCCCGAATATTTTAGTACTTGTTCAAGAAATCCATTACTCGATATGTGTATCAATTGGAACCATTTCCATCACATTGTCGCCTTGGCCAAGGACTTCATGAGTAATGATTTCTACAAGTGGCCTTGAGATATACTCTCCTACTATTAGGAGTGGTGAATCCTTTATTGACCCTCTCAACTACTTTCGTTTACTTTACGTTGTACCCAATATCCATCCCATAGGCGGTCCTGGATAAGACTCCAAAGATTAGAATCAAAGTACAACACTCGATAAACAAAGTACCTTGGAGATCTCAAGTCTAAGGATACTTGCACACTTGTTATAATAAGATTCTATCACTGGCACTAAATAGTTATCCAAGTGATTATCTCGTAGCTAGGTCATCCAATGAACTTGTTTCGAAACAAGCATCCACACGTTAATCCTGAGTATCCCAATACCCACGGATATGAGAACCACCGCTTGATCCAATCAAGAGATATAACATGTGCCAGTCTTGGCGTATTAATAATGTCCCATCTTATTAATACTATGACTGGGGATTATTTAAGTACAAACACTGCATAGTGTAGTAGGAATCTCACATCATAATCTCTATCATGATTTCCTTAACACTGTGTTGTACTAGGGACTTTATCTAACGGTTTGTACACATATTTAGATATAACAATCAAACTGAAAGATAAAGAATGCCTCTTATTAATTTAATATGCAATATACATGGTACAAGTGATTGCCTCTAGGGCACAACACTAACACCTTGGGTCTATTATACCTTTGAGTGTATGTATCAGATGTCAGACTCTCTGTGTCATCTTATGTTCAGCAAAGATAGTTTAGAAAAATTTCTGCTGCCTATAGGATGAAGTTCGTTATAAAGACCCCTTGTCTAAGCAATCAGACGAGACGACATCCTAAAAAGTATAGTCCACAATGCCATGGAAATATAGGGCATTACAATTGGTATCAAAGCATAGTGGAATCCATAATAAAGTTTCTGGTGGATAATAGCAGAGCTTCTAATTGGATATAATCAAGTCTGTCATAGGATACACTAATGTAGATCTATCAAGTATGTAAATTTTGTGGAGTCGGATATAGGGATAGGTGACAGTATAAGAATTTGAGGTATTTAAGTTGGATATAACTATTGAGATTCGTGGACTCCTAAACGCAAAAAACATCCACGAATCCCTTCCGAGGATTCAAGTAAACGATTAAGAAGATCTGAGGTTTACAGAATTACCTTTTGTTTGGCGTAATCGAGATCCTTCGATTCTGATTATACTGTTATATGTGCAACCTGAACAATTAGCAGATGCTGCAGTGTGCGAACGTTCTCTATCGGATACACACGGCGAACTGACTCGTTACCCCGAGAGTGCTAGCGCCTAGGATTTGAGAGGTTTTTTTTTTTCCTGGTGAATGAAGACACGAATATTTTCAACAGAACAGGGCTCTTGAGAAGACAGCTAGGGTTTTCTTAAAAAATCCCTGAACCTCATAGAGTCCAATTCAGATAATGTCTTATCATATTTTAATTTAAATTAAAATTAAATTAAAATTGATATGATAAGATTATGCCATTATCTTGGTAATTTAACTAATTAATTTACTGAGCCAGATTCTTATAATCTGGACATTATCTAAATATATCGAATGTCGACATATTTCCAAATTCATTGTATCTGGTAAATTTTCCAAATTCGATTAACTTAAACATATTTCTAGATTCATCAAATCTGGTTACAAAAAAAAATAATCTAACAAGTTCGCTTATTGTGTGACCCTATAGGTTCATTTAACACCGACAGTGTGCCTAAATCATATTTAAATGGCCCACAAGTTATAAGCGATTTCTAACAAAATATTATAACTATCCATGTTAAATGAAGATCAGTGATTTCTTTGAACCAAACCATAATTTTATATTTAGTATTTTTGTCACACGATATCTAGATTAAGCATAAGGTACGGAGCATGTCATCCTTATTAAGCTTAATCAATTATTTCTTGATTTCATAACAGACTGTTCAAACAAATGATATCAATATCTTGATTGATACATTTGAGCACGACTATGCATTTTCATAGTCTAACTTATCAAGGGACCCATGGATATCTCTCCCATAATTGAGAGGAACAAATTCATTCACTATCAATCATATTCCTCTCCTTGATTTATTCTATATCAATAGTGATCTAATTTATTATTTAGTTAAAGACAACTTTAGACAACGTTAAAATATAGAACTTATCAAGTAGGAAACTATGATGAATTTAGGTCGAAGGACTTTTAATATCATTATGGCTAGAAAGTACTTATGACATGTTCCATGAAATACTCTCACAGTGGGTCATGTCCAATACAATGTTCTCTAATATTTATTTATGTTTTGACTTGATATCACAAATATCCATGACTAGTAAAGCATAGCCATCAAGTCACAAACATACTAATCTTAATTTATTATTATTCCAATAATTATAGTCGATCAGGGACAGTTTTAGAATAGTCATTGTATTCGTTGCTGGGTTTTACTATTAAGTCACGTACTTGATGACCGCAAAACAAAATGCACTATTCATAGAAAGGAAAACCTCATATTATTATATAAAACATAACGACAATAGTATAAGTAGAAATTGACTCTAGGGCATATCCCTAACAGTCTTCCACTTGCACAAAGACCAATTTGGCATAAGCCGTAACCCTATTGATCTAGTATGACTATCATGTTTAGACGATGGGAGAGGCCTTGTCAATGGATTTGCAACATTGTCATCAGTTGATACCTTGCATACTTTGACATCTCCTCTATCAACAATTTCTTGAATGAGATGAAAATGTCTAAGTATATGTTTGGATCGCTGACGTAATCTTGGTTCCATAGCTTGTGCAATGACTCCATTGTTGTCACAATAGAGATCCACTGGGTTCACAATACTAGGAACTACATCTATTTCTGTAATGAACTTTTTAATCCAAACTTCTTCATTAGCTGCAGCTGAGGCAGCTACATACTTAGCTTATGTAGTAGAATTGGCCACGGTGTCTTGCTTTGAACTTTTCCAGCTTATAGCACCTCCATTTAAACAAAATAGAAAACCTGATTGCGATCTGTAATCATCTATGTCGGACTGAAAACTAGCATTAAAGTAACCATTTACAACTAGCTCGCCTTCTTGTCCTCCATAAACTAAGAACATATCTTTAGTTTTTCTTAAGTACTTCAGTATGTTCTTGACAGTAGTCCAATATGCCTCTCCAGGATTTGACTGGAACCTACTCGTCATGCTCAATGCATATGATACATCGGGTCAAGTACATAACATGGCATACATGATAGACCCTATAGCGGAAGCGTATGGTATCTTGTTCATGCGCTCTTCTTCATCCTTCATAGAAGGACTTTGAGTTTTATTGAGCTTAATGCCATGTGACATTGGCAAGAATCCTTTCTTAGAGTCTTGCATACTGAACCTTTTCAGTACCTTATCAACATATGCACTTTGACTTAGTCCAATTAGCTTTCTAGATCTATCTCTATAGATCCTTATACCTAGAATATAGGCAGCTTCACCTAAGTCTTTCATTGAGAAATAATTTCCCAACCATGTCTTTACACATTGTAGAGTTGGGATGTCATTTCCAATGAGTAAGATGTCATCAACATAAAGTACCAAAAATACTATTGCATTCCCACTTGTTTTCTTATAGACACAAGGCTTATTTTTATTTTTGAAAAAGTTAAATTCTTTTATTGCTTCATCAACATGAAGATTCCAACTTCAAGATACTTGCTTCAATCCATAAATGGATATTTGAAACTTGCACACTTTATTAGAATTCAAAGGATCATCAAAACCCTCAGGTTGTGTCATGTACACATCCTCGAGTAAGTTTCCATTGAGAAACGCGATTTTGACATCCATTTGCCAAATCTCATAATCATAATAGACTGCTATGACAAGAAGAAATCTAATAGATTTAAGAATTACAACTGGTGAAAAGGTTTCATCATAGTTTATACCATGAGTTTGTTTATAACCTTTTGCTACCAGTCGTGCTTTGTAAGTATGCACATTTCCCTCCATGTCTGTTTTTTTTTTTTGAAAACCCATTTACACCTAATGGTTTTTGAACCTTTAGGTGGATTAACCAAAGTTCAGACTTGGTTATCATACATGGATTACATCTCAGACTTCATAGCCTCTAACCATTTTCTAGAGTTAGAACTCTTAATGGCTTCTAGATAGGAAGTGGGCTCATCATTAACCATAAGCTCCACGTTGTGATCGTCAGTAATGAGGAATCCATATCTCTTAGGTTGTTGACGAACCCTATTAGATCTTTGAGGTCTTTGTTTTATAGAAGTAGGCTCATCTTGGACTTGTGAGCCATTTAATTGAGGTTGATTATTTGGTTTAGGTACTAATTGGGCTTTTGAATCTCATCAAGATGTATTTTACTCCCACGGATTCTTTTGGAAATAAATTCCTTTTCAAGAAAGAATCCATTTTGAGCAACAATTACTCTATTTTCTTTTGGGAGATAAAATTGATATCCTTTAGTTTCTTTAGGATACCCCACAAATATGCATTTATTCAATTTAGGTGTAAGTTTACCAGATAATAAACGCTTTACATAAACTTCACAACCCCAAATCTTGAAAAATGATAAACTAGGTTGTCTCCCAGTCCATATCTCATATTGCGTTTTCTGAACCGATTTAGATAGAACTCGATTTAGTATGAATGCAGCAGTCTCTAAGGTATAATCTCAAAAGGAGATTGGAAGATTAGTTTGACTCATCATTAATCGAACCATATCTAATAAAGTTTGATTTCTTCATTCAGATACACCATTCCATTGAAGTGTTCTAGGTGGAGTTAATTGGGAGATAATTTCACAATTTTTAAGATGCTCGTCAAACTCGTGATTTAAGTATTCACCACCTTGATCTGATCGAAGTGTTTTGATACTTTTGCCAAGCTAATTTTGTACTTCATTTTGAAATTCTTTGAATTTCTGGAACGCTTCAGATTTGTGTTTCATCAAATACAGGTAGCCATATCTGCTGAAATCAATGAAGTACTGAAATCCTCATCTAGCATGTGAATTCATTGGTCCACATACATCAGTGTGTATTAGGCCTAATAAATCAGTTTCCCTTTCATTTTGTCTCTTAAAAGGCACTTTAGTCATTTTTCCTAATAAACAAGAATCACATGTTTCATATGATTCTAAGTCAAACAAATTTAGAAGCCCATCATTATGAAGCCTTGTTATGCGTTCTTATTTATATGGCCCAAACGACAATGCCAGAAGTAAGTTTGATTTAAATCATTGGATTTCAATCTCTTAGTATTAATATTATAGATAGACTTGTTTGAAGATCCACGAAGATTGAGAATATAGAGCCCATTTGATAGTGAGGTATCTCCATAAAAAATGCCATTTTTATTAATGGAGCAAATGTTATTCCTAATAACAAATTCAAAACCTTCTGAATCCAAACAAGAAATTGAAATAATATTCCAACTCATAGCAGGAACATAAAAACAATCATTCAGTTCTAAAATAAGCCCACTGGGCAAAATTAATTCAAAAGTTCCTACAGCTACTGCAGCAACTTTTGCTTCATTCGCAACTCGTAGGTCCACCTCGCCTTTTGCCAAGGCTCTATTCCTTTTTAGACCCTGCATATTTACACAAATGTGAGATTCATAACCGGTATCCAATACCCATGAATCAGAAGTAGATAAATTAATTTCTATAACATAAATACCTGAAGCGGCAGTCTCACTGTCCTTCTTTTTCTTTGCTTCCAAATAGAGCTTGCAATTTCTTAACCAATGTCCTTGTTCTCCACAATGGTGGCAAGCTTCCTCCTTTGGTGTCTTGGCCTTAGGTTTGGGTTTGAACTTGGACTTTGCCTTATCCTTGCCCTTACTAGCCATGACTTTGCCCTTTTGGTTGTTCTTTTTCCCTTTCCCTTTTTAAACCATTAGAACACTAGGAGTATTCTTCTTAATGTTCAGTTAAGTTTGTTTTAGCATCCCATGCAATTCAGTGATGGATTTCTCCATATTATGCATGTTAAAATTCATGACAAATTGGTCATACTCAGGAGATAATGAGCCCAAGATCAAATCTATGGCCATGTCATGATTAACAGGAGCACCAAGCTTATCAAGATGATCAAGATAGCCCTTCATTTTAAGGACATAAGCACTTACCGAGGTGCTAGAAACCATCTTACATGCATTTAACGCCTTGTGAGTTTCAAATCTCTCTTGTCGTGCTTGCTCTTGGAACATTTCCTTGAGATGCACAATCATGTCATATGCCTCTGCTTCTTCAAACTGTTTTTGAAGTTCAGAGTTCATGGTTGCTAGCATGAGGCAAGTAACATCGTTGGAGTTATCTTTGTGCTTACTTTAAACATCTTTTTCAGCTTTTGAGGTGTTATTTGCTGGAGCAGGGGGAATAGGATTTTCAAGAACATAGAGTTTTTTTTCTTGCTTAAGAACGATTCTTAAGTTTTGTGCCCAATAAAGAAAGTTAGTCCCACTAAGCTTGTCTTTCTCGAGCATAGATCTCAATGAGTTATTCCAACTGTTTGTTGCCATTATCTACATACAAAATATGCAAAGTAATTAATTTTGAGGCTTTAATGAAAAAATCCCACTAAAAGCATTTAAACTTTTGAAACTTCAACATTTTGATGTTTCGTAGTGGGTAAAAAAAAAAGTCATAAATATTTTATTTTAATCATAAGTAAGCTTTGGCTTTAATCTTGTAATTAAATAAAACTCAAATTTTAAATGAGATAGGCATCAAATGTCTCGACTAAAAATATCTCATATAATGCCCTAGGCCCAAAATCATTTTGATAGCCCAGTTAAGTCAAACCATATCAAACATATGAAAAACTATTTTCCATCTTGTCTCACCTAAATAATCAAAAGCATCCTACTTTGGCAGGAATAACCATATGATGATCCAAGTAACAACAAGTGTTTGATTTTGGAAGGCATTTAACACTTAATTTTTTTTAAATAAAAATTTGATTGTAGTAAGCATGGAATAAACATATCAAATATGCATGCAAGACATAAATAAAAGTAACATAGCATGGCCTATAACCTATGTTGATCATCACGAGCAAAGTGAAGATCAAGGTGGTTAATTTAGGTATATGAACTCCTTAAGCATTCTCTAATGCCTTGAGCATACTCGTCATTGGTTGTAAATGTAGGCCGCTGTCTTCTTTTACATTAGATAGTAAAATTAAAATAATTCCTATTCTAGGAAAGCAATATAATTTTACAACAATGAAAAATGACACGCAGGCTGTATTTAAAAATTACAACTTAAAACAACCAGAATGTAACCTGCCAATCACATTGGGATAAAACGGGCCATGCTATGCACTATTCAAAATAATCCACAACTACAATAAAAAACACTAATGAATAACATACAACGAACAGTTAGTCAGGGTTCCAAGGGACAGCGCCCCTAGCGGAGGTCCCGTTGGCTGGTCAGCGGGCAGGGGTCAAGGGGGCAGCACCCCCGGAAGGAAAAACAAATTTTCCTTCTCTCATTGAATGAGATTTCGTCTTCCGATTTTCGAATATTAATCAGATTAACATTTGGACCCCTTAATAACCATCGCCATGAAACTTTCATATTACAGATAATCTGTGTTCCCTTTTAATCATATTCGTACAGATAACATATTATCATGGCCGATTAATACAAACAATTTGCAAATATAGAACCACGGATAGCATGCGTACGATACTATATCATATTAAAATAGAATATTTTACAGACAATCTATAAATAATCTGGTTTGATTAGACAACTAAGACGCATAGATTAAGCCTAATTCAGGCAGTCTGCATGCTAATTATTCTAAAATCATAATCATGTGAACATGCTGATATACACTATTTAAATTCACATATATATATATCATACATATATTCAACAATACGATTAACACAGATGACTCAACCTAATCGTTTAGCAAGTTGCTCTGATACCACTGTTGAGATTCGTGGACTCCTAAACGCGAAAAACATCCACGAATCCCTTCCGAGGATCCAAGTAAACGATTAAGAAGATCTAAAGTTTATAGAATTACCTTTTGTTTGGCGTAATCGAGATCTTTCGATTCTGATTATGCTGTTATACATGCAACCCGAACAATTACCAGACGCTGCAGTGTGCGAATGTTCTCTATCGGATACACACGGCGAATTGACTTGTTACCCCAAGAGTGTTAGCGCCTAGGATTTGAGAGGTTTTTTTTTTCTGGTGAATGAAGGCACGAATATTTTCAACAGAACAGGGCTCTTGAGAAGACGGCTAGGGTTTTCTTAAAAATCCCCGAACCTCTTAGAGTCCAATTCAGATAATATCTTTTCATATTTTAATTTAAATTAAAATTAAATTAAAATTGATATGATAAGATTATGCTATTATCTTGGTAATTTAACTAATTAATTTACTGAGCCAGATTCTTATAATCTGGACATTATCCAGATATATCGAATGTGGACATATTTTCAAATTCATTGTATCTGGTAAATTTTTTAAATTCGATTAACTTAGACATATTTCCAGATTCATCAAATCTGGTTACAAAAAAAAATAACCTAACAAGTTCGCTTATTGTGTGACCCTATAGGTTCATTTAACACTGACAGTGTGCCTAAATCATATTTAAATGGCCCACAAGTTATAAGCGATTTTTAGCAAAACATTATAACTATCCAGGTTAAATGAAGATCAGTGATCTCTTTGAACCAAACTACAATTTTATATTTAGTCTTTTTGTCACACGATATCCAGATTAAGCATAAGGCACATAGCATGTAATCCTTATTAAGCTTAATCAATTATTTCTTGATTTCATAGTAGACTGTTCAAACAAATGATATCAATATCTTGATTGATATATTTGAGCACGACCATGCATTTTAACAGTCTAACTTATCAAGGGGCCCATGGATATCTCTCCCATAACTGAGAGGGACAAATTCCTTCACTATCAATCATATTCCTCTTCTTGATTTATTCTATATCCAACACTAATCTAATTTATTATCTGGTTAAAGACAACTTTAGACAACGTCAAAATATAGAACTTATCAAGTAGGAAACTATGATGAATTTAGGTCGAATGACTTTTAATATCATTATTGCTACAAAGTACTTATGCCATGTTCCATGAAGTACTCTCACAGTGGGTCATGTCTTATACAATGTTTTCTAACATTTTTTTATGTTTTGACTTGATATCACAAATATCCATGACCAGTAAAACATAGCCATCAAGTCACAAGCATACTAATCTTAATTTATTATTGTTCTAATATCAATAATCAATCAGGGACAGTTTTAAAATAGTCATTGTATTCATTGCTGGGTTTTACTATCAAGTCACGTACTTGATGACCGCAAAACAAAATGTACTATTCATGAAAAGGAAACCTTATATTATTATATAAAACATAACGACAATAATATAAGTACAAATTGACTCTAAAGCATATCCCTAACAATAACTTCTTTTGATAGGTCAAAAAAATATAGAGAGTTGAGATAATTCTAATATTTTTGGGAAAAAGGTCTATGATCCTGAACTTAAATAATAGTGAAGGAGTGGAAGTCAGGGAAACCTCATATTTGATTTATTTACAGAATTATGAATTTTCCCATTTTGGGATTAGTAAGATGATGAGTAAAGGAGGTTAAACACCTAGAGGCCCTTTATGTATGGTGCAATATGAATTGTACAAACAATGAAATATACATTTGTGTTGTACTTTGGTATTTTATTTGAGTACTACATGTCCTGTTTTGTTATAATATGTGGAAGCATATGATTATACTAGTATTAATCTACTTGAAATCATTGGTCAATTCGAAGTTAAGCGTGCTTAGGTTAGAGAAATCCTAGGATAGGTAACCCCTAGGAAATAACTACAAAAGTTGAAAGGGAATAATTTAGAGCAGTTTAAAGAAATGGAAGAAGGGCCTATGTGCAAAATAGTCTAAGTACAGAAGGCTTAACTATATATTATACGAGAAAAATATGTGAAAATATAATATTAGGCTGGGAGAATATGAGATTTTCTCAAGAGATACCTGTTTACATGTGAAAAATAGAAAATTTCTTTTATTTTAAGTCAAATGTACGGGTTTTGTTTGCGGTGTTCATTGCCGGTCTCAAGCTCGGATAAAGAAGGAGAGTTGCGGTAGGCTTGTGACGGCCAGCGTAAAACATAGTCACATCTATGACATGAACCAATCGATTGACTTCGTGGGGGCGTTCTCTACTCAGCGACGCGCTGCACTTCCTAGACCTGGGTGTAGTGATAAATATGCGAGGGTTGCTAGGTCGTTGCCCGGAAGCAACGCGCCGTGTCGGTCCCCAGACGCGGTGTCAAATATGCAAGGGTGTAGGGTAAAAAAAAGACAGTCTACAGGGATAGGATTCGTCTAGCTACATGGAATATAGGATCTTTGATCAGTAGATTGACAGAGCTAGTCGAGGTAATGCGGAGGAGAAAGATTAGCATTTTGTGTCTGCATGAAACCAAGTGGGTAGGTGAGAAGGCGAGAGTAGTCGCTCCATGGGGTTATAAGCTTTGGTATTCAGGTAGAGTTAGAAATAGAAATGGAGTCGGGATTATTATTGATCGTAAGTTTATTGATGATGTGGTTGAAGTACAGAGGAAGAGTGATAGGATTTTGAGCATCAAGATCATGATTGGCGGCGAGATTACTACTATTATTAGTGCGTATGCGCCGCAAGTAGGACTCGATGATTCGGTTAGGCAACAGTTCTGGGATGATTTAGTTGAGATTGTCCAGAGTGTACCGTGTGTAGAAAAGCTTTTCATTGGTGGTGATCTAAATGGACATGTAGGTACTGATAAGAGCGGGTTTGAAAGTGTTCATGGAGGTCAGGGTTTCAGAGCTAAAAACGAAGCAGGAACTACTATTCTTGATTTTGCCTTGGCCTATGATTTGACCATAGCAAATACTTGGTTTAAGAAGAGAGATTCTCACTTAGTGACCTTTAGAAGTGGGTTAAATGCCAGTCAGATAGACTTCTTTATTATGAGGCGTAGGTTTCGTAGTAGGTGTACAGATTGTAAAGTTATTCCAGGTGAGAGTGTAGTTACGCAACACAGGCTGTTGGTCCTCGATTTTAATTTTAGAAAAAAGAGTAAGCAACAGAATTTTTGAGTTGACCCTAGGATTAGGTGGTGGAAGCTTCAGGGGGATGAAAGAATAGCCTTTGTCAATAAGGTAGTTGAGGCGGATAATTGGTCTTCTGATATGGATTCGGATCCAGATACTATGTGGAGAAAGATGGCTCAATGTATTAGGACAGTAACTAAGGAAGTGCTTGGGGAATCTAAAGGAAAAATACCTCTTAACAAGGATGTGTCGTGGTGGAACAACGAAGTGAAAGAAGCCGTAAGGAGTAAAAGAGAGTGCTATAGAAACTTAAGAAGGCATAGGAGTGATGAAAATTTTGAGAAATACAAGGTCGCGAGAAGAAAAGCTAAAGAAGCTGTCAGAAACGCAAGAGCCATAGTTTACAAGGATTTATATGAAAAGTTAGATACCAAAGACGGAGAGAAGAATATATATAGACTGGCACGTTACAAGGAGAAGAAGACGAGGGATATAGGTGTAGTGAAATGTGTAAAGGACGAAAACCACAATGTTTTAGTTAAGGATGAAGAAATAAAGGAGAGATGGAGATCATATTTTGATAAGTTATTCAACGGGAGTCAAGTCCAAGTTCCGAGTGTAGGTAGCCTGGCGCTTTCGAACGAAGAGGTTAACCGTGCATGGATTCGTCGTATTCAGAAGCATGAAGTCCGTAATGCCCTTAAAAGGATGAGTCCGAAAAAAGCTGTAGGACCGGATGGTATACCGATTGAGGTTTGGAAGTGTTTAGGAGATATAGGTATTACGTGGCTGACAAGTCTGTTCAACAAGATATATAAAGTTAATAGGATGCCTACAGAGTGGAGGAAGAGTACTCTGATTCCTCTGTATAAGAATAAGTGAGATGTCCAGGATTGTGCCAATTACCGTGGGATTAAACTCATGAGTCATACTATGAAGCTTTGGGAGAGAGTGATTGAACAGAGGTTACGGGGCATTATACAAATTTCAGATAATCAGTTTGGTTTTATGCCTGGGCGTTCCACTACGGAGGCAATTCATTTATTACGGCAGATGATTGAATATCATAGGGAAAGAAAAAAAGATTTACATATGGTATTTATTGACCTGGAAAAAACCTATGACAGGGTTACTAGAGAAGTAGTTTGGTGGGTGCTGGCCAAGAAAGGTGTATCAATAAAGTATATTACTCTCATTAAAGATATGTATGGGGGAGCATGTACAAGTGTAAGGACTGGTGCCGGAGTGACTGTAGAATTCCCTATTAATATCGGGGTGCATCAAGGATCAGCGCTTAGCCCTTTCCTCTTTGCAGCCGTTATGGATGAGTTGACCTGCACTATACAGGAGGCTGTGCCATGGTGTATGTTGTTTGCGGATGATATTGTATTAATTGATGAGACTAGAGCCAGTGTAAATGCTAAATTGGAGTTATGGCGGCAGACATTGGAATCCAAGGGTTTTAGAATTAGTAGGAGTAAAACAGAGTATATGGGATGCAAGTTTAGTGGTAGCAGAAACATAGCCTAGAGTGTAACTTTGGAAGGTAGAGATATACCGTTAGCTGATTGTTTTCGCTATCTAGGATTTATTATTCAGAAAGACGGAGAGCTCGAAGCGACGTTGCACATCGACTTAAGGCGGGTTGGTTGAAATGGAGGAGTGCGACTGGTATTCTTTGTGATCGTAATGCACCGTTGAATTTAAAGGGAAAGTTTTACAAGGTAGTCGTACGACCTGCTTTGTTATATGGTACGGAATGTTAAGCAGCTAAAAGGTGTCATATTCAAAAAATGAAAGTAGCTGAGATGCGTATGTTACGGTGGATGTGTGGATATACTAGGAAGGATAGAGTTAGAAATGAGATCATTAGGGAAAATGTGGGTGTGGCATCTATTGAGGAAAAGATGAGAGAAAGTTGTCTGCGTTGGTTTGGACACGTTCAGAGAAGACCGAGGGATGCTCTTGTTAGGGTGATGGAGAGAGTGCGGCAGGATAGGTTAGACAGAGGAAAAGGTAGAGATAGGCCTAAAACGACATGGATAGAGGTAATTAAGAGAGATATGTCTTTGTTAGATTTGGATGACAGTATGACGTTCGATAGAAGAAAGTGGCGAGAGAGGATTCATGTGGATGATCACACGTTGCCTGACGTTGGTTCATGTAGCCGACCCCAAGTTACTTGGGATTAAGGCTTTGTTGTTGTTGTAAATGTACGAGAAGTGTTGAGATGCATATACTTACTCAGTGTTTTGTGAAGTGGATTTAAAAATGAAGAAAATGTGTTGCGAATGGTTACTTATGGTAATGCTAAAGACCAAGTTGAAGGGAACATGGTTGGTATTGTTGGTAATACTACAACCTTATAGAGGTGAGATAAATCAACTATTATTAATATCGCAACAACACTTTAACATGTGACAAGGGATTCCAACATGAGAAGAATAACATTTTGAGAAGGGAATGGATGGAGCAGTAGAATGATTTCTGAAAGTGTATTTGGATAAAACTTTCTGAATGTTACATGTAACACCCCTCTACCTAGGCCCGATAGGACCGAGGATGTCACCCCATCCAAAGGACAAGGGGTCTTTATAACTAGGTCACACAAAAGAAAACAAAAGTAATACTTTAAGATTGAACTTATTACAACCCAAAAATATATGAACAAATCCAAAATAGATTGTTCGCTACCATCTCTCAAAACAACACATAAGAAAAATAACACAAAGTCTTCAAAGCATAGGCAACAAATCTAGCTATTCATCTCCATAGCAGGATCGACCTGAAAATATGGCATAAAAGGTGATGAGATAAAAATTTCAGTAAGTCCGTGTGTGCTTTGGGTGTTCAGTGAAAACAGTTCGTGGATGCAAAATATGAAAACTTTATAAGAGAAATATTGGCAAGCAATAAACATTAGTAAAAAACAAGAGTGGTGTTTTTGGCTTTTCCAGCCATACATAATTTATAAGATCACCCACTCAAAAGAAAGGATTATGGGTTACCACACGTTGGGCCCCATAACCGGATGGTCAGTATGCCACACTTTGTGCATACTGCCGGTCAGAATGCCGACACTTTGTGCAGACTGACAAAAGGTAGGTGATCGGCCTACCGGGCAAGACACTCCTCCTTCTCTATACCCAAACAACAACTGGGTGTCCATTCCTGCAAAACACAGTCACTTGACTGAAATAAAAACTGCTAGCTCGGACCGGCATGACTAAGTAGTACTGACGTTTCTCTAAGTTGAGTTTTATCTTCTGGAGGTGGCCTCCTGCCAGAAGACTCACTCTTGCTCTTCAAAACTAGTACTACTAGCCTACCCTTATTGAGTACTCAAGGATAATTGTCCCACTTAGGAGAAAATTGGTAAAACATAGCTTTACTTGAAAATGGCAATTAAGGGTTTCCAAAGTCCTTGTCAAAATTGGTTTTAGAAACAGTTTATTGTTTTGAGTAAAACTGCCTGTTGATTTTCAAATAATTAGTTTGACTGAAACAAGTAGGAAAACAGTCCTTAATTGCCTTTACCAAATCAGTGTTCACATACTTTGAGGTTAGCTTGCCATAGGAACCTTTTACAACAAACAAGTTTTATGCAGGAGCTTACCTGATCCTTTGCTTGCTCAAATTCAAAAGTCTTCCAAGGCTGACCTAACCCCGCCTGGGGTAAACACAAGACATAAGGTTACACTCAAGCTATATTCACTTACACAAATAATCCTAACCCTAATGTTCTAAGCTTTAAGGCTAGATGATAAAGAATTTTATAAAATAAGTCTAGTTTGATTGGTTAAAATAACTAGGGTTTCTAAAATAATTGCTAATAAATTATAGACTCAAATAATAATTCTTGAGTGTTATTATTAATAAATAAACTAAGGTTTGAATATTGAATAATACCAAGTCCTAGATAATATTAATAAATGGTAATTTTAAAAAAATAGCTTTATTGTAAATAAATAATAAATTACGAATAATTTTTTAATTAATTTTTTAATAGATAATAAATAATTAGTAATAATTAAAATTAATAATAAATGAATTATATTAAATTTTTAATTGATAAATAACAAATAGATTTTAATATAAATAATATTTAGGAATATAGGTAAAAGTTTTAACTAGGGCCTACAAGGCCATTATTTAATTCTAATATTTTATTTATTATTATTATTATTTATATAAAAGATTTATTTATTATTATTATATATATTATTTTTAATAAAAGATTTTATTTCTTTGATAATTAAAAGATTAATATTTTAATTAATAATCCAATCCAAATCTTCCTAGAGTTTCGAATTTTATAGAGAAAAATATAGTAGTAATTCTAACTAAAGTAATAAAATTTGTTAATAAAAATAACTTAGACTTAACAAGAAAATAATTTTTCACCATGATTTTCCTATTGCTAGAAAAGATTCATAAACACATTCTCCAACATCAAATAATAAACCAATCCATTCACGAACATATGCTTGAATTATCTCATACTATCACAAGGCTAATTTCCTGCTAGGCATAATCATCATTAATGGCTTCAATGGAAAATAGAAACATAAGAGCCTAATCACCCTTGGTGTCATAATATCTAACATGCTTCAAACATCCATAAATTTTATTAAGCTTGATGAGCATACATTGATTCCAAAGAAAATCCATATAACTTAGTCATATACATCAATCCTTATGTCTTAATTCCTTCCCTTTCCTTCACATACATATCCCCAATCTCCTATTCATATCCATTCTTCCTATCATCATCTAAGAGACATGAATTCAGAAATAAAAGAAGGATTTAAGAATAATTACTTGATTGTCGATTACTTTGATGAAGACTAAAGAAGGTCCACGCATGATGGAGAGTCTTGAGTGATCCAACGGAAAAACAACCATGGTTGATGGTTGATCAACCATTTCGGTTGGAAGAGAGAGAGAGAGAGAGAGAGAGAGAGAGAGAGAGAGAGAGAGAGCATGAGAAAGGTATATTGAGAATTGAATAGAAGAGGATGAACAAGAAGGTTGTTCTTGATTTACCTTGTTGATGTTCTTGAGACCTTCAAGGAAAAAGCTGATTTTGATCCGATTGAAAATTCTTGTTGGCGTGGTTTTGTGTTATAAATACTAGAAATGAAGCCGAGGGATTAAGTAGAAGTGATCTGGAGTATTTGAGAGTGATTGGAGGTGTTTAGAGTAGGTTTAGGCTTGAAGAAGTATAGTGTGTGTTCATGGTGAAAATGGAGAGAATTTGAGAGAAAAGCTCACAATTTTCTAGAGTGTTGTTGGCCGAATGGATTGGGGTAGATAGGAGTGTCGGTTTTCAGCTAGTGGAAGAGAGAGTGATCAGATTTTTTTGAAATTCAAATGGAAGAAATTGTTGAGTTGTTTAAGGTAGGAGGTTAGCTAATGGTGCTTGATCAAGGAAGGTTTCTTTGCTCTTCAATGGTGCCGGCTGAACAAGGTGGTTTTGATGAAATGAATGGAGGCCAATATTGCTCCAAGGCTGGCCGAAATTTAGTCTTAAATGGTAGAGAAAATTCTGGTTCATTAGCTTGATACAAGAGTGTTTTCATGGAGTAAAATTCTGAAATTATTTTGAAGTTAAAAAAAAGTTTGAATGGAGTGATCTTAGGAGGGTTTTGAGGTGTGGTTATGGAGTCCATGTATTCAAGGTAAGTGTGAAGGTCAATGATGTTCAGTCCATGGCTGAACAAGGATCAATTTTACAGAAGTTGAAGGGTGATTTTCGGCCTAGGCTTGAAGGAAGCAAAGCTGGAAAAATTCTGGTTTCAAGTTGTCCAAAGTTTCGAAGATTGGTGAAGAATTTCTGTGCAGAATTTTCGCACTTCTTCAGCCCGATTTGCAGCTGGTTCTTGATGGGGGTTTGAAGGTCTTTCAAAGGTGATTTTCCAGCCTTCTTTCTGGAGAAAAACAGAGGGTGTTTCAGCTGAATTGCTAACAAAAAAACAGCTCCAATTCCAGCTTAGAATGCAGCGAATTGTGCAGGAATTTTTTTCTGGTTTTGTGCAGTTTGTGCAGTCCGAAAATTGCACAGAATTTTCAGCCTTCAAACCACATGAAATGACCATTTTTCTGGCAGAAAATGAGTAGGTTTACTGGCTGAATTTTCCGAAAAGCTGGTCTGCAAAAATTCTGGAAAATTTCCAGATTTTCCTTCATTAAAACTATGAACAACATGAAGGTAAGATTGAAGGTTCTACCATGGTGATTTATTTCTCTTGGGAATCCATCCTAACTACTCTCCTATTTTTGGCCTATGCTCTATCCTCCATGGCTGTTTTTTCGAAATTCAAGGCTGAAGAATCATCACAGATTTTTTTTTTGGAATTTAAAAGAAAGATTTGATGGGTTTTGGTTCATTTGAATTATGAAAATGCTAGGACAAAGCTAGAGGTAATAAAAGGACAAGAATTCCTCTAGAATTCTTTTTAGGACACAATGATAAGATTAGGACATTCTCTTCATGTCTCCCCTAAGACAACATTCCTATTTTTATGGAATGCAAGAAAACAAAATTCAAACTTAATCAAGATAATCATGATAAAAACTTAAATGGTAGGATTTGAACTTATGACCTTAGCAATTAAACCACAAAGCTCTAACCACTAAACCACACTAACTCTTGCTCTTATTTTCTCACCCACATATTCCTCTTATTTAATCCTCAAGCTATTTTCCTATTTTGACCTCAAGCAAAATTACCATTTTACCCTTCCTACTCAATAAGCATAACTAAGCCTTTTAACCTATAAACCACAATTTTAAAGCACATAAAATCATTCAAAAATATATATATTCATGCAAAATAATATAATATGCATCCCGACCCCCTTACTCTAGGGTTGGCTTTAGGTGGGGTTTCACATTACACCTTGAGATATTGTGTCCCTCTAACTATACAACTAGTAGAAGATGTCATGTAAATTATTTTCGATACTTGGAATCTTTCTGATGTTTATGGACAAAAATATTTTAAGAAATACATGTTGAAGATTTTCAGAAGGAGTAGAGATGCCCCGAAGATCCACTCGTCAACCTGCTAGTAATCTAACTATAGGAGGTTCAGTTGGAAATAATGAGAATAATAATCCAGGTGTGAGTAGGCAACTCTCCAACAAAGTGATGTGATGCGTAAATTTTGGGTGTATAAAAATTATCAAATTTAAATCCATCCCTTAGTTTAGTTTTAATTAAAACATTAATCCCAAAATAGACATATGAGCAAGTATACTCATCACAAGTATAGTATAGGGAATTTACAGTATCGATCCTCAAAGGAATAAATACACGCTAATCATTTTTTCATTCATTGTTTAACTGACCAAAATAAAGTGAGAAAATAATAAAAAGGAAAATAAAGAAATATATACAACTCAAAGATGTAGGATTATGCAATGTAGACAATTATCCTAGAAAACATGATAATAAACCAACTAGCAATTCTCTTAATTAATTATCATCTTGGTATCATGAAAGGAATATAAAGTAAAATTCAATCGTTTCCCACGTCATGAATCTACTTAGATAAATTCCACTTTTTTTCCCAATCCATAGAATTACTATTTTTTGGTTAATATTAACAGATTTGCCAATCAAACTAATATAACCAAAACATGCAATAAGCTCAATTCCTTATAAGCCTAAAATTAGCTAATAACCCTTTGTTTGAGGTGAAATCAACTAAACTTTGATTATTTAGTCCTATAATCTTAATTTTGTCGCTCAAGTCCATTAAGATTTAACAAATACGAAATCAATGTAACGAAACTCCTAATATCGTTGTCCTAAGTCAATGAGAAGAACATCGAATCAATAACAAATGATAACAAGGAATCAAACACCAAAGATGATAAAAAAATTGATCAAATAACTACATCAACACAAATTTATGAATTCTAAAATAATGTTAAATTACAATAAAACCATTGAATACATCATTGTTTAAGGAAAATAAAACAAAGATAAAAGAAAGTACTCATAGATAAGCCTCTTTCATCACCCTTGAAGACTCTCTTGAATAACCCTCCTTGATTGGGTGAATTCCTCCTTTAATGAGTGATTTGAATTTATACTCTTGGGTCCACTTCTCTATATCTATATCTCCTTCCTCTTGTGTTTTCTCTTGCTTTTATAAGCCTCTTTGATGCTAAATTCATTGCTTGAGAGATTTTGGCCGAGTAGGAATTAGAAAATACTGAATTCTTTGAAAAATTCTCAAATTTGTGTACATAATTTTTGCCTTCTAGAGTGGACCTAGCGTCAGGTACAATTTGTTCTTCCACTGGTTTTTTACTTTGTTTTTACTGGTCGGACAGAATGGACCCGGCGCCTGGTTCACTTGCCAGACCTGGCACCAGACCTGTTCTATTTTCTTCTTAAAAGTTGCTTAGTTTCCCATACTTGACTAGAATGGACTTGCCGCCTGGTCCCTTGGCTGAGCCTGGCTCTAGGTGCATTCTGAAATTGTTCACTTTTTACTCGAATTTAACTCAAATTTGTACAAATTTGCCAAAAATACTTTTTACAAGCAAAATGTCAAATATGAAGGAATATACCTAGTTATTACAACAAATGTATCACAAAACAACCTTAAATAATGAGGACAATAATGGTGATTTTAGCCCTTATTACAACCCCCACACTTGAACTTTTGCTTTTCCTCAAGCAAAACACTTTAGTCTAATAAAATTATCAAGAAAACACAAATTCTTTCTTATTCAAAAATTTGTTTACCTAGCAAGGATTATAACTTCTCTCCATCCTCTAGATAAAACTCTTGTCATTCACACCCATTGAAAACAATTCAAACTTTGAAACATTTGAAAAGACATCACAAAACTCTTAAAGTCAAATTAATCGAGTTCATACCTTAGTTTAAGAAAATTATTTCACTTTTCAAGTTAAAATATAGATAATATGAATCATATAAGTCAAGCCATCTGCTAACTCAAGCATTATAAATCCAAAAATAGCACAACTTAAGTCATGATGTAAGAAAAGCACTCCAATCTTGTTCTCTCAAATTCTTCTTTCAATGACTTAGGAAATTGATAGCTTCAAGTGCATGGATTTCTTTTCACATATTGTATTAGCCCCCTTGTAGTCATCACTCATTATTTTTTCAACAACTTTCCTCCAAACAAAATTCTTTCTTTCTTTTGCTTCAGGGAATTCATAGCCTCAAGAAAGTGGATTTCTCTTCACTATCCGTATTGGCCCCCATATCAAGCAAAAATAATTTTTTCTCATCTTCAAAGAGGAAGCAATCAACTCATTTTTGTTTAATTCTTCAACTCAAGAATTTTTCACAAATTTTCCACAATCTTTCCTCTAAAAGAATTTCTATCAACTCACATTCCTTATCACAACTCAATGCCAAGCAAAATTTAAACTCATAATACAAGAGTTAGCCAAAAAACTTTACCCTCATATTTTCCATATTCAAACTAGATGAGTCAAATAACATTCAAACACCAATGCATAAACAAGATTAATCAAAATTCTGAAGTCTTGACAATATCTTATCAAACAAACCCAATTTCACAAAAATCCACCAAAAGAATGTCAAAGAATCATATTCAAGTAATAAAAAGAATTACAACCTTGCTAATTAATGAAAACTACTAAAATTTTGAAAATTTTCACCCAAAAAAAGATGATAAAAAAAATGACATGAAAATACTTCATCAACCTCATTCTCCCCCCACACTTAAACTAGACATTGTCCTCAATGGCCAAAGATATAACAATGAAAACAAATCCAAAAAGACCAAACTCAATAAAGTGGAAGAATAGAGAAAAGAAAATACTTCCATTGCGAATTAGCTCCAAAAGTTCTAAACTTTTAAATCTTCAACTATTCAAAACTTTCAAGGAACTTGCAACAAAGTTGTTTTTCAATCAAAATCTTTTAAACCGAAATTTTCTAAAGTAGCTCAATACCAAGAATATACCAAGATAATTGATAAAAATTTGGACAAAGAATATCACCAAACCATTCCTTCATACTTAAATTGGACAATGTCCTTATTGGAAAAAAAATAAACACAAGAAAGCATCTCCAAAGGGACCAAAAATAATAAAGGGGTAGAAAGTTTAAGCAATACTTCCCAAGTGCAATAAAGTGCCAATAGATATAAAAACTTGAGATTGAGAAGGGCTTATTGAAGAGTACTTTATATCTACCTATAAAACAAAATACAAATAAAAGCACAAGAAAAATAATAACAAAAATAAAAACACACCTAAATAAAAGAAAACACACTAAGAATCCTAAGAAAGCAAAAAAAGACACGACTTACTCCGCCACACGTAAGATGGAAAATATTTTCCTTATTTGGGGAAAATAACACCTAACAACTAAAAATGGAACTTACATAAAATAAAAGAATGACCAAAAGACTTAAAGAAACCCAAATTCAAAACAAACCCAAAACACATAAAAAACACTCTTTCTACTCATCATGCTTCCTTATCAAACCTTTGTAAAAGAAATTAATGCTCAATGAAAAAGATAAGCATGATGAAAGTAGAAATAAGAGAGGATTTTGAAAAATGGAGGGTTCATGGAAAATATTAGTTGGAATGAATGTAAATGTATGACCCCCTATCCGTAACACCTTTTTAGACATACAAATCAAGTTCCTAATACAAAGATGTAAATTATGTTTAAAAAGTGTATAAAATATTAGAATCACCACTTATTCCTTCAAAAGATTTGTCACAATTAAAATTTCCCTTAAAACTTAGCAATTGAGTTCTTAAACATGGGATCAAGAAATCAGTACTTTTTGACACATCTACAAAAACTAAGTTACTTCTCTTTGAATAGAGTGAAAGGTAGAAATTACCACCATCCTCCAAGAACTTCTTACGATATAGCGTTAAAAGATCCAATTCCTTGAGGTATGATAAATTCAACACATCATCATTTGGACCTTTGTTCTCCAAGAATTGAGAAGAACTTGAAAAATCATGTGATGAAGAGACATTAGAATTATTAGCGCATAGAGGAGAATTGAATACCTCCCTTTCCATATTGGATAATTGTTCCTCATATCCTCTCTCTTTTCCTTGGAGATTCTCTTGTTCAAGCATATGGGCCTTTATGGCATCCTCAACTAACTTGGCAAGTTGTGTTTTTTGATGGCTTATGCGTTGGGATGCTTTTTCATGCCACTTAATGGAGGAAT
The DNA here is from genome assembly GCA_026120185.1 of Voacanga thouarsii. NCBI lineage: Eukaryota > Viridiplantae > Streptophyta > Magnoliopsida > Gentianales > Apocynaceae > Voacanga > Voacanga thouarsii. The sequence continues at coordinate 305,236 of JANUWF010001150.1, forward strand.
TTGTATTGGCGACAAAAGAATGCATTGAGGCTTCAAGTGACGTCTCACAAAAAATGTCAATCCGAGCTTGCAAATTTGCCAAATTCTAGTCATTATAGCTCCTTTGATCTTATGCCCAAAAGTAGTTGTCCATGATGATGTCAATCTCGCGCTCAAACAAAAGACTAAAATCAAATTGAAAATAAAAACAAACAAAAATAATAAAAAAATAAAGAAAAGAAAAAACGAAAGGGAAAAATAAAGAATAGAAAAATAAAGAAAAGAAAAACACATGCATTCACAAACTATCTAAATACAAAAGTTAGTAGTATTTACAATGCAATATGAAGTAAGCTAGTCAATTAAGTCACAGAATTTTACAAACAACAAGATAGAACACCGATTTACACAAAGAACTTATATACATATTTACATATAGACATATGGACGTATAAACATATAAACATGGCTAAATCAACAAAATTCAAAATTTCATGATATTGTTCCTCGGCAATGGCACCAAAAACTTGATGCGCAAAATTTGGGTGTATAAAAATCACTAAATTTAAATCCATCCCCTAGTCAAGTTTTCATTAAAACATTAATCTTAAAATACAGATACGAGCAAGTATACTCATCGCAAGCATGTCATAGGGAATTAACGAATATTGATCCTCAAAGAAACAAGTATACACTAATCACTTTTCATTCATTATTTAACCAATCAAAATAAAGTGAGAAAATAATAAAAAGAAAAATAAAGAAATATATACAATTGAAGGATGTAGGATTATGCAATTTAGACAATTATCCTAGAAAACATGATAATAAACCAACTAGCAATTCTCTTAATTAATTATCATCTTGGTATCATGAAGAAATATAAAGTAAAATTCAATCGTTTCCTCTGTAATGAATCTACTTAGATAAATTCCACTTCATTTCCTAATCTTTAGAATTACTATCTTTTGATTAATGTTAACAGATTTGCTAATCAAGTTAACATAACCAAAACATACATTAAGCTCAATTCCTTATATGCATGAAATTAGCTAATAACCTTTTGCTCGAGGTGAAATCAACTAATCTTTGATTACTTAGTCCTATAATCTTAACTTCGTCACTCAAATCCATTAAGATTTAATAAGTACAAAATCAATGCAACGAAACTTCTAACATCGTTATCCTAAGTCAATTAAAAGAACTCGCATTAATAACCAATGATAATAAGGAATCAAACACCAAAGATGATAAAAAAAAAAAATGATCAATCAACATAAAATCATGAATCCCAAAATAGTATTAAATTACAATAAAAACATTTCATACATCATTGTTTAAGGAAAAGAAAGCAAAGATAAAAGAAAGCACTCATATATAAGCCTCTTTCTTCACCCTTGAAGACTCTCTTGAACAATCCTCCTTGATTGGGTAAATTCCTCATTCAATGAGTGATTTGAATTTATGCTCTTGGATCCACCTCTCTATATCTATATCTCCCTCTTCTTGTGTTTTCTCTTGCTTTTATAAGCCTCTTTGATGCTAAATTCATTGTGTGAGAGATCTTGGCCGAGTAGGAATTAGAAAATACCGAAATCTTTAAAAAATTTCCAAATTCTTGCACAGAATTTTCGCCTTCCAGAGTGGACCTGGTGCCAGGTCACTTCAACCCTCCTAGCATCAGGTACAATATGTTCTTTCATTGGTTTTTTGCTTTGTTTTCACTGGCCGGACAGATTGGACCCGACGCTTGGTCCATTTTCCAGACCTGGCGCCAGGTCTATTCTGTTTTCTTCCTGAAAGTTGCTCGGTTTCCCCTCCTTGACAAAAATGGACCTGGCGCCTGGTTCCTTAGCTGGGCCTGATGCCATGTGCATTCTGGAATTGTTCACTTTTTGTTTGAATTTAACTCAAATTTACACAAATTTGCCAACAACACTTTTTACAAGCAAAATGTCAAAGGGGAAGGAATATGACTAGTTATTACAACAAATATATCACAAAACAACATTAAATAATGAGAAAAATAATGATGATTTTAGCCCCTATCATGATGACATAAGTTTTACCGAGACATACCGAAACACTACAAAATTTGAACAAGATTCTACAGTTGAAGGAACGGCGTCCAGAACTGGACATAGATCAAGCTCTAGAGCACTTTCTTAAGTTTCACCCTCCCAAATTCTACAGAAAACAAAATCAAGTGGAGGAGGCAGTATCTTGGATACAACAAATAGAGAATATTTTTGCTATTTTGAACTATTCAGAATAGAGAAAAGTCCAATTTGCAATATATAGATTTCAAAGGTCAGCACAATATTGGTGGAATAGAAAGAAAGTGGAACAAGAATAAGAGAAAAAAAGGAGGACTTGGGAGGAATTTTTGGGAGAATATAGAAAAGAATTTATACCGCACTAGGTAATTGAAAGGAAAGAAGAAGAATTTCAAAGTCTTAAGCAAGGAGAAATGACTGTTGGAAAATATGCTACTGAATTTCTGCGATTTTCAAAATATTGTCCTTTATTGGTAAAAGCAGAATATGATCGGACCCAGCAATTTATAAAAGGGGTACAACCTGAAATAAGATGGACAATGATTACTACAGCTTTGACCAATTATAATGCTATCGTAGAAGTGGCTTCTCACCTAGAGAGAGAATATCAAGAGTAGGCTAGACAAGAATGGGAATAGGTAACAATACCCGATAAACAATTTATAGAGAAGTCATTTACAAAGGAAAAATCGATTTTAGAAAAGAAAAGAAATAAACGGCGCACATTTATACGAAGACTGCTAGAGAAGACTCTATAAATGTCATATATGTGGAAGAGGGGGACATTCAACCTTCGAATATCGAAGATGGATTAGTAAACTTGAATCAGAAACTTTGGAGCCATCATCCTGAAAAGATATAGCATGGAAGATTGGAATGAAGGAACAACGATGTTATTCAAACTTTTACAAGAAAAGTTTAATCCAGAGAATCAGTCCAATTTGAAGGACGAAATTTCTTGAAGGAGGGGAGATTGTAATATCCCTCCATTTTTTTGTACTTTGACTAGCTACTACTTTATATAGAACAAGAATTTGTTTCAGTGGCTAGAACAAGAAATGATCAGTATAATGAGATAAATGTTTTGTTGCAATAAAATATTTAGGGGCATTACTGAAATTTTGAAATTGTTGGGACCTAGATGGAATTTCGAATTTGTTCTACCCGTACCTAAAATCTTCAGATTGCGACTACTTTTAATACAATGAGAGTTAAGGGGTTTGATCAGAACAAAAATTGATCAGTGTGATGAGACGAGTATTCTAGTATAAATTAAGCTATCGGAGGTATCAAGGATATTTTTGTAATTTGACCGCAATCTGAATTTTGACTGTAAATTGGCAAGAATTGAGATGGAATTAAGAGTTTTGATTCCTACCATTGAATTCAGTGTGATTTATAGATTTCATAGGTGGTATAAAAGATTTTTCCGATACGGACCGAAATTACAGTTATTTTCTGAAGAAAATTCTAAAATGCAGTCGACATTAAGACAAGCAGTGTAATATGATTGGATGATGAAAAAAAGTGTCAAAACACTATTGGGGAAGTGAGATATTTGTTGGATTATTTTATTGCAAAAGCTTATTGAATAAGATTAATAATTAAAGAATTAATTACATCAACTAATAGGAAAATGGTTGAAAATTTGGATAGCCCACAATTTTTGACAATTGGTCACAATTTGGACCAACAATGGCGGTAGAAATTCTGTTTTCACAGCTTGAAGTTGGCAGCAACAAGGGAGAAAATGAAAGGAAGAAAAAGGAAAGAAAAGTTGGAGAGAGAGAGAGAGAAAGAGAGAGAGAGAGAGCGTTTCTTAAGAGAAAAAGGAAGAGTTTTGAGGAAATCAAGCTTGGAGAATCACAAAAACAAGGAAAAAAGCTATACTTCATGAATTAAAGTTGTAGATTTTATTGCAAGAATTATTGTGGTATGAGTTTTGTTGGGGAAAATATGGAAGTTGTGATTTTGTTTACCATGATTTATATGTTTGGTGAAGATTGGTGTGTGCATAAGTGTGCCGGTTTGTTTGAGGGTTTATATACTATGTTTTATATGGTATATAAATGTGTTTTGATGGCGGTTTTGGTGGTTGTTCATGGCTGCACAAGAAGGTGTAAGAAATGAAATGGAAAACTAGCTTAATCATAAAGAAAACGAATTGTTAATGTTGTTGTTTGCACTTGTTGAACTTGATGTTGGAAAATGTGATTTTTCTGGGATAAGTATCTCTGAAAATCAGATAATTTAAGGCTATTATGATGGAACTTAAGATGGTTTAAGTGTTACTTAATTATTAGGATTAAAGTAGAATTGATGGTGTGAAGAAATAAACAAAACGAAAAACTCTACTTTGAAGGGAATCCCGAGCAGCTTTGAAGAACAAATGAACTGTACTAATTGGCTTGTTTATTTAGTACCCCTGACTTGAAACTTGTAGCTAAATGTCTTACGATTATTTTGGGACCAATTTTACATGATTTGGAATTGTGAATAGAAAGTTATGATGAAAATACTACAAGCTGCTAAAACTGTGATAGGATTGGAAAGCTGATATGTTGTAAGTAAAAACTGAATGAAATGAGATGGGAAATCAGTGGTTCATGAATTGGAAATCATCAAGGAAGGTCTTTAGGACATTTTGGAACAAATTTGACATCAATCAGACTTGTAAATTAAAAGTTATGACAAATCAACGAAGGCGTGACAAGAGCGAAGAAATGCAGAATTTTATTTGGCAAGAACTAAACCCAAGTATTGTTCTATTGGTATTAATGCTCAAAGAAGAGATCACAAGAACATAGGGAAACCTTGGATACTTGTTGAACAAAGAGATGGGAAATGAAAGGATGGGCCTTTGATCATTCCAAGTATTTATCTCATTTTGGTAGGAAGAAGTGAGAAAGAAGAAAATAGAATATTTTCTATTTTCATATTAGTTTTATGTTAATTGAACCTTAAAATAATAAGTGAGGTGTGGTATGACTCTCGATATACGTCGTTTACCTTCAAAGCTACATAAAGGACTAAGAGTGCCATATATGCCATCACATTGAGCTAGGACACGAGGTGAGTCCCACTTGTTTCATAAATTCCATTTTATGCTAGTGAAATTATGTTTTATTAAAAAAATGTTCTATAAATCCTTTTGGTTTCTCTGAACAATCTTATGGTTTTTTTGAGGAAGAACTAGTATGATGTCATGCAAAGCTTGAATGGAAAAATATGAACTTTTCATAAAATGGAACTATTCATGATTAGTGAATAATTTGCCTAAAATCTTTTATAACAAGGTTAATGGACCTTGTGCTTTTATGAGAAAATATTGTTTCTCTTAATGGGAAAATTATTGGAGACTTTAGAAAATATTGTTTTCTGTAAGGAATTTGGTTCACTTAAGTTATGAATATCTCTTAGGATTAAATCTATATCTGAAAGGCTTTCTTCTCATTTATTTTTGAGTCGAAATAATGTTTAACTTTGGAAAAGCATAAATATTCCTTTTTATGGACGAGATTTTGGGAAAATGTGAATTATGGATTTTGTGAATCATAATTGGGATTCCTTGAATTTATGTTTTCTTTTAGAAGTAGAATTCAAGATTTTCTAGATCAGTGTAACACCCCGGAATCCAGCACACAGGCCTTCAACATATCCTCTAATATTTGGATCACCCTTTCTGACTGCTCGTCAGTCTGCGGATGCGCCGTCGTACTGAACTTCAAATTCGATCCCATTGCTTCCTGGAACTTCCCCCAAAAACGAGAAGTAAACCTCGGGTCTCGGTCTAACACTATGCTCGAAGGTACTCCATGGAATCGGACTATTTCTCGAACATATGTTTGAGCCAGCTTCTCTATGGAGTCCCTTACATTTACCGGGATAAAGTGGGCTGACTTGGTTAGTCGATGCACTACTACCCAAATGGCGTCCTTCTGAGTCTTTGACATAGGGAGTCCGGTGACGAAATCCATAGTCACCTCCTCCCACTTCCATTCCGGTACTGGCAATGGCTACAATAGTCCCGTTGACTTCTTATGCTCCGTTTTAACTTTCTGGCAGGTGAGACAGGTCGATACGTACTTGGCCACATCTCGCTTCATTCCGGGCCACCAATATGCTCTCTTCAAATCCTGATACATCTTGACCTCTCTCGGATGAATTGCGTACTTGCTCTTGTGTGCTTCTTCCAAAATTCTGTCCCTTAGCTGTTGCTCTCCGGGTACACATAATCGATCTCTGAAATGGAAAACCCCAGCTTCATCCTAACGGAATTCGTTGTCCGGTCGCTTAAGCTCCTTATCCTTGAAAATTTGAAACTCGGCGTTGCTTGGCTGAGATTCCATTGTTTCTTGCTTCAAGTCCGGCACCAATTTCAAGTTGCTGATAACAATCGCTTTGTCTCGTACTTCCGTCCTTCTGTCCAATACGTCCTGAACTACTTGCATTTCTTGCACCTTCAGCCTAGCCATCCCAACTTTTCTGCTTAGGGTGTCTGCCACCATGTTAGCCTTCCTGGGATGGTAGTTGATCGGGCAACGGTATTCTTCCAAGAATTCCATCCACCTTCGTTGTCTCAAGTTCAAATCCTTCTGAGTGAAGATATACTTCAGGCTCTTATGGTTGGTGAACACCTCATACTCGGCTCCATACAAGTAGTGTCACCATTTCTTTAGGGCGAACACTATAGCCGCCAGCTCCAAGTCGTGAGTAGGGTAGTTCACTTCATGCGGTCGCAACTTCCGTGATGCATAGGCAATCACTTTCTGGTCTTGCATCAACACCGCTCCCAGTCCTTCTTTCGAAGCGTCGGTGTACAGTGCGTAAGATTTGCCTTCCTCTGGTAGACTCAATACCGGTGCTGTCATCAGTCTCTTCTTTAGTTCTTGGAAGCTTTTCTCGCATTTCTCATTCCACTCAAACGGAACATCCTTTCTCAACAAACGGGTCATTGGCGATGTGAATGTCGAGAATCCCTTGATAAACCTTCGGTAGTATCCCGCCAAACCCAAGAAACTCCGGATCTCGGTAATATTCTCCGGCTGCTTCCAGTCTGATACCGCTTCCACCTTGGCCGGATCTACCTTAATTCCCTCCTTAGTCACCACATGACCAAGGAATGCCACACTGTCTAACCAGAATTCGCACTTGCTGAACTTCGCGTACAGCTTGTGCTCCCGCAATTTTTCCAACACGAGCCTCAGTTGCTCCGCATGCTCCTCCGGACTCTTGGAGTAGATCAAAATATCGTCGATGAATACTACTACAAACTTGTCCAGGTAAGGCCGGAATACTCGGTGCATCAGGTCCATGAATACTGCTGTAGCGTTAGTCACCCCGAACGGCATTACTACGAACTCGTAATGCCCATATCGGGTGTTGAAAGCTGTCTTGGGGATATCTTCCTCTCTTATCCGCACTTGGTAATATCCTTGTCTCAGATCCAACTTGGAATAGCAACTGGATCCTTGCAGCTGATCGAATAGTTCGTCAATCAACGGAAGAGGGTACTTGTTCTTAATCGTCAAATTGTTCAGCCCTCGATAGTCGATGCACAGCCTCAAGGTCCCATTCTTCTTCTTTACAAATAGCACAGGCGCTCCCCAGGGCGACTTGCTTGGTCTTATATAGCCTTGGCCAATGAGCTCCTCTAGTTGCTCTTTCAACTCTTTCAACTCTACCGGCGCCATCCGGTACGGAGTCCGCGATACTGGTTCCGCTCCGGGAACTAAGTCGATTATGAACTCCACTTCTCGACTAGGAGGTAGAGAATCAAGCTCCGCTGGAAATTCCTCGGGAAAATCCTTCACTACTTCCGTGTCCTCCAGAGTACATTGGTCCTTAGGCTTGTTCATCACGTAAGCCAGATAACCTTTACAACATTGCCTCAATAATTTTCGGGCCTTAGCCCCTGCAATCAAGTACTTCAACTCTTTCACCCTCTTTCCATTAAATTCTAACACATCACAACCCGGTCTGACAAACTGAACTGACTTATTTTTGCAGTCTACCCTAGCCCCATGTTTGGCTAACTAGTCCATCCCCAAAATTAAGTCATAGTCTTTAATATCCAACACAATCAAATCTCCCTCCAGATTTTCTCTCCCCACCTTAACCTTACAATCCCTTACATACCGATCCGCTTGCACCATCTTTCCCAAAGGGGTGCTTACTTCTAAAATGAAAGGTAGCTCCACTCCATCCCAACCCAAATGACATGCACACAACTTGTTTATATAGGAATGAGTAGAGCCAGGGTCAATCAAAGCATTAATGGATCGCCCTTGAATAGTGAACATACCTTCCACCACCGCGGCATCGGCTCCAACTTCCCCTCTGTTGAGAGCGAATACCTTGGCCTTCACTTGTGGCTTCGGTGCTCCACCTCCGGCTGCTCCCATGGTGTTGGCCCGGTTGGGACCCGGGTTCTGAGCCGGGTTTCCTTGCCCGACTCGGTGCAGCTTAGGGCAGGTATTTCTCAAGTGGTTCGGGTCACCACAGTGGTAGCACTTCCTATCTCCACCCTTGGACCAGCAATTCCTCTCGGTGTGGCCTTTCTTTCCACACTGCCTGCATGACGGGAGGTTCGGTGCAGGTCCAGCTGGTGCTGTCCGGGCTTGCTTTCCCCGGTTCTGCCAGTGATGATTTGCAGGGCGCTTGGGTGGTTGTGGCCTCTGGAATTGTCCCTGCGGTTGTCTCGGCAATTGGAAGGGCTTGGCCGCCATCCTGTTGCGGTCTTCATTCTCCGTGCGCGTAGCAGCGTCCACCATCCCCGAGTAAGTTGTCGGTGGAGCAGGTGCCAAAGCTCTCCTCAGCTCCGGTCTTAACCCCTTGACGAATTGCCTCGTCCGGTTCTGCTCGGTGTCGACCAGTCTTCGGCAGTATTTCGACAACTGCGTGAATCGAGCCGCGTATTGAGCCACAGACATGCTCCCCTGCCTCAGATTCTGAAATTCGTCCTCCCGTTTTTCCACAATCCACTGAGGGATGTACTCCGCCCTGAAAGATTCAACGAAGTTGGACCACATCCATTCTTGCTCATCCATTACCCAGTCCTCTTGGACCCGCTGCCACCACGCCCGAGCTGGTCCTCTCAACCGAAAAGCTGCAAATTTAACCATCCGCTCTTCCGAATACTGGAGCGTTGCGAAGATGTCCTCCATTTGCTCGACCCATTGCTCGGCCTTCTGGTCTTGTTCCACTTCACCCATAAAGATAGGTGGTTGGAATTTCAAGAACTTCTCCAACACCTCATCTTCCCCTCTAGGGTGCCTCCGCTCGGTTAGCGTCTGAAGAATGTCGGCCACTTTGCTGAGTGTCTGGCCCATTGACACATCTACCGGGGCATCAGACCCCATGCCCATCTCGGGATCACTTTGCCCGTTACCCTGATGGGGTGATTGCATCTGTTCTGGTTCAACTTCCGGTGCTACCCGGTCTACCTCTGGAGTTCTTCTGGTGGAAGGAACTGCACGTCTCTTGGGTGCCATTCTATACCATACCCCAAATGTTAAATGTATGCACTCAAGTATCAAATCATTTTAGTGGTGTATGCATACATAGCCAAGTATGAGTAGAAAGAAGTCAGATGCAACTTATTTAAAGGATTGCTCATAAATTTCGATTTTAAAAATTGACTTGCATAATTTCGAAATTTGATAAAAATGAACTTTAAGAATTCTTAACATCTCAATTCATGAAAAGCTATAAATAAACAAACATCCAAATCAAAATGACTCCTAGCTCTCTACTCCTCATCGGAATCCTCATCATCTGCCTTATATATCCAACCTCCGGTGTTTTTAGAGAAATCCACCCCCTTCTCGCTAGTAAATCCCTCCATAGGCTCCTTCCCAGGGCGCCTAGAACTCTCCCCGGCCTCAACTCGGCTGAAGGGAGGAATAAAGGAAGGTCTAGGTGGAGACTCATAGTCTATCTCCCCCGGGTCATTTCTAGCTGCTGCTAAATCCACCCCGGGTTTAGGAGGGTGGGGTTCAGGCTCCACTATCATAATATCATCCTCACTGTCAGAGCTTATATCCATCACCGGGATTGGAGGAGGTTCAAGGATTTGGACCTCGTCCTCACTGCTATCCTCCATCAAGCTAAGCTCATCATCACTATTATCCTCCATAGGGATATCCTCGACATCATTGTTATCCTCTATAGGGACAACTGGCTGAGGGCCAGGCTGGGGAACTGGAAGGTCCTCCTGATCTAAATAGTAAGGTGGGTGCCACTGCTGCCCTTTCCTTGCTGTCCTAAGTAGTCTAACCATCCTACAACATTAATAAAATAGGTTAGATAAGATTTAAACTTAAATAAATAAATCATATATCATCAATATTTGTCTATAACCTAGTCTCTGATACCACTTGTAACACCCCGGATAACCTAGGCCCGCCAGGGCCGGGGATATCGCCCCGTCCAAAGGACAAGGGGTCTTTATAACTAGGTCACAAATAAAATTGCTGAAATAAATAATACTCAATCTAAAAAAAAGAATTTATTACAACCCAAAATACTTCAAAAATACATCCATGAAATTACAAAACAAAAATCATAATTAAAATCATCCACCCTCGTCTCCCCAAAGTAATACATAACATCAAAAGACACATTCTCTTCCATGGTAGCTACTCACCAACAACAGGATCAACCTAAAATCATGATAAAAGGTGGTGAGACAGAAATCTCAGTAAGTCCGTGTGTGCTTTGGGTGTTTAGTGGAAACAGTTCATGGATGCAAAGTGTGAAATATTTATAAGAGAAACATTGGCAAGCAATAAACATTAGTCAAAAGTAAGAGTGGCGTTTTGGCACTTCTAGCCATACATAAGTAATGAAATCAACCACTCGAAAGAAAGGGATATGGGTTACCACACTTTGGGCCCCATAACCGGTCAGAATGCCTAACACATTGTGCAGACTGACAAAAGTAGGTGATCGGCCTACTGGGCAAGATACTCCTCCTTCTCTATACCCAAACAACCGCCGGGTGTCCATTCCGGCAAAAACACAGTCACTTGACTGAAACAAAATAAACTGCTAGCTCGGATCGGCACGACTCACTGGAACTGGCATCTTATCCGGGAAGGACTCACCCCTCAGAGATGGCCACCTGTTGAAAGACTTACCCTAATCCTTCAAAGACTAGTCCACCCTTATTGAGTACTCAACGACATTCCCCACTTGGGATAAAATGAACAAAGCATTGTTCTTCATGAAAATAACAATTTGAGGGTTTCCAAAGATTTGGGAGAAATTAGTTTTAGAAAGAGTTTCAAGTTTGGAAAAATCTGCTCAAAGACTTTTAAATAATTTAAGCGTTGGAATTAATGATGAATTCAACCCTCAATTGCTTTCAAATAACTGAGTGTCCTTGCACTCTGCATTTGGCTTGCCTGATTCAATCAGGTTTTATGCAGGAGTGCAAGGACACTCGGTTATTTGAAAGCAATTGAGGGTTGAATTCATCATTAATTCCAACGCTTAAATTATTTAAAAGTCTTTGAGCAGATTTTTCCAAACTTGAAACTCTTTCTAAAACTAATTTCTCCCAAAGCTTTAGAAACCCTCAAATTGTTATTTTCATGAAGAACAATGCTTTGTTCATTTTATCCCAAGTGGGGAATGTCGTTGAGTACTCAATAAGGGTGGACTAGTCTTTGAAGGGTTAGGGTAAGTCTTTCAGCAGGTGGCCATCTCTGAGGGGTGAGTCCTTCCCGGATAAGATGCCAGTTCCAGTGAGTCGTGCCGGTCCGAGCTAGCGATTTATTTTGTTTCGATCAAGTGATCGTGTTTTTGCTGAATGGACACCCGGCGGTTGTTTGGGTATAGAGAAAGAGGAGTATCTTGCCCAATAGGCCGATCACCTACTTTTGTCAGTCTGCATAATGTGTTAGGCATTCTGACCGGTTATGGGGCCCAAAGTGTGGTAACCCATATCTCCTTCTTTCGAGTGGTTGATTTCATTACTTATGTATGGCTAGAAGAGCCAAAACGCCACTCTTGCTTTTGATTAATGTTTATTGCTTGCCAATGTTTCTCTTATAAATATTTCACACTTTGCATCCATGAACTGTTTCCACTAAACACCCAAAGCACACACGGACTTACTGAGATTTCTGTCTCACCACATTTTATCATGATTTCAGGTTGATCCTGTTGTTGGTGAGTAGCTACCATGGAAGAGAATGTGTCTTTTGATGTTATGTATTACTTTGGGGAGACGAGGGTGGATGATTTTAATTATGGTTTTTGTTTTGGAATTTCATGGATGTATTTTTGAAGTATTTTAGGTTGTAATAAATTTATTTTTTTAGATTGAGTATTATTTATTTCAGCAATTTTATTTGTGACCTAGTTATAAAGACCCCTAGTCCTTTGAACGGGGCGACATCCCCGGCCCTGGCGGGCCTAGGTCATCCTAGGTGTTACATCAGACTCCTTTCAAAATTGGGTATTCTTCAAATGACGAAAATACCATTGGAAACTTATTTTATCGTACGAAAAGGACTTTTTATTCTTTTTCACAACGTTTTTTGAAAACAATCTCTCGGTATGTGATTTATTATTGGAAAATGGTATTTTAACTCCAGAAATTGTTTTATTGGTATTCCTTTGGGAATAAGATAAATAATTGGCCTTGTGAGCCAATGGGAATAATTAACTGGTCTTGTGAGCTAGTAGGTTCTATTTTTGAAAAAAAATGACATTTTAGCTTCTGAAAATGTTTTATTGGTATTCTTTTGGGAATGGATATTGATTTGGCCTTGTGAGCCAGTGGAATTATACTAGTCTTGTGAGCCTGTGGCAACTCTAAGTACTCAGTAGATGTTATGACCTTTGTACTAGCTCTCGTTAGAAATTGATGGTTTCATGCTACCCGTCCAAGATTAGGGATCATCTTACTTGAATGGAAGCGACATGACATAAAAATTAACCGAGTTCCCCAGCTAGCACCGTCCCAATGCGTAAGTAAACTATTACTTGGTTGGTCCTGGGCGGGACACCCAATTTGTTATGAACCCTTATCAACCTCGTGGTGAGAAGAGTACAAAGTGGGGACTCATACTACCGCAATTAAAAAGAATTGATATGATTTGTGGTAGATTGTGATGATAACTCAACCTTTCCTGTAATGTACAGTCGAGTACTGTAAGGCGAAGTCCCTGACACAATAAGATCGTAATGCCAAAGGTGAAGCCTTTTGAACTTTGCCCACAAGGGTGACCTTCCATTGAGAAGGCTGCCTATCTTTCTTAAAAATGGGGCAATAATGTGTGTAAAACTCAGTTGTCCAAATATGACTGGATTTTCGATAAATACTCCAGTAGTGAGTTGTGAAACTATTTTCAGTAAACAAATGCAATGCTTTTCCATAATGGTTTTATGAATCAACAATGGATAGTATGCTATCTATTTGTTTTATAAATCACTAGCACACACGGGACTCACTGAGTGATTTTCACTCACACGTGTACTATTTCCATTGAAATAGTTTAGGAATCAATGGCGGAGCCGAAGCGCGGTGGACTCTTAGAGGCTCATGCTATTCCTTGGGTCTATTATACCCTTGAGTGTATGTATTAGATGTCAGACTCTATGTGTCATCATGTGTTCAACAAAGATATTTTAGAAAAATTTTCACTACCTATTAGATGAAGTTCATTATAAAGACCCCTTATCTGAGCAATCAGACGGGGCGACATCCCAAAAAGTACAGTCTACTATGCCATGGAAATATGGGGTGTTACAATTGGTATCAGAGCATAGTGGAATCTATAATAAAGTTTCTGGTGGAGAATAGCTAACATTCTAATAGGATATAATGGAGTCCGTCATAGTATACACTAATGTAGATCTATCGAGTTAGTAAATTTTGTGGAGTCAGATATAGGGATAGGTGACAATGTAAGAATTTTAGGTATTTAAGTTGGATATAACTTCTTCTAATAGGTCAGAAAAATATAGGGAGTTGAGATAATTCTGATGTTTTTGGGAAAATGGTCTATGATCCTGAACTCAAATAATAGTGATGGCATGGAAGTCAGGGAAGCCTCATATTTGACTTATTTATAGAATTTTGAATTTTCCCATTTTGGGATTAGTAAGATGATGAGTAAAGGAGGTTAATCACCGAGATGCCCTTTATGTATGGCGCAATATGAATTGTGTAGACAATGATATATACATTTGTGTTGTACTCTAGTATTATATTTGAGTACGACATGTCCTATTTTGTTATAATGTGTGGAAGTATATGATTATATTAGTATTAATCTACTTGAAATCATTGGACAATTTGAAGTTAAGCGTGCTTAGGTTTGAGAAATCCTAGGATGGGTGACCCTTGGGAAGTAACTACAAAAGTTGAAAAGGAATAATTTGGTGTAGTTTTAAGAAATGGAAGAAGGGCCTATGTGTAAAATAGTCTAAGTACATATGGTGTAACTATAGATTATAGAAGAAAAATATGTGAAAGTATAATGTTAGGCTGGGAGAATCTGAGATTTTCTCAAGAGATACCTGTTTATATGTGCAAAATAGAAAATTTCTTTTATTTTAAGTCAAATGTATGGGAAATGTTGAGATGCATATACCCACTTAGTGTTTTATATAGTGGATTTAAAAAAAAGAAAATGTGTTGCGAGGGGTTACTTATGGTAATGATAAAGACCAAGTTGGTATTGTTGGTAATACTACAACCTTATAGAGGTGAGATAATTCAACCACTATGAATATCGCAACAATACTTTAACACGTGACAAGGGATTCCAACATGAGAAGAATAACATTTTGAGAAGGGAATGGATGGAGCAGTAGAATGATTTCTGAAAGTGTATATGGATAAAACTTTCTGAATGTTACACCTTGAAATATTATGTCCCTATAACTATACAACTAGTAGAAGATGTCATGTGAATTGTTTTCGATACTTGGGAGGAATTTTTGGGAGAATTTAGAAAAGAATTTATATCACATTGGGTAATTGAAAGGAAAGAAGAAGAATTTCAAAGTCTTAAGCAAGGAGATATGACTATTGGAAAATATGTTGTTGAATTTATGCGACTTTCAAAAGATTGTCCTTTAATGGTACAAGCAGAATATGATCGGACCCCGCAATTAATAAAAGGGGTATGACCTAAAATAAGGTGGACAATGATTACTACAGCTCTAACCAATTATAATGCTGTCATAGAAATGGCCTCTCACCTAGAAAGAGAAGATCAAGGGTTAGATAGATAGGAATGGGAACATGTAACAAGACCCGATAAACAATTTATAGTGAAGTCATTTACAAAGAAAAAATTGATTTCGGAAAAGAAAAGAAATAAATAGTGCATATTTTGTCATAAAAGAGGACATTTATACGAAGATTGCAGGAGAAGACTCAATAAATGTCATATATGTGAAAGAAGGGGACATATAGCCCTCGAATATCGAACATGGATTAGTAAATTTGAATTAGAAACTCTGGAGCCATCAATCTGAATAGATAGTATGGAAGATTGGAATTAAGGAATAGAGAAGTTATTCAAACTTTTAAAAGAAAAGTTTAATCTAGAGGATCAGTCCGATTTTGAGGACGAAATTTCTTGAATGAGGGGAGATTGTAATATCCCTCCCTTTTTTGTACTTTGACTAGCTACTACTCTATATAAAACAAGAATTTGTATGAGTGGCTAGAACAAGAAATGATGAGTATAATGAGATAAATGTTTTGTTGCGATAAAATATTTAGGGGCATTATTAGAATTTTGGAATTGTTGTGACGCAAATGGAATTTTGAATTTGTTCTACCCATACCCTAAACCTTCAGATTGCGACTACTTTTAATAGAATGAGAGTTTGGGGGTATGTTCAAAACAAAAATTGATCAGTGTGATGAGATGAGTATTTTGGTATCAATTAAGGTATCGGAGGTATCAGGGGCATTTTTTGTAATTTTGACCGCGATCCGGATTTTGACCGCATATTGGCAAGAATTGAGAAGGAATTAAGAGTTTTGATTCATACTATTGAATTTAGTGAAATTTATAGATTTCATTGGTGGAATAAAAGATGTTCCTGATTTGGACCGAAATTATAGTTATTTTTTGAAGAAAATTCTAAAGTATGGTCGACATTAAGACAAGCGGCGTAATATGATTGGAAGATAAAAATAAGTGTCAAAACACCATTGGGGGAGTGAGATATTTGTTGGATTATTTTATTGCAGAAGCTTATTGAATAAGATTAATAATTAAAGAATTAATTAAATAACTAATAGGAAAATGGTTGAAAATTTAGATAGCCCACAATTTTTGACAATTGGTCACAATTAGGACCAAGAATGGCGGTAGAAATTTTGTTTTCACAGCTTGAAGTCAGCAGCAACAAGGGAGAAAATGAAAGGAAGAAAAAGGAAAGAAAAGGTGGAGAAAAATAGAAGAGAGAGAGAGAGAGAGAGAGAGAGAGAGAGAGAGAGAGAGAGAGAGAGAGAGAGAGAGAGCATTTCTTGAGAGAAAAAGGAAGAATTTGGAGGAAATCAAGCTTGGAGAATCACACAAACAATGTAAAAATCTATACTTCATGAATTAATGTTGTGGATTTCATTGCAAAAATTATTGTGGTATGAATTTTGTTGGGGAAAATATGGAAGTTGTGATTTTGTTTAGCATGATTTATATGTTTGGTGAAGATTGGTGTGTGCATACATGTGCCGTTTTGTTTGAGGGTTTATATACTATGTTTTATATGGTATATAAATGTGTTTTGATGGTTGTTTCAGTGGTTGTTCATGGCTGCACAAGGTGAAAGAAATGAAATGGAAAACTAGCTTTATCATAAAGAAAGCGAATTGTTAATGTTGTTGTTTGCATTTGTTGAACTTGATGTTGAAAAATATGATTTTTCTGGGCTAAGTATCTCTAAAAATCAGAGACTTGAAGGCTATTATGTTGGAACTTAAGATGGTTTAAGTGTTATATAGTTGTTAGGATTATAGTAGAATAGATGGTGTGAAGAAATAAATAGAACAAAAACTCTACTTTGAAGGGAATCCCGAGCAGCTCTGAAGAACAAATAAACTGTACAAATTGACTTGTTTATTTGGAATCCCATGACTTGAAACTTGTAGCTAAATGTCTTAGGATTATTTTGGGGACCAATTTTACATTATTTGGAGTTGTGAGCAAAACATTATGATGAAAATACTGCAAGCTGCCAAAACTGTGATGGGATTGGAAAGCTGAGATGTTGTAAGCAAAATTAAATGAAATGAGAAGGGAAATCAGTGGTTCATGAATTGGAAATAATCAACTAGGCCTTGAGGACATTTTGGAACAAATTTGACATCAATCGGACTTGCAAATTAAAAGTTGTGACAAATCAAAGAAGGTGTGAGAAGAATGAAGAAATGCAGAATTTTATTTAGCCTAAACTAAACCCAAGTATTGTTCTATTGGTATTAATGCAAGAAGAAGAGATCACAAGAACATAGGGAAACCTTGGATACTTGTTGAACAAAGAGATGGGAAATGAATGAATGAGCCTTTGATCATTCCAAGTATCTATCTCATTTTGGTAGGAAGAAGTGAGAAAGAAGAAAATAGAATATTTTTTAATCTCATATTGGCTTTGTGTTAGTTGAAGCTTACAATAATAAGTGAGATTTAGAATGACTCTCGATATAGGTCGTTTACCTTCAAAGCTTCGTAAAGGACTAAGAGTGTCATATACGTCATCACATTGAGTTGGGACACGATGTGAGTCCCACTTGGTTTATAAACTCCATTTTATGCCAGTGAAATTATGTTTTATTAAAGAAATATTTTATGAATCCTTTTGGCTTCTCTGAACAATCTTATGGTTTTTCTAAGGAAGAACTAGTATTATGCCATGCAAAGCTTGAATGGAAAAATATGAACTTTTCATAAAACGAAACTATTCATGATCTGTGAATAATTTACCTAAAGTCTTTTATAACAAGGTTAATGGACCTTGTGCTTTTATGAGAAAATATGGTTTCTCTTAATGGGAAATTATTGGAGACTTTAGAAATGGTGTTTTCTATAAGGAATTTGGTTGACTTAAGTCATGAATATTTCTTAGGAATAAATTTATATCTGAAAGGCTTTCTTCTCATTTATTTATGAGTCGAAATAAAGTTTTACTCTGAGAAAGCATAAATATTCCTTTTTACGAACAAGATTTTGGGAAAATGTGAATTATGGATTTTGTGAATCATAATTGGGATTCCTTGAATTTAATTCTTCTTTTAGAATTAGAATTCAAGATTTTCTGGATCAGACTCCTTTTGAAATCGGTTATTCTTCAAATGATGAAAATTCCCTTAGAAACTTATTTTATCGTACGAAAATGACTTTTTATTCTTATTCGCTATGGTTTTGGAAAACAATGTCTCGTTATGAGATTTATTTTTGGAAAATGGTATTTTAACTCCAGAAATTGTTTTATTGGTATTCCTTTGGGAATAAGATAAATAATTGGCCTTGCGAGCCAATGGGAATAATTAACTAGTCTTGTGAGCCAGTGGGTTCTATTTTTGAAAAATGATATTTTGGCCCCAGAAAATATTTTATTGGTATTCCTTCGAGAATTAATATTTTTTTGGCCTTGTGGGCCAGTGGAATTTTACTAGTCTTGTGAACCAGTGGAAACACTGAGTATTCAATAGAGGTTATGACTTTTGTACTAGCTCTCGTTAGAGATAGATGGTCTCATGTTACCTGGCCTAAGTCAGGGATCATCTTACTCTAAACAAAGTGATAGACCATTGAAATTAACCGAGTTCCATAGCTAGCACTGTCCCAATGCGTTAGCAAACTATTAATTGGTTGGTCCTGGGAAGGACACCCAATTTGTGATCAAGTCTTCTCAATCTTCTGGTGAGGGAAGTACGAAGTGAGGACTTGCACTACCGCAAATAAGAAGAATTGATATGATTTGAGGTAGATTGTGACGACAACTTTACCTTTTCAGCAATGCACGCTTGAGTGTTGTAAGGCGAAATCCCTGGCACCATAAGATCGTGCTGCCAAAGGCGAAACCTTGTGAACTTTGTTCGTAGGGCGACCTTCCATTGAGAGGGGTGCCTATCTTTCTTAAAAATGGGGCAGTAATATGTGTAAAGCTAAGTTTTCCAAATATGATTGGATTTTGGATAAATACTCCAGTAGTGAGTTGTGAAACTATTTTCAGTAAACAAATGCAATGCTTTCCCATAATGGTTTTATGAAGTGATAGCGGATAATATGCTATCTTTCTATTTTATAAATCAGTAGCACATACGGGACTCATTAAGTGATTTTTACTCATATGTATATTATTTCCTTTGAAATATTTTAGGAATAAGAGGCGCAGCCGAAGCGCAGTGGGCTTTCAGAGGCTCATGCTATACCTTGGGTCTATTATACCCTTAAGTGCATGTATCAGATGTTAGACTCTATGTGTCATCTTGTGTTCAACAAAGATATTTTGGAAAAATTTCTGTTGCCTATTAGATGAAGTTCATTATAAAGACCCCCTTGTCTGAGCAATCAGATGCTGTGACATCTCAAAAAGTATAGTCCACTACGCCATGGAAATATGGGGTGTTACATCTTTTTTGCTCATTAGAGAAAAATATTTTTATTTTGAAAAATACGTATCCATATAAAGAGGAGGGTGATAGGGGTTAAAATCACCATTCTTTTCCTAGTTATTTGAGGTTGTTTTAAGATACATTTGTTATAATAACTAGGCATATTCCTTTCTATTTGACAATTTGATTGTAAAAGATATTTTTGGCAAATATGTGCAGATTTAAGTAAAAATTGAGCAAAAAGCACACAGAACTAGAATATACCAGGTGCCAGGCCCAGCCAGTAGACTAGGCGTCGGATCCATTCTGTCCAGTAGCAGAGATTGAATGAGCTTTAGGGATTTTTCCAACATAGACCTGGTGCCAGGTCTGGTAAGTGTACTTAGCGCCGGGTCAATACTGCCTACTAAGGAAAAGACAGCCAAAAACAGAGCAAAACAGAGGAAGAATAGAGTGTACCTGGTGCCAGGTGGGTCAAAGGTACCTGGCACCAGATAGGTTTTGGAGGCGAAAATTCTATATGCGGAAATAGGGTTTATCCAAGGATTTTGGTATTTTCCTATTCTTACTCGGCCAAGACTTCCTCAGCTACGAAATAGGCATCCAAGAAGCCTATAAAAGCATAAGAGAACACAATGGTTTGATATATACTACCAAGAGAGGTGAATTAAAGAGTAGAGATTCTGATTCTCTCATTGAAGGAGGAATTCACCCAAGCCAAGGGGGATTGTTAAAAGAGAGTCTTCAAGGAAGAAGAAAGAGGCTTGTCTATGAGTGCTTTCTTTTCTCTTAGTTATTTTGGGTTAGTTTAGTTTAGTTATTTTGGGATTCATGATTTTGGGTTAGCTAATTTTATGTTTATAAGGAATTAAGCCTAATGCATGTTTTGGTTATGTTAGCTTGATTGACAAATCTATTAATATGAATCAAAATATAGGATTCCATGGATTGACAAATGAAGTGGAATTTACCTAAGTAGAATCATGACTTGTGAGACGATTGAGTTTTACTTTATATTTCTTCATGATGTCAAGATGATAATTAGTTGAGAAATTGCTAATTGGTTCATTGTTATGTTTTCTAGAGTACTTGTCTAAATTGAATAAACTTACATCCTCGAGTTGTATATGTTTCTTTAGTTTTTGTTTTTATTATTTTCTTACTTTATTTGGGTCGGTTAAACAATGAAAAAAGAGTGATTAGTATGCATTTGTTTCTTTGAGGATCGATACTCGTTAATTCCCTGTATTATACTTGTGATGAGTATATTTACCCAGATGTGTATTTTGAGATTAATATTTTAATTAAAACTTGATTAATGGATGAATTTAAAATTGATGATTTTAAATACCCAAAATTTACGCATTAGAGGGTCTCTATTATATAAAGAAATAATATGCGTGGAAGGTTAATGTAAATTATTCTAACATAAATTAATAACTTTTCCTTTTAGTTGGATGTATAGGAGACTAAAAGGTTGGTTTAAAACCAGTGTATTAAAGAGGTGGTGTGTATTAAAAGGTAATACCTTTGTTGCAAAATAAAAATAGCTAAAATTTACGTTAGTACTTCCTTTGCTTTTTTTTTTTTTTTAAGTGTCTTTTTTGGATTACTTCATGTAGATTGACAAAGTTCTGAAATTTTTAGTTTTACAAGAAAACACTAAATAAATCTTCCTATAAATAACAAATTAATTAATATTTATAATTTAATAGAGTAATAAAATATATACGTGAAATTTAAAATATAGTAATAAATATGTTCTTAATTTTGTGAAATGATAAATACCTGTCATACACGCACACACACACACACACACGCACACACACACACACACACACACGTACACACACATACACTAAAAAGTACAAATCTGAACAAGAGTTATGGAATGTAAAATCAAGAAAATTCAAAACAAGCGGAATTGCTACGGAGAATGAAGATTTGTTTGTGCTACAAATAGTACTTTAGGAAGAGAAGACAAACACTAGTACTTGATGGATAGGAGATAGTTAGTGGGAAAAAAATAGCAAGTAGCAAAGATCCTTCATACATGAAGAAGAAGAAGGATTTGGAGCTGAAATATGTCGAAGTGAATTTGATTATAATATGTTAGAAGATTAAAAGATGCTACTGACCAACCATTTATTCATCCATTCATGCATGAAGGTAAAAGGAAAAGATTCTCACGAAAGCTTTGTGCAACTAACTCTGCAATAAGGACATTTGCAAGGACATAGGATTACTTTTTGATTTTAAGCTGTTAAGGTTATAACAAGCCTTGGTGTACATCTAGGACCTAGAATTTTTTAGTAAAAAAATCTCAGTCTCAGGAATGTTGGGTACGAGGCATATAGAAGAAAACAATAGAGCAAGTTCCTTTCATAACATTGTAAGCTTTTCTGGTGAGCAAACCTCATCAACCTTGGGAATAAAATCCCTCTTTGCAAATATGTGTTCGGTAGCAATGTTTAGTTTCTAACTTTCCAATAGCTAAGGATAAGAAAAAGAGTAAGAGAGAACTACTAAGAGTTAGACATTATAAGTCCTTAGTAGCCACAGGCAAAAGAGCTAAAGTATCTGTTATTATTATGCTTTACTAGAATTAATTACCCCTAGTAACTATTATTACCTCAAAAGAACAGTAGACTCAGAAATTATTGAATAGTGTTATGCTTATCTTGATATTATAGAATTTGAACTTCAAAAATCACACAATACTGTCCGTGGTCTTCTTAATTGTATATTAACCAAGCTAAAAAAGACATATTTTGGCAAAGATATTTTGAAATAAAAGTAAACATTTGACTTACAACCCTTTTGAACATAAAATATATAAGGGTCGTTAAGTAGTCTTTCTTAAGTGCTTATATTCATCTTTCGTACCTTGATATATAGAACTTTGATACAAAACATATATATATATATATATATATATATATATATATATATATATATATCTTTGCTACTTACTATTTTTTCCACTAACTCTCTCTTATCCATCAAGCACTAGTGTTTGTTTTCTTTTCCTAAAGTACTATTAGTAGCACAAACAAATCTTCTTTCTCCGTAACAATTTCTCTTATTTTGCATTCTCTTGATTTTACATTCCATAACTCTTGTTCATATTTGTACTTTTAGTGTGCCATATATATATATATATATATATATATATATATATATATATATATAAAGTTTAGCTTCAAAAGGGCATCCCCTTATATTTTGGTATCAAAGCCAATCTTTCCTTTTCCTCTTTTTTATAATTTTTATGATTTGCTTATAGTCTCAATTGCATAAATTAAATTTTGTTAGCATTTATAAATTCTTGCTATGCACTATAAATCAAAATATCATAGAATTTGGTATTACCAATTGTCTTAGTTAAATTTAGAAATTGCATATATTAGTAAATAGTTAAAATTACTCAATTCTGTATAAAATAGATTCTTATGCTTTTTTAAAATGATCTAAAAGTAAAATTAAAAAGTACGTTAAAGCTTATCAGTATATATCAAAATTTACTTAAAGTTACTAATTCCAGTTCTCCTCATTTTAAGTTGTATAAGTATTCTTTTTATATTTTGCAATTAGAACTTATAGATATTTATGAACAATTAAAATTATTTAGCTCTACTTAGAAATTGTAGTATTTATGTTGTTTGTTTACCATTTAAGGAATAAAATAAAAATTAACAAAAATCTTATTAAACGGTATTCTCGCTTGTTTGTTTTCTTGATCCTTATTCATTTGATTTCTTCCATATAAGTAATAGAATATACAATCTCACTGTAGAAAATGGCTTGTTAGTGAAAAGACTAGAATTATTAAATTCAACTTAGTGTATGATAGATATTAGAAGAATAGAATATTTAAATCTTGAACTAGTAGGAAAAACTAAGAACACAATTTATAGTAATGAACATAGTCATAATTGTTATTTTCCTTCTCATTATTAACATAGTTTACACGGTGATAATCAATAGTGTCATAATCTTATGGATTTAGTAATTAGTTTTGGAGAAAGATTAGAGGCCTAAGAAAAGAAAATTTGTAATATCTGGGAAATTGTATTAAAACATATTAAAGACAAAAATAAAATATTAGAACAATTAGTAGAAAATTTATAATATATTAAGGATCAAGAAAATACTATAATAAGAAGAGTAAAACACTTAGAATATTTAAAAGAAGAAACTAATCAATATAAAGAAATAGTAGTCAATTTTGAAAAATGTTCCCAAGATACAGAAAAGTCTCATCTAAAAGAAAACAAAATATAAAATAATATAGAAAAACTTATTCTCAGTTAATGTCATTAGAAGATAATTTAGATTATAAAAAGTGCCTTGTAATGGATCTTGAACAATGTTGAAAACAGAAACAAAACCTATTATAGAAGCTGTGGCTAGTAAAGGAGTTCAATTAATAAAACCAATAAAAGTTAATCCAGAAATTCTAGCAGGGGAAGTATAGATCCTTAGCAAAATTTTAAAATCGGATACTCCTTTATTACTTGGAGATAGTGTAATATATCAATATAATAGAAGAGAAGCTAGTGTTAGATTTTTAAAGTATTCCAGTACAAATGTAAGAACAAAAGAAGAAGAAGAAGAAGATACATAATCTTTGAGACAAGGAATAGAAAATGTATGTATAGAAATTATGAAAATAGAAAATAGAACAATGTATCTGAAAGAATTAGGTTTAGAATTATTAGAAGAAGATTTAATGAGGTTAGAAATAGAATTAGAATGAAATGGACAAATAAATGATACTAAATATTTGTATTATGACACGGATAGAAATACAAGAGTAAAAACAGAACAATATATTGAAAATATACACGAAGAAAATAATAACTGTGTTGAATATATGGATACTGCTTCTTCTTCTACCACATCTAGTAGTCCTTATCTTCCTCTACGGCCAGTAGCACCCCAACAAATTGTTAGACATTATGGCACAGGAAATTTACTTAGAATGACACATAGTGATTATAGAAAAATGCAAGTAGAAATAGTACTGAAAGGAAAAACACAACCTCTAGAAATAATAGATAATAAGAAATTAATAGATAATGGTAGAATATTAAATTTAGTTGCTCATGACTCACAATTATGGAAAGAAGTAATAGACACTTGAAAATATTTAGTAGTACAACATCATATTCAACAAAATTATGATCATACAGCTGAAGAAATGTATAGTTAATTAGAAACCTTTTTTGGAGAAATAGCTAGAGCAACTTGGGAAAAATATAAAGAAAGTTTCCATTAGAATTGGTAAATGATTTAGTTTTAGGACCAAATCTACATAATTTACAAAAAAAATTCAATTAATTTTAATAGCCCAAAGCCCTAATTATGGTAGTAGAATTCAATAAGAAGAAGTTGTTAGAAAATTAGAACTAAAAAACCTTGGGGGTGGGGGGGGGGTGGGGGGTGAATAAGGTTTTTGGAAAATAAATGCAGATTAAAAATTTTGGTGCCTTAAAAAATTCGAACTGAAAAACAAAAATGCTTTGCGGCTTCAGAAGTGTAGGCATGGGTCTTTTAAATCAGTACAGAATGATAAGAGAATGTTATGAAATAAAGATGGGTAGTTCAGATGTCAAGGACAAGTTTAAATCATAATGCTAAGTTCATAAATAAGCCACCGATTTTAGTGAAAAAGATACAACATTTAAGGTTAGAAAATAGTGAAAATGCAATGAAGAAATCTAGGAAAATAGCACAAGAAAAGGCTCAAAGATTTATAGTGGTTCGATCCTCAAATGATCTACATCCACTACCTTAAGTTTTCACTTAAGGATGTCAACACCACTAACTAGAAACATTTTCCCAAATCAATGGTGGTAGGTGACACTAATCTTACACAAGAGGATCACCAAACCTAGTTTTACACCTAACCTTTTTAATCACAATAATCAAGGCTCACCCCAACTGGGTTTTACCTCCTCAATCTTAATAGAATATAGATTTAAAAGATAGTACATAGATAGCTCACAGATTGAGCAGATTTGAACAACTAAGCACCAAAACCTTTTACCTTTAGAATAATTTTATTTCATTTTGAAGCACATACAAAAAGGGAGATTTTTGTATTCTAAAGTATAAGAGTGTTTTTGAAAAGGATAGCACAAAAAATTACTTCAAAATTGAGTTCTAAAGGCTTTTATAGGAGCCAAACCCGAGTCCCAATTACTAGTAACAACTAGTTACTTTCTGTTAGGATTTTCAGAATTTTGAATTCACAAAGTGGAAGGATGTCTGTCCAAAATATGAGTCCAAAACGGCACTTTTTTTAAGCAAAAACATTTTGAAAAATGTTACAGATCATTGGATGGAGTTTTGGTTTGAAGGTCCATCCAATTCTAAACATCTAAAGACTTACTCTTTGAAATCATTTTATTTATGTGCTTCAAGGTAAGATCAAATTGCTCATAAGGTAATAGAGACATAGGAATTTACAAGAAAAACCTTAACTACAATTCCTAATCTATAGTTCTTTCACAAAGACTTCGCAATTTGCAATATCTTATGTTGAAGTTATTCTTGACTTAGATTCAATTGCATAGGAGTTGCTTAGCACTCTCATTTGCACGCCTTTAGAAGAACTGAGGTCAAACATGTCTTATCACATATAAATCACATAAGTTAGTCCTTATTAATATTTGTTATAAGTCAAAATACAGGAGAATGCCCTTAAGGCTAACAATCTTTCCCTTTTTTAGTGATGACAAACTTGATGGGATTGTACATAAAAATAATGATATATACAGTATGGACGTATTAGATGGAGAGAAATAACAATATTCTTAACTGAAATGCATTCTCTTATTATAGGATTCAAAAAGTGCTTATGAGATTAAGATAAGAAAAATTAAACAAGTTCTCATAAACATGGCTCAATAAGCCTATGGCCCAACCAACCTCCATATCCTCATTCCTTCCATAAAAAGGACTATTTTTCAAGAAAATAGACAAATAGTAGTAAAAAAATATGTATAGATATGTACATGAGGAGGTGTAGAGGATGGATCACAAAATGCAATACATCCCCCTGTGTATATGCATATATGAATAGTTGTTAGAAAGATGCTAGCTATGAAGCACGTTTGAAAATAAGATTGGATTTCACGATTTTGGACTTCCAAAATGTGATCCAAAATGGGTTAAAATGAGGTAGAAGATAGCATTTTAAAAACACATTTTTGGACTGATATTTAAGATTGAAGAAATGTGAGTCCAAAATTTGCACTGTGTATGTGCAGGGTAAAAAAAAATTTTAAGAGTAAAGATAAATGATTTTTCTGGAATTGTTCGAACTTATTTTTCTCAAGGAAATTCAACAAAAGGATTTTTACTGTGCAACAAAAAAGAAACAACACAATTGACTTAAGTATCGTTATAATCCAAATAATATTTTGCATCATTACCATAGTCAAAACAAATCATCTAACCCAATCTCAATTAGTCAGAATTCACAATAAACTCATACCCATACTTTAATTTCCTTAGTCCATAACAACAACGTCTCAACATAGTCTCCATCAAGTTATAGGACTAAATTCTTCATAGTCTGTATTCTTCAAACCATAACTATAAACAGTCACAATTCATCTCAAATCATATGAATGTATTCCAATTCATCACAATCACAAATTTTCCCAATTCATAGTCATAATCACAATTTCGTCACAATCCATCACATACATTCTCATAGTCACAATCACAACCACTCACAATGCGCATCTCAAACCATATTAATTTCTCCCCCTTTGTCATCAATAAAAAAATAATAATAAGATACCAAACAGAGATATGGAGCAGAATTTAATTTAAGAGAAAATAGAGTTAAGGTGTAGATTATCAATCCCTGGTCAAAATAGTAAACATATAATCAAAAGGATCTGCAGGAGATTAGTGCAGAGATAAAATTGTTCAAGTAGAAAATAGAACAGAGTTCAAAATGCTAGAGCAAAAAGTATATAATTGTTCATAAAAAGAAAACAATAAAATTGTTTAGGTAAAATGTCATCAGGAGAGTATGGGAGTGTCATCGATCAACTAAGAATTTTTAGGGGACTATCAAGTGATCTTTTTCGTTGTCTTAACACCATGCTTGTTCATGGTGATAGTCATGTTTCCTTGAATTTCTACTGTGTCAGGCTGAGTAGGAGTGCTAGAGCTTTTTGATTTCACAGCTAACCTGTTGGATTTGCATTTAACTAGTACATGCTTCTGGCATTTTCTAGGGGAGCTTCTAGTTATAGCTCACTTGGAGGCTTGTAATGCAGTTGTGGGGGTAGCAGTTGTAGGAACTTCATTCTTCTTTCCTTCATATATCTCACTTTCTTTTGCTTCCTCTGTTCCTTTCTCCTTTTCTTCTTCCTTTTTCACCTCTTGCTCAGTCTATTTAGCAATCTCTTCTTCAACTTGGGGAGTGACAGTTTCTTTTGTGGGCATTTTTTCTTGAGAAGGAACCTATTCGGTTTAAGGATCATGGTGCTTTTGCTCCATGGCAGTTAATCTTTTCCCCAGATTTTGGAGTTTTGCTTTCACTTCAGTATTCAGACTATCTACCTTAATAGCCAATAGATTTATAGCTTCTAGAATGTTCTGAGTTATGCCTATTTTAAGAGTTTTCTGCTTTCCCTTGCTTGATGATTCCCCTTGAGCTTCCGCTGTAGCCTTTCTTTTTGTTCCTCCTAGTTTGGCTTTAGCTTTTACATTCAACAACCTTTCTTTCTCCTGCTCAGATACTTCTCTAAGTAGTACCTACTAATTATTTACTTGAATATAGCCCATCTTTTCAAACAAATTAGTGCCATAAATAGTCATCTTAGAGTGTCTAGGGCCAGTTGAGTTGAGTTCCACATTGAAATACTTAAAGACCTTTTTTAGAAGATTCCTATACGGTAGATCTTTACTGGTTGTGTTTCTGATTGCATTATAAATCTTGTGGCTAGAAATCCAAAGCTGATTTGCCTACTTTCATCCAGTGCTAACATCAACACCATTTGCATAGTGCTTATGGATTGATAGGGGCTAAATTCATCACTATTTTTCCTAGTTATTTGAGGTTAATTTGAGATACTGTTGTTGTAATAACTAGGCATATTCCTTCCTATTTGACATTTTGCTTGTAGAAATTATTTTTGACAAATTTGTGCAGAATTAAGTGGATTTCGAGCAAAAAGTAAAAATTTCCAACTTTGACCTAGTGCCAGGTCTAGCTAGTGCACCTGACACTAGCTCCACTCTGGCTAAACAGAGAAAAAATAGAGCAAAAGTGCAGGGGTAGACTAGAGTGTACCTAGGGCCGGTGAGTGGAAGGGACCTGGCGCCAAGTCCAACCTGTACAGTGGTGATTTTTTACACAAATTTGGTATCTTCCAAAGAATTTTGGTATTTTACAAATTCTCCTTAGACTAGACTTCTCAAGCCACGAATTTTGGTATTAAGGAGGCCTACAAATACAAGAGAATAACATCTCTAAATCAGTTGTCACATTTTGGATTTGCAAACTTATAGAAAACTCCTAGAGAAACACTAAGATTTAGGAGGATCAAAGGAGAATTCTTAGAGAAGAAGAGGAGGTTGCTCAATAAGGTTTCAAGGAAGAAGAAGAAGAAGACTTACTTGTCTATGAGTGGTTTCTTTTTCTCTTATTTGTAATTTATTAAAAAATTGAGTTTTAATTATTTTAATTGTATTTAGAAGATGTTTTTCGATTTATGATTTTGTATTGATTTTAGTTCTTTGATCAATTAGTTATTGTTCTTGGTATTTGATTACTTGCTATCATTAGTTATTGATGCGTTTTCTTCTAATTAACTTGGAAAACGATGTTAGAAGTTTATTCTATTGATTTCATATTTGTTAAATATTAATGGACTTGGGAAACGAAATTAAGATTAAAGCACTAAAGTGATCAAAGATTAGTTAATTTCGCTATAGTATAGGGTTATTGGTTAATTTAATGTTTATGAGGTATGAGTTTAATGCATCTTTTGGCTATTTTGGTGCGATTGGGAAATTTGCTAAATTAATCAACAGAAAACGGTTCGATGGATTAGGAAAGAAATGGAGTCTATATAAGTAAATGACTTAAGAAACGATTGGATCTTACTTAACTTCCTTCAAGGTGCCAAGATGATAATTAATTGTGATAAGTGCTAATCAATCATTGTTATGCATTTGAGGATTTCTATCTATTTACATGTCTTTTCTCCTTATTCTTACTCTTTGGTAGTCCTTGTGACTTGTCTTGTGTGAATTTGGTCTATTCTCTAGTATATTAGGTTAGTGTTTTATTTATCTCTTCTATTTTATTAGCTAAACAATAACGATTTTGGTAAAGTAAGGTGGGAGCCTAAGTTCTTGTGGATTCGATATTTGCTATTCCCTATACTATACGATGGGCATACTTGCCCATATTTGTGGTTTTAGTGATTAGCATTTTATTTAAAGCTTGATTGATTGTGGACTTTGTTGGTAATATTTTCTACACTAAAAAACACACATTAAGTTTTCGGCGTCGTTGTAGGGGATGAGCATGTTGGATTGTATGCCCTCTTAGACTAGGTTTCTGATGTAAAATCGAATTATTTAATAAAAGAATTTATTTTCAGAAATTATTTGTGAATTTACTTTTTGTTTGTGCACGATTTTCGTTTGGAACAGACCCATTATGTTTAAATAAGTGATCCATGTGAATGGTGGTCTTTCACAGTAAGGTATGGATCACGGGTTATTTAACACATAAACATTTGTTCTTAACCTATTGATGAGACTGGGAACCTTATCATATTTAGGTTATTATGTTATGAATTCCAAATGGGGAATAGCTTACCTTTAGCCAGTGGGTAGTCCACTCACTTCATGACATAAGCGTATTTCGAATACGTAGAATAGGACCTGTAGTAGTGGTTTCTCAAAGTACTATATGGTAGAAACCTAGACTACTACCGCTACAGCGTGGACTAGTACTCTACGACTTGAGTATGAGTTGGTGGTCTAGCGAAGTTGGAAGCATATACTTTGATATGCTGTAGTTGAGGTTCTATCATAGGGCTAATATACTTGCATGTTGGGTATATGTGACTAGTTAGTTAAGACAGACTTATGTAAGATAGTTTCTGCACTATATCGCCCCTTGTGGTTGTCCGAATGGTCTAAATTATCCAGGGCCCTGGGAAACATGACTTGGATGTTTGCTTTAGGGTAGCTCCCTTGGAAAGCAGAAACACTCCAGGAAGTCGTGGATCATTGGACTAGAAGCCTAAGGATGGTAGATGTCATTTAGAGGGGTGTTAGTACACTTCTTCCTCTCTAAATGTACGACGATGTGTAGAGGGGTATTTTAGTTATTTCACCTGTAGGTCGGAGACTTTGCTAACGCAGCATTGTCATTGGGGTCAATATTTCCTTATGGTGATATTAGGAAATATTTAAAATGCAAAATAAAGCTATTTATATAGCAGGGGTATTTTGATCATTTTAGCAGCCAAGGCGATGTGTCTTTTTGGTCCTCGGGATAGCCCGTAAGTCCTAACTATTTTTGGGTTGAGGAATTGGTCTCAGTTGAAGAGGATTTTATTTTATTTTGT
Source organism: Voacanga thouarsii (assembly GCA_026120185.1). Lineage (NCBI taxonomy): Eukaryota > Viridiplantae > Streptophyta > Magnoliopsida > Gentianales > Apocynaceae > Voacanga > Voacanga thouarsii. The sequence goes on from JANUWF010001150.1 coordinate 336,483, forward strand.
TTTATTTTATTTTATTCAAGAAGTCTAATTTATTATTGGACTGGAATAAAATAAATAAATAAATAAATAAAATAGGAGTTGAGAGAAATTAATTATCTAGTTTATTTGGTTAATTAATTATTCAGGGCCTAGGTCCAGTATGAATAATTAAGAAATTAACATGGGCTTAAACTAGGGGAAATAATTAATGTTTAATTATTTATTGGGTTATTTATATAGGCCCAAGAAATAAATAATTAAAGATTAATTATTATGGTTCATTTGGGCTCATTAATTATTTATTGTGTTACTTATGTAAGCCCTGAAAATAAATAATTAATATTTATTATTTTGGGCCTTTTGGGTCCAAGAAAAATAATAAATATTTATCTGGCCCAATAGCTTGGACCTTAGGGTTTTTTCCAGATACGGTTAAGAAGAGTTTAAGGTTAGGCCAAACTCGTTTCTCGAGATAACATCCGGGTATTTTGAAATCCCGGGGAGATGTTTATCAGAGATTGAGAGACCTAATTTTGGCTAAATATAAACAACTCTTTGAAAAGAAAAAAACCCTAATTTTTCCTTTCCTAAAGCCACACTCACGTGACTCTCTCTCTCTCTCAAAGGCTCTCTCATTCTTCTTGTTTTTCCCTTGTTCTTTGCTAATCAATAGCGAAAGAACTAAGGAGTTTTGAGATCGTTCCTCTTCACCATAGTGTTCATGCAAACAAGAGGAATATCCCGAGAGGTTAGGCTGAGGAATATCCCGAGAGCTGGAGAGCTAAGCGTTAATGCAAACAAGACGAAGTCGAAGGCTAGCGGGTGTTCAACCGGAAGCTCCTTCAACTGTGCAAAGCGAGGTGATTCCAGCCGTTCAATCTGTTCCTACGCAACCTAGGAGGGTTAAGGAACGCAAATGTATGATCTTCACGCTTCCGCATGGCCTTTATGGCTCGCGTTTAATTTTTTTTTTCTCTTTTTTTTTCCCGTCCATGGCTCCCTGTTTCTGCATTAACCATCAAAGTGGTATCAGAGCCATTGGTTTTGATCAATATAGGGAGCATGGTAGTTAATAAAATGGAGAAGATGATTATACCTGTGATCCTTCGCTGTTTTGGTATGGGATAGGTGGATTTGTAAGCTTCACAGTGGAAGCATAGGATCTCTGTAAATTTTTTGGCTTTGGTGTTTTAATCGTGTAAACCCAATTTTAATGGGTATAGGCGATTGTGGTTTGGTTCTAGATGTTTTTTATAAGTAAAAATGTCCAAAGAAGCCAAAATTTTGAGCAAAATATGAAGAACAAAGGTTCTGCAATTTTCGCGCGAGAGAGAAAGAAAAACGAAGAAGAAAACTGTTCCTAAGCCGTGTGGGCCGAGCCGAGCCGCTGCCGACATTGTGAGTGAAGCCGCGCTGTTCACGCCGTGGAGCTGAGCCGATTTGGAGGAAAATTGAGCCGATGGAAATTGCGCAATTGAAATTCAATTGGCGCGCGGATAATCGGGCGAGTTCGCGGGTCGGCAGCAGAGGAGAACCGGGCGCGGGCGCGGGGCACTCGGGCGGGCGGGTCGCTGCTTGGCGGGTTGAAGCTTTAGGAGATCTAGTGCGGTTGGCTCACAGCGGCCGCGGTGGACCACATGCCAAATGGGCCCGGATCCGGTGCGGCCGGTGCAGTGGACCTCCAGTCAAATTTTTTTTAATATTTTTTTCTTTTTCGTTTTGGGTCCCATATCAGACGAAGTTAATATTTTTGCAATATTTATATTCTTGGAATATATTTGCATGAAAAATATTAGTAAGAGATTTTAGGATTAAACAAGATCATTAATTAATTAATTAATGTGTTTAATTCTATTATTTGGGCACTTAGGTTTAAAAAAATAGAAAAGCATGAAAACGTTTATTGTTTTCTAGCATGCTATTTTTTTTTATGTATCTATGTGTGCTTTTCCTCAAAGACCAAAGTCTTTGGGAACCTTTTGTTTTGGCAAGAAAAAATATTTTTCTTTAAAAACTAAATGGTTATTTTAATTGGTACAAAAATTAATCCTTAAATATTTTCTCAAAGGATTTAATCCTTGACATAGAAAATATATTGGATTTAGATATTTTTGTAAATTAAAATGGAGAGCCATTTTGTTTTGTTTTGGACTAGAAAAATGATTTTGTCAAATAAACTTGAGACCAAAGTCTCTAGAAAGTTTTAATTGGAAAATTTTTGAAATCATTAAGTTTTAACTTATATAAAATTAGTCCATGGAGGAAATCTCTCAAAGGATATAAGCCTTGACATAGAGATTTTATTGGACTTAGATATTTTATTTTTGAGTTAAGAAAAACTTAATGGAATTTTCAAAAGGATATTTTCCAGAAAACCTTTATTTTAAAAGACTAAGTGGGAGAGGGGTTCCAACGGCCCCACGGCTTCCATCACGGTCCTCATTAGAGATCGTGGATCCCCTCGCGTCACCCTGGGAGTGAACCCGTATAGGATGGGGATACCACAAGGATCTAGATCTAATGGAAGGATGTAATTAATAACCCGGGGCACGTACTATGATCGGCCAGCCCACGTTGGAGGTTATAGTGCGAGGTATGTCCATAGGAAATGAGAGGAAACGGCCATCCCACGATGGAGTTATTCTCTAGACCATTACCTAGAAGGGAAATTAATTTGTGGTGGTTAATACACTTAGCTTAGGAAACTCGTTAATCTTCCCAAGAAGCTATGTCAGCTTTTCCTAAGAGCCAAATTATTTTAAGTGCACAAATTTCATTTTGTTTTCACAAACTAATTTCTTTCTTTTATTTTCGATTTTCGTAAATGGTGGGAGGTTCTTTTAGTCCATTGGCCGTTATTCTCAGTGGAGAATAAGTTAACGGGTCCAAACTATGTGGATCGGAAAAGGAACCTGGACATAATACTCACAACTGAGGAGTATAAGTATGTCCTTTACGAAACCTCGCCTCGTTATCTGGGAAGGTTCCACCGCCGAAGAGCGAGAGGCCGAAAAGGCATGGAAGAAAGCCGACGAAATGGCACGTTGCTATATGTTAGCTTCCATGTCTAATGTGCTCCAGTCAAAACACGAGCACATGGCTTCTGCATATGACATAAGTCAATCGTTGGCAACTATGTTCGCGGACAAGAGCCGGCCCGCAAGGCAGGAGGCTCTTCGAACAATTGTAAACACTAAGATGGCCGAGGGAGCATCGATCCGAGAGCATATGCTCAAGATGATTGCTGCTTTCGAGGAGGCAGAAATCTTAGGGGCTGTCATTGACCCCGAGAGCCAAGTGGACATGGTTCTCGAATCTCTACCGGGCTCTTTCACTCGGCTCAAGTTAAACTATAACATGAACAAGTTGAACATGAGTTTGATCGAACCGATGAAGGAGCTCCGTATGGCGGAGAAGGTCATGAAGCCGCAGCTTAAGGCCATGATTGCTAAGGCCTCTTCTTCAAGAACCGGGCCTAAGCCCGTAAAGTTCAAGAAGAAGAAGGGGAATGCAAGCAGCTCCAGCCCAAGAACCAGCCCAAGGACAAACCAAAGGGCAAGTGCTTCAAGTGTGGAAAGAAGGGACACTGGAAAAAGAGTGTCCAGATCTTCGAGCCAAGAAAACCCCACTGGTAATGTTTACTATCTAGAGTCCATATCAATGGTAGGATCAACTTCCACTTGGATTGTTGATTCAGGAGCCACCGATCATATCCGTAACTCCTTGCAGTGGGTTTAGGAAGATAAGAAGACTCAAGAAGGGCGAACATGGGTTTCGAGTGGGTAATGGAGCACAAGTCTGGGCCCTTGCAATGGGAGAGCTGGATCTTATTTTTGATTGTAATAAGATAGTGGTTTTAAAAGACATTTTATATGTACCTGGTTTTCGTCAGAATTTGATTTCAGTTGCAAAACTTATTAATCAAGGATATTCTCGTATCTTTCCATTCTCGGTATTTCTATCAGTAGAGATGGAGAAATTTTATGTACTGGGCACATGTATGGAAATTTGTTCTTTTTAAACCCTATTAACAACCAATCAAATAACGCTCTGTCTGAACCTTTAACTAAGAAGAGAAAGACCAATATCAATGATTCATACCTTTGGCACCTGAGGTTGGGTCATATTAACTCAACCAGGATTCAGAGGCTAATCCATGATGGGCCTTTGGGCTCATTGAGATTGGAAAGATGGCCTCAGTGTGAATCTTGCCTGATGGGAAAAATGACCAAAAGGTCTTTTACACCAAAGGCGGATAGAGCCAAGGAGGTGTTGAGTCTTGTTCACACTGATGTGTGCGGTCCATTGTCTACACCAGCTAGGGGAGGTTTTGAGTACTTCATCACGTTCACGGATGATTGTACGAGGTATGGTTACATTTACCTGATGAGACGCAAGTCTGACTCTTTTGACAAGTTCAAAGAGTTTAAGGTCAAGTGGAGCGTCTGGACATGTAAATTAATCAAAACCTTACGATCGGATCGTGGTGGAGAGTACCTCCTAGGTGAATTCAAGGACTACATGGTACATCATGGGATAGTATCCCAGCCTTCTCGCGCCGGAACCCCCAGCAGAACGGAGTAGCCGAGAGAAGGAACAGGACGTTGATGGAAATGGTCCGAAGCATGATGTCTCATGCTACTCTTCCAAAGTGTCCTTTCGGGGATATGCCCCGGAAACAGCGGCATATATTCCGAACTTGGTGCCTTCCAAGTCAGCACCTAGGACTCCCTATGAGATGTGGACTGGGCGTAAGCCAAGTCTGAATCATCTCAAGATTTGGGGGTGTCCAGCCTTATGTACTGATCAAGGGAGACAAGTTGGAACCAAGATCGAATTATGCTATTTTGTTAGGTATCCAAAAGGGACAAAAGGAGGCTACTTTTATCATCCTAAGGAGCAGAAGGTACTAGTCAGTACCAATGCTAGATACTTGGAAGATGATCAAAGTACTTCCACTAAAGGTTCAACGAGGTTGGAACTGCAGGAGAAGTTATCTATGGAATCAACTTCTACTAACCCGATTTTGGAACAAGAAGAGGCACAACCTCAAGAGCCTGTACAAATGGAGCCTCGTCGTAGTGGGAGAGTGTCTAGGGTTCCGGATAGATGGACTGGAGAAGCCTTTGAGCTGGTTTCCGACCATCGTGAACAAGACCCCGCTAGATACGAGGAGGCTATTGCTGATGCCGATGCAAATCTGTGGCATGAAGCAATGAAAGCCGAGATTGAGTCTATGTACCTCAATCAGGTTTGGGATCTTGTAGCTTCACCTGAAGGGATAAAACCCATTGGGTGCAAGTGGGTATACAAGAGGAAGAGAGGAGTGGATGGGAAGGTGGAAACCTTCAAAGCTAGGCTTGTGGCGAAAGGGTATACTCAGAAAGAGGGTATCGACTATGAGGAAACCTTTTCCCCGGTAGCCATGCTTAAATCCATTCGCATCCTCCTTGCCATCGCCTGTCACTATGACTACGAGATATGGCAAATGGATGTCAAGACGGCATTCTTGAATGGCCATCTTAGTGAAGACATCTATATGTCCCAACCGGAAGGCTTCATTGCTGAAGGCCAGGAACACATGGTTTGCAAGCTTAAGAAGTCCATTTATGGACTTAAGCAGGCATCAAGAGCATGGAACATTCATTTTGATGAGACTGTAAAGTCTTATGGTTTTATTCAAAACGAAGATGAACCATGCGTGTACAGGAAACTTGAAGGCATCTATGTGGTTTTTCTTGTCCCGTATGTGGATGACATTCTACTCATTGGAAATGATGTAGGGACATTGTCATCTACAAAGGTTTGGCTGTCTAGTCAATTCAGCATGAAGGACTTGGGAGAAGCCAACTATATTCTCGGGATTAGGCTTCTTAGAAATAGGAAGCAGAGAATGTTAGGATTATCCCAAGCGACATACATTGACAAGATGTCGGCCAAGTACAAGCATGGACTCATGCAAGGGAGCTCTAATCCCTTGCGTACATGGGTTGTCATTTTCTTCGAAGGACTCGTCCTAAGTCTCAAGAAGAAAAGGACAGAATGAGTAGGATTCCCTACGCTTCGGCCGTGGGAAGTCTCATGTACGCCATGTCGTGTACTAGGCCGTATATCCGCTTTGCCGTGGGCTTAGTTAGCGGATATCGCTCAAACCTAGGGAGGTTCATTGGCAAGTCAGTAAAGCATATTCTCAAGTACCTCAAGGGAACGAGAGATTATATGTCGGTTTACTGTGGTCGATGATTTGGTTCCTATAGGATACACATACTCGGACTTCTAGGCGGATAAGGATGAGAGAAAATCCACTAGTGGATATGTCTTCACCTTGTCTGGAGGAGCAATTTCATGGAGGAGTATCAAGCAATCTTGTATTGCTGACTCAACCATGGAAGCTGAGTATGTGGCAGCTTCGGAGGCGTCCAAGGAAGCAGTCTGGCTCCGGAAGTTTCTTTCAGAACTTGGAGTCGTACCACATATGGATAGGCCGGTTGTGATGTATTGCAACAACACTGGAGCAGTGTCGCAATCTAAGGAGCCTCGGAACCACAAGAAGGGGAAACACATCGAGAGGAAGTACCACCTGATCCGGGATTTCATCTAGAGACGAGAAGTCGTGGTGGAGCATATTACCTCAGAAAACAATCTAGCAGACCCATTCACCAAGCCTTTGGCTGAGAGAGTCTTCAAGAGACACTTAGACGCCATAGGGGTGGGCACCTGTGGACTTACCTAGTCTTAGAGTGCAAGTGGGAGATTGTTGGATTGTATGCCCTCTTAGACTAGGTTTCGATGTAAAATCGAATTATTTAATAAAAGAATTTATTTTCGAAATTGTTTGTGAATTTACTTTTTGTTTGTGCACGATTTTCGTTTGGAATGCACTCCATTGTGTTTAAATAAGTGATCCATGTGAATGGTGGTCTTTCACAAGAAGGTATGGATCACGGGTTATTTAACACATAAACATTTGTTCTTAACCTATTGATGAGACCGGGAACCTTATCATGTTTAGGTTATTATGTTATGAATTCCAAATGGGGAATGGCTTACCTTTAGCCGATGGGTATTCCACTCACTTCATGACATAAGCGTATTTCGAATACGTAGAACAGGACCTCGTAGTAGTGGTTTCTCAAAGTACTATATGGTAGAAACCTAGACTACTACCGCTACAGCGTGGACTAGTACTCTACGACTTGAGTATGAGTTGGTGGTCTAGCGAAGCCGGAAGCATATACTTTGATTTGTCGTAGTTAAGGTTCTATCATAGGGCCAATATACTTGCATGTTGGGTATGTGTGACTAGTTAGTTAAGACAGACTTATGCAAGATAGTTTCGCATTATATCGCCCCTTGTGGTTGTCCGAATGGTCTAAATTATCCAGGGCCCTGGGAAACATGACTTGGATGTTTGCTTTAGGGTAGCTCCCTTGGAAAGCGGAAACACTCCAGGAAGTCGTGGATCATTGGACTAGAAGCCTAAGGATGGTAGATGTCATTTAGAGGGGTGTTAGTACACTTCTTCCTCTCTAAATGTACGACGATGTGTAGAGGGGTATTTTAGTCATTTCACCTCGTAGGTCGGAGACTTTGCTAACGCAAAGCATTGTCCTTGGGGTCAATATTTCCTTATGGTGATATTAGGAAATATTTAAAATACAAAATACAGCTATTTATATAGCAGGGGTATTTTGGTCATTTTAGCAGCCAAGGCGATGTGTCTTTTTGGTCCTCGGGATAGCCCGTAAGTCCTAACTATTTTTGGGTTGAGGAATTGGTCTCAGTTGAAGAGGATTTTATTTTATTTTGTTTTATTTTATTTTATTCAAGAAGTCTAATTTATTATTGGACTGGAATAAAATAAATAAATAAATAAATAAAATAGGAGTTGAGAGAAATTAATTATCTAGTCTATTTGTTTAATTAATTATTCAGGGCTTAGGTCCAATATGAATAATTAAGAAATTAACATGGGCTTAAAATAGGGGAAATAATTACTGTTTAATTATTTATTGGGTTATTTATATAGGCCCAAGAAATAAATAATTAAAGAGTAATTATTATGGTTCATTTGGGCTCATTAATTATTTATTGGGTTACTTATGTAAGCCATGAAAATAAATAATTAATATTTATTATTTTGGGCCTTTTGGGTCCAAGAAAAATAATAAATATTTATCTGGCCCAATAGCTTGGACCTTAGGGTTTTTTCCAGATACGGTTAAGAAGAGTTTAAGGTTAGGCCAAACTGTTTCTCAGGATAACATCCGGGTATTTTGAAATCCCGGGGAGATGTTTATCAGAGATTGAGAGACCTAATTTTGGCTAAATATAAACAACTCTTTGAAAAGAAAAAAACCCTAATTTTTCCTTTCCTAAAGCCACACTCACGTGACTCTCTCTCTCTCTCAAAGGCTCTCTCATTCTTCTTGTTTTTCCCTTGTTCTTTGCTAATCAATAGCGAAAGAACTAAGGAGTTTTGAGATCGTTCCTCTTCACCATAGTGTTCACCGACTAGAGGTTAGGCTGAGGAATATCCCGAGAGCTGGAGAGCTAAGTGTTAATGCAAACAAGACGAAGTCGAAGGCTAGCGGGTGTTCAACCGGAAGCTCCTTCAACTGTGCAAAGCGAGGCGATTCCAGCCGTTCAATCTGTTCCTACGCAACCTAGGAGGGTTAAGGAACTCAAAGGTATGATCTTCACGCTTCCGCATGGCCTTTATGGCTCGCGTTTAATTTTTTTTTTCTCTGTTTTTTTCCCGTCCATGGCTCCCTATTTTTGCATTAACCATCAGAGCACTATCGAAAACATACAAGTCTTGTTGATTTAGCCTTTGTTGTATTTGTAAATATCACTAACTTTTGTATTTTGGTAGTTTGTGAATATTTCTAATTTGTGTATTTTTTTCTCTATTTTTTTAATTATTTTTGTTTGTTTTTATTTTTATTTTCAATTTGATCTTTGTTTTTCTTTGAGAGCAAGATTGATATCATCATGGATACTTAATTTTGGGCACAAGATCAATGTATTTGCAATGATGATAGATTAGCAAATTTGCAAGCTCGATTGATGCTTTTTGTGGGAAGTCACTTGAAGTCGCCAATACAAATTTATCTATTAAGTGATATGAAGAAGCATCCCAACGTATGAGCCATCAAAGAACACAACTAGCCAAGTTGGTTAAAAATACCATAAATGCCCATACACTCGAACAAAAGAATCCCTAAGGAGAGAAGAGATGATATGAGGAACAATTGCTTAATGTAAAAAAGGAGGTATTCGATTCTCCTTTATGTGTTAATCATTCTAATCTCTCTTTGTCCCATGTTTTGTTAGGTTCCACCTCATTCTTGGAGGACAATGGTCCAAATGATGATGTATGGAGTTTAACATGTCTCAAAGAGTTAGATTTATCCATTCATCATAAGAAGTCCTTGAAGGATATTGACAAATTCTACTCTTCACCCCAATTTCAGGGAGGTAACTTGGTATTTGTAAATAGGTTGAAAAGTAAGGATTTCTTGATCCCATCTTTAAAATCTACACTACTAGGTTCAAAGATAAATTTAAATTGTGACAAATCTTTTAAAGGAATAAGTGGTGATTCTCATGTTTACACATTATTTAGACATAATTTACATCTTTGTATTGGAAACTTGATTTGTATGTCTAAAAAAGTGTTACAAAAGGGGGGTCATGCATGTACATTCATTGCAACTAATATTTTCCATTAATCCTCCATTTTTCAAAACCCTCCATTCTTTCTATATTCATCATGCCTATCTTCTACTTTGAGCTTTAATCTCTTTTCCAAAGGTTTGATGAGGAAGCATGATGAGTGGAAAGAGTTTGTTTCCTTGTTTTGTTAAGTGTTTTCTTTTCCCTCCCTAATTAAGGAAAATATTTTCCATTTAAGTATGGGGGAGTAAGTCGTGTCTTTATTTGCTTTCTTAGGATTTTTATTAGTATTTTTCTTTAGTTTGTTTTCTTTTATTTAGGTGTGCCTTTATTTTGTTATTATTTTCTTTGTGCTTTTATTTGTGTTTTCTTTTGTAGGTTTGAATAAAGTCTTCTCTCTATTCCGAGTTTTGATATCTATTGGAGCGTTATTGCACTTGGGAAGTATTGCTTAACTTTCTACTTCCCTTATTATTTTTGGTCCTTTTGGAGACGCTTTAATGTGTTAATTTTTATCCAATGAGGACATTGTCCAGTTTAAGTATGGGGGAGTGGTTTAGTAATATTCTTTGTCCAAGTTTTTATTAATTATTTTGGTGTTTTCTTGGTATCAAACAATTTTGTTAAAAATTTCGAAACATTTGAAAATTTGAAACTTTGAAAGTTTAGAAATTGTGGAGCTAAATTGAGCTTATATGTCTATCATGAAGTTATGATTTTCTTTTTAACTTTGGATATAGATTTGTCATTTATTTTGGTTAGATTTTTATTTAAAAGGTAAAGTTGTGTATTAAGTCAGATTTTAATTAAGTTAGATTTTACTAAGTCTTGAAAATTTAAGTTAACCTTGGTTATATTTGGTATTTTAGTTTTGTTTTATTCTATGAGTTTGAATGTGGACGATACGACGAAATATGGGAAGAGTTGTGGATTAATTCTTTTATTATAGATTTAAAATTTACTTGACTTTGAGTTGTGAAAAAGGAATGTGACGAAAAAAAAAAAGTTTGAGTGAAAAGAAAAAAAATGTGAGAAGAAAAAATTGAGTTGAAAAAATGCTTTTATCTTTGAAAAGAAAAGAAAAAAGACCTTTTGTTGATGGAGAAAAGTAGCAAGCATTGTCCAGTGCACTCTCTTGAGGCTATCCTGAAGATAAAAAGGCAAGAAAGAGCAAAGAAAGCATTTGTTGTGAAAAATGATGAACATGAAATATGAATTGTATGATTTGTGTTGTCTATGTTTTGCTTGAAGGATGGAATAATTTTCTTGTACTAGATATAAGCTTGTTTAACTTAACTTTGATGGCCTTAGGATTATTTGATTTAATACATGAGTTTGAAAGGTTTTAAAAGGGTTAAATGAATGACAAGTTTGTATTTGAGGTTGGAAGAAGATTATTCCTGTATTATGGATGAATTTGCTAAGGAAAATTTTGCTAAATTATTTTGTCTTGTTCTAAATGCTTAGTGTCTAATTCTTGTTTACTTGAGGACAACCAAAACTTCAAGTGTGGGGGTATGTGATAGGGGCTAAATTCATCACTATTTTTCTAGTTATTTGAAGTTAATTTAAGATACTTTTGTTGTAATAATTAGGCATATTCCTTCCTATTTGATATTTTGTTTGTAAAAAGTGTTTTTGACAAAATTTTGTAGAATTAAGTGGATTTCGAGCAAAAAATAGAAATTTTCAGGTTGGACCTGGCGCCGGTCCAGCTAGTGCACCCAACGCTAGGTCCACTCTGGCCGAACAAAGAAAAACAGAGCAAATGTGCAGGGGCAAACCAAAATGTACTTGGCGCCAGATCTAACCTATATAGTGGCAATTTTGTGTAGGAATTTGGTATCTTCTAAAGGATTTTGGTATTTTACGAATTTTACTTGGACTAGATTTCTCAAGCCACAAATTTTAGTATCTAGGAGGCCTATAAATACAAGAGAATAACATCTCTAAATCAGTTGTCACCTTTGGGATTTGCAAACTTATAGGAAACTCCTAGAGAAACACCAAGATTTAGAAGGATCTAAAGAGAATTCTTGGAGTAGAAGAGGAGGTTGCTTAAGAAAGAAGAAGAAGACTTACTTGTTTATGAGTGGTTTCTTTTTCTCTTCTTTGTAATTTATTGACAATTTGAGTTTCATTTAGAGGATTTTTTTGGATTCATGACTTTGTATTGATTTTAGTTCGTTCATCAATTGATTATTGTCATTGGTATTTGATTACTTGTTATAATTCGTTATTGATGCATTTTCTTTTAATTGACTTGGGAAACGATGTTAGAATTTTATTGCATTGATTTCATATTTGTTAAATTTTAATGGACTTGAGAAAAAAAGTTAAGATTAAAGAACTAAAATGATCAAAGATTAGTTGATTTCGCGTACAGTATAGTGTCATTGGCAAATTTTGTGTTTATGAGGTATGAGTTTAATGCATCTTTTGGCTATTTTAGTGCGATTGAAAAATCTGCTAAATTAATCAAGAGATAATGGTTCCATGGATTGGGAAAGAAGTAGAGTCTATATAAGTAAGTTCATGACTTGGGAAACGATTGGATCTTACTTAAGTTCCTTCAAGATGCCACGATGATAGTTAATTGTAATAAGTGCTAATCAATCACTATTATGCATTTGAGGATTTCTATCTCTTTACATGTCTTTTCTCCTTATTCTTACTCATTGATAATTCTTGTGACATGTCTTATGTGAACTTGGTCTACTCTCTAGTATATTAGGTTAGTGTTTGATTTATCTTTTCTTATTTTACTGACTAAATAATAAAGATTTGGGGAAAATAAGGTAAGAGCCTAAGTTCTTGTGCATTTGATACTTGCTATTCCCTATACTATACGATGGGCGTACTTGTCCGTATGTGTGGTTTTATTGATTAGCATTTTATTTAAAACTTAATTAATTGTGGACTTTGTTGGTAATATTTTCTACACTGAAAAACACGCATCGTGGATATTTTATGTCCAAAGCTTGGAACCACCATGGTTGAGACCATGTGGTACAAGATTCTACCTACTCTATTCAACCACTTTTTATTCCTATCATTCGAGTTCTTAAAATTTTTTCCTCTTATGAACTGACTTTCAAATCTTTCTAAATTTAAAACACCCGAATCTTTAGGAAATTTGTTCATCTCAAAAGGTTGAATTCCTCCATCTCTAACTCCAAAAATTTGATTTAACATCCTATGGTCAAACTCTATGTTACAATAGTCTACTCTTGAGGTGTCCCATTGTACTATAAAGCCTCCACCAGTCTCTTCAAGCCTTCCTTTTCTCAAGTTTGCATAAAATTCCCAAACCAAAAAGGTGTATAGTTTTTCCTCTACTGATAGTAAAGCCCCCCCAACCAAGTGTCTCAAACATATTCAGAATATTAGCAAAATTTAAAAATGCCTCGGCATCAACACGGTATCCAAAAATCACAGTCCTATTTCTCGATAGCCAGTCATTAAATTTAGTTTCACATTTTGGATCAAGAAAGTGAGGTACCTGAGTCTCAAAGCTTTCCTGCACAGGAAGCTTTGTTGATAAGTTAGATTGCGAAGCCATTTCTTCAGCAATGATTTTCTTCCCTTTCTGTTTGCTGGCCAGTTGTACAACGGCAACAGTTTTCCTCTTAGCCACTGCTTTTACTTTTCTTGCCCTTCTTCATCTTTTGTTCGGTTCCTTTGTCTGATTTTGGTAGTTTTGCCATGGCCGAAGCGAAAAGAAGATGAAGATTTTTTTTTTTTTTTTTGGTATCAGTTAAGAGGATGAAGATACAAAGTGAGAGAAGCAGAGAGATCAACTGGCTGTTTCAGATTTCAAGGAGAGAGAAAATGTTCTTTTTGTGATTTCCTAGGTTCTAGAGTAGATAAGTACAATCAAGTACCCTCAATCAGAGATTTGCACCAGATATAGGTCACTTTTTTTTTTTTCTAAAGCGGGAACATTTTAAAAATTCAAAAAAATGGGTTTTGGACTTATGCGCTTCTTCATCTAAATATTTAAAAAAATTAGGCTTTACACAATTCTGGGCTGTTGCTATTTTGGACTTAGATTGAGTCCAAATTTGTTCGTCCAAAAACTGAATGAGAGATATTTTGTTGAGGGGATTTTGGATTCAGGTTTCTCAGATATTTCATCTAAAATCTTCATCCAAAAGGTGTATCTTCAGAAGTTTTGCAAGAATGAACAAAGAAATCCTTGGCAAAATTGTTAGTTACATAATTGTGGTAATTCCCAAACCTCTTCTCAGATGATTAAATCTATCTTTGGCCAGAGGTTTAGTGAAGATGTCTGCAAGTTGTTCATCAATTGGAATGTATTCAACACACATATCACCCTTAAACACATGACCTTTAATAAAGTGATGCTTAATTTTAATGTGCTTAGTGTAAAATGCTGAATAGGATTTTTGGTTAGATTGATAGCACTGGTATTATCACATAGGATAGGCATGCAATTAAAATTTAAATCAAAGTCAAGAAAAGTGTTTTCCATCCACAAAATTTGAATGCAACAACTACCTGCTTCTATGTATTCAACTTCGGTCATTGAAAGAGAGACACAAGCTTACTTTTTGCTTTACCAAGAGACAAGAAAGTGCCCAAGAAATTAGTGTCCATTGGTATTTTTTCTCTCAACCTAGCAATCGACATAGTCGACATTCGTATATCCTATAAAATCAAATGAATTAGTTCGAGGATACCACCTGCCATGGTCATGTGTTCCAATTAAGTATCTAAGTATTCTTTTTACAACACACATATGAGATTCCTTTAGACAAGATTGAAATCTAGAACAAAGACATACTGAGAACATAATGTCTGGACGATTGGTAGTAAGATAAAGGAGACTTCCGATCATACCTCTATATTTCGATTTATCCACCTTTTTACCTTTCACATCTTTATCAAGCTTTAACAATTTTCTCATAAGTGTACTTATTTCTTTTGCTTCATTCATACCAAACCTCTTGAGCAGTTCCTTGGCATACTTGACTTGATTGAAGAAGGTTTCATCTTTGGTTTGCTTGATTTGAAGACCGAGGAAGAAATTAAGTTCTCTCATCATACTCATTTCAAACTCTTGCTGCATTGTTTTGGCAAATTTCTTGCACAAGGAATTATTAGTATCTCCAAAAATAATATCATCAACATATGTTTGCACAATTAAGATATCATCAGAATTTTCAAATTTGATAAATAATGTGGTGTCAACTAATCCTCTGAAAAAACTTTTTGATAGAAGAAAACCACTAAGTCTTTCCTACCATACTCTTGGAGCTTATTTTAAACCATAAAGGGCTTTGGAAAGTTTAAAGACATGGCTTGGAAAATGCTTATGAGTAAAACTAGGAGGTTGTTCCACATATACTTCTTCTTCAATAAAGCCATTTAAGAAAGAACTTTTGATATCTATTTGGTAAAGCATAAAACATTTGAAAGATGCAAATGCAAGCAACATTCTTGTTGACTCTAATTGAGCAATGAGAGCAAAAGTTTCATCATAATCAATGCCCTATTCTTGATTGAATCATTGGACAACTAATCTAACTTTATTTCTAATAATAATACCATGCTTATCAAGTTTATTTCTGAAAACCCACTTGGTACCAATTACGGGATGGTCAAGTGGTCTAGGAATAAGCTTTCAAACTTGATTTCTTTCAAATTGGTTCAGCTCTTCTTGCATTGCCATGATAAAAAATTCATCATGTATTGCTATATCAATACAATTGGATTCAGTGCTAAAAAGTAGAGCAAAATTATCAACAAAATACCGTCTAGTTTTGACTCCGCAACTAGAATCATTAATGATCTGTACTTTTGAATGGATAGTTTTGTACTTCCAATATCTTGGTAGATCTTGATTCATGAGCTCTTTTGTCCTTTGTTTGCTTTCTTCAGCTTGTTGTTCTTCTAATTCCTTTTCTTTTGATTGAATATCAAGTGGAGGACCTATATGCTACTCACTATCCTTTTCTTTTGAGATACCTATATCATCATCATCATTTCTGGAAGAATATATATTTGATTCATTAAACACAATATGTATGGGTTCCTCCACACATAGAGTTCTTTTATTATACACTCTATATGCCTTTTTTGTCGAAAGAATATCCAAGAAATATAGCCTCATTAGATTTGCTATCAAATTTTCCAAGGTTGTCCTGAGTATTGAGTACAAAACTTTACATCTAAAAACTTTAAAATATGAAATAGAAGGAACTTTGTCAAATATAAGTTCAAAATAAGTTTTTCTTAGATAAGGTCTTAGCATAACATGATTGACACTATAGAAGGCTGTATTCACAGCTTTGACCTAAAAATATTTTGGAAGAGAGTTTTCACAAAGTATTGATCTTGACATTTCATGTAAGGTTCTATTTTTTCTCTCAACCATACCATTTTGTTGAGGAGTTTTTGTAGCTGAAAAGTTGGGTGAAATCCACTTTCATCACAGAATTTTGTAAAGTCATGGTTGTAAAATTCTCTACTATTGTTACTTCTAATTAAGATCAACTTGCAACCAAGGAAATTTTGAACTCGCTTGAGTAGTTTTGAAAATTTAGAGAATGCTTCATCTTTTTTAGCAAGAAATAAAGTCCAAGTGAATCTTGAGAAGTTATCCACAATTACATAAGCTTACCTCTTATCACCATGACTAGTGGTCCTCATTGGTCCAAACAAATACATGTGTATGTGTTCAAGAGATTTTGATGTAGAAATAATTTTCTTGGGTTTAAACGAGATTTTTGCTTGTTTTTCAAATTGGCAAGAATCAAAAACTCAATTTTTATCAAATCTCATTTTGGACAGTCCTCTAATAAAGTCCCTTAAGGATAATATGTTTAGCAAGTCAATAGATACATGACTTAACCTTCCGTGCCAAAGATAGCTGTCATCATCATTCATAGATAGGCATCTAATATCATGAGCCATAAGATCATAAAGGTAAATTACATATATATTTCCAACACGGTTAGAAACAAAAATAGTCTTATTGCTGGAACTATCCATAATAATGCAAGAATCTTTTTCAAAAATAACTTTGCATCCATTACCACATAATTGGCTGATGCTAAGTAGATTATACTTCAATTAGTAAATTAATACCATTTGTTTGATGATATTTGAAGATCTCTTACCAATATTACTTGTGCCAAGTATTTTTCATTTCTTTTTGTCTCCAAATATGACAAATTCATCCTTATAACTTAAATATTTTCCCGCCGTCCGGCATTTCCCGTCATGTGTCTTCAACATCTACTGTCTAAAAACCATTTTATGGAACTCATCTTGTCCAATAAATGTTCCTATATATAAGATGAAAGAGTGATTTTTGGTACCCATACCTTTTTGGATCCATGGGGGTTAGTGATAGTTCTTTTTACCCTCCAAACTGTTTTATGCTAGATTGCACATTCTTTCTAACATGACACATAGATGCTTTATGTCCAGATTTTTCATAATATATGCAACAATTATGAGTCATATATGATAAAGTAGCTTTTACAAAGTGAGATTTGTAATTTCCGGCTTTGATTTCATGCCAATAGCCTTCACCATTTCGGTTTCCAGCTATGTTTTGTGCACTAAGGTATTTTTCCATTTTTTTTTTTGCCATTTATAAACTTTTCAATGCATGTAGCAAGATCATCGACTATATTTTTCATGTCATCAAAATTGCTAACTATAATTTTAAGAGAACAAATTTTATCACATAAGCATTTATTTTGTAGAGACACATGGTGCAAGGAAGTACTGATAACATCCTTTTCAACATTTGAGCATATTTATGACTCAATTGAGACTTTGTTCTCATTCAACAACTTTGCATTTTCAACTAACAAAGAATCAATTTTCATCATCATTCTTTGTTTCTTTTGGACAATTTTTTAGTTCATGAAACATGTCAAAAAGTAATTCATTCGGATCATCATGCTTTTCACAATCAGAATCATGCAAGTCGGATATCAAATCTGGAGAAGTAGGATTTACCTTATCCTCCATAACCATAAAGAAAATGTTTGCTTTTTCATGTTTAGAATCACAACTTTCTTCAATTTCAGATTCAGCTTGATCCAGGTTCCAATCAATCTTTTTCCTTTCTTCAACTTTGTGTCATTCTTCTTCCTTTTAAGTTGCTTAGCTTCATTTTCTTTCCTTACAGGACAATCAGGGATGAAATGCTTCGTGCTTTTGCATTCAAAATATTGAGGCTTGAAGGAGGAAGTTTGTCCTTTCTTTTTCACAAATTTCGTATCCTTTTTGAAGTGGCATTTTCTAAACATTTTTCTAAACTTTTTGGCAACTATAGCCAATTCTTCTGTATCCAAATTAGTACCATCGTCACAATCAGTTTGATCACTATTAGCTTATTCATCAACTGCTTTTAAGGTAGTTCCCCGTTTGCCTTTGTTATCATTATCATACACTTGAAACCTTTTGAGTTTCATTTCATGGGTCAAAAGATAGTGATAAGCTCTTCAGTAGGTTTTTAGATTCCTTTACAGCCAAGGTTTTGGCTGCCAGCTTTTGGCAAAGTATCAAGCAGTTTTCTATTTTGTTCACCGAGGGAATAAGTTTTCCCATACGCCTTTAGTCCATTCATGATATTTGTGAATAGAATACACATATCAATGATGTTCTCATTTGGCTTCATAGTGAATAATTCATAGTCTCCAACTAAAAGTCCTAGTTTTGATTCTTTTACTTGATTAGTCCCCACATGGGTGACTTCAAGTAATTTCCACATTTCATAAGCTAAATCACAACAAATATTCTTTTACAGAGTCATTTTTGAAATATTCTCATTGTCATATTCATCATTCTATTTAGGCACTTTTCTGCCTTCAACAAATTTTGACGGGACAAATGGTCCATTTTTAATTAGATTCCACAACTCAAAATTGATTGATCAAACATAAATATTTATTATATTTTTCTAGAATGTATAATTTCTTCCATTGAATAAATAAAGTTTATTTGTGGAAGACCTTTCGATGTAAGGTAAAGCAGATGTATTTGCCATATAGATCTTAGCTACAAGGTTGTAAAATCAAAGATAATGTAGACCAATGCTCTAATACCAATTGAAAAACCTTAGAGGGGAGTGAATAATATTTTTGGAAAACAAATGCAAATTAAAAATTTTGGTCCCTTAAAAAATTCAAACTGAAAAATAGAAATGCTTTGCGGTTTCAAGAGTGTGGGCAGGGGTCTTTTAAATTAGCATAGAATGATAAGAGAATGTTATGAAATAAAGATGGGTGGTTAAGATGTCAAGGACAAATTTAATTCAGAATGCAAAGGTCATAAATAAGCCATTGATTTTAGTGAAAAAGATACAGCATTTAAGGTTAGAAGATAGTGAAAATGCAGTGAAAAAATTTAGGCAAATAGGACAAGAAAAGGCTCAAGGATTTGTAATGGTTCAATTCTCAAATAATCTATATCCACTACCTTAAGTTCTTACTTAAGAATTTCAACACCACTCACTAGAAATCTTTTCCCGAATCAATGGTGGTAGGTGACACTAATTTTACACAAGAGGACCACTACACATGGTTTTACACCCAACCTCTTTAATCACAATAATAAAAGCTCACATCAACTGAGTTTTACCTCCCCAACCCTGATACAAAACAGATTTAAAAGATAGTATAGCGATAGCTCATAGATTGAGCAGATTTGAACAACTACGCATCACAACCTTTGATATTTGGAACAATTTTATTTCACTTTAAAGCACATATTAAAAGGGAGATTTTTGTATTCTAAAGTGTAGGAGTGTTTTTGAGAAAACTATCACAAAAATCTGCTTCAAAATCGAGTTCTAAAGGCTTTTATAGGAGCTAAAGCCGAAGTCCTAACAACTAGTAATGGCTAGTTACTTTGTATTAGGATTTCTAGGATTTTGGATTCACAAAGTGAAAGGATTTCCGTCTAAAATATGAGTCCAAAATGGCACTTTTTTTAAGTAAAAACATTTTGAAAAGTGTTACAAAACATTGGATAGAGTTTTAGATTCGGAGGTCCATCCAATCTACTCAATCCAAATATCTGAAGACCTACTCTTTGAAATCATTTTATTTATGTACTTCAAGGTAAGAACAAATTGATCATAAGGTAATAGAGACATAAGAATTTACAAGAAATACCTTAACAACGATTCCTAGTCTATAGTTCTTTCACAAAGACTTCACGATTTGCAAGCTCTCAAGTTGAAGTTATACTTGACTTAGATTCTATTGCTCAAGAGTTACTTAGCTGTCTCATTTGCACGTATTTGGAAGAACTCAGGTTAAACATGTCCTATCATATATAAATTACATAAGTTAGTCCTCATCAATGTCTGTCATAAGTCAAAATATAAGAGAATGCCCTTAGGGTGAACAAGAACAATTGTCTATAAAAGATTAGAAATTTATTAAACCCTTTTTATAATAATAATAATAATAATAATAATAATAATAATAATAATAATAATAATAATAATAATAATAATAATAATAATAATAATAATAATAATAATTATTATTATTATTATTATTATTATTATTATTATTATTATTATTATTATCTGCTACTACTACTACTACTACTACTACTACTACAATGGCATGATGTTTTTATGAAGAATCAACTCTAAAAAAACTATTTTTAAAACTACCAGGACTATTAGAAGAAGAAATATATAAAAGTTATAAATAATATGATTGGAATATAGCACATATGAAAAATATAGCTACTTGTATAAAATTTATAATTATGAAACTAGCAGAAAAAAGTTATATTTATACAAATACATAAACAATTAAAAGGAGAATATTGTTTTTGTAAAAATATTTATGCTCCTCAACATTATGGTCAACAAAATCCTAGAAAATATATAGAAAGCTAAAAAAGAAATATTTTACGAAAAATTACTATCTTAGAAAATCCTCAGCTAGAAAACCCTACTTAAATAAAGACAAGCATGTTAGAAAATTTAGTAAAAATAGAACTTATAAAAATAAATAAATTGCTATAGTTGTGGTCAGCCTAATCATTTAGTAAGAGATTGTCCTAGAAAAAAATAATCTAATCTAATAAGAAAACAGCATTAGTAGAATGTGTCAATGAGGATATTATTGATGTAGATAAATATATGTCAGATTCATAAAGTGTATATAGTATAATATCTATTGATGATATAGAATACCAGCAACTTGAGTCAGATGAAGAGATAGAAGACCTAGACTTTATAGAAGAAATAACTAATACTCACTCTCCAAAAAAATCAAATTTCTTATTTAGCTCAATTAGATAATGTAAAAAATACTTTTCAAGAATTAGTCCTTGTAAATTGTGAACATGATTGGGTACATAGGAAAGGTAAGATAGCAAACCTTGTTATTTATGTGGAAAATATCCCTTTTAGCACTTAGATGGCAATGTAGTAATTGTTTATAAGAAACTTGCAAATGTTGTCTAGAAAAATAAAATATAGAAATAAAAAAAATAGAAAAAAGAAAACAAAAACAAAGAGAGGACCCTATAGAACACCATTTAGAAAGAAGAATTAGGATAGAGAACAAAAGTTAGACTAATTATAAGATCATGTGTATAACACAAATATTGAACAAGTTCAAATAATTCAAGAAAGTTATACTCCGAATTTAGAAATCTTAGATAGAAAGAAAAATAATAAAACCAATAGGATAGATAATCTTGTTCTAATTAAACTAGGAACTATAGAAATAGAAGTACCAGCCTTAATTGATACTGGTCGTAGTAATTCGGTCCTTAATAACACCATAATACCTAAAGAATATCATACAACTGCTAGTACTATAGCTGAAGCAGCTTAGATGGATGGTGAAATATATAGGTATACTAAATCGGTAAAACATATAGTTTTTCATCTTAAAATCTCTTCTACTTCGTATATTAAACCTTATTATGTTCTTGAAATTTATCTTCGACCTACTCATTATAAATTAATTATAGGCTTAGATTTTATGCTTCAATATTATCATGGTTTAGTTTTAACCCGTAATGGTATTCATTTTTTCAAAAGTAGCACTTTACCTTATAACACGCCAGAGTGCGCTGAGAAGTATCGTGGACCCCTTCACCTCCCACCTAAAAATCGTAAAAAAAAATAATAGAAACTCCACAACCAAATATATTTTAAAATTCTAAGTGTGTCATACCAGGTGAATGTAAACAAAATAAAGTAGATCAAATATTAGGCGTAGATCACAATGAATTTCTAGAACAAATAGATTTCCAATTAGAATGGTTAGATTAGGACATACAAGTTAATTATTTACATATAGAAAAATTATATAATCTTTTAGAAACAGGACTTAGTGATATAGATAATATACTTAGCAAATTAGAAAAAGAAGAAATAATTGGAGAAAATCCCACAAAACATTGGCAAAAGGATAAACTATATTGTAAATTAGAAATTTTAAATCCTAACTTAAAAATTACTACAACCAAAATAGATGCTAGTAATAAGGAAATAAAAGAATTTGAGATGCACATAAGAGATTTATTAAAATTAGAGGTAATTAAAAAAAGTACTAGTCCTCATAGAAGCACTCTCTTTATTGTTAGAAAATATAGTGAAATTGTTAGAGGAAAAAGTAAAATAGTAATAAATAATAAATGGTTAAATGATAATATGCTAGAAGATAGCTATAATATTCCTGACAAAGAGTAATTAATAAATAGAATTCAAGGATGTTATACATTTAGTAAATTTGACTGTAAATCAGGATTTTGACAAATTAGAATGCACTCGGATAGTGTAGCATGGACTGCTTTTACTTGCCCTTTAGGAATATATGAATGGTTAGTTATGCCATTTGATTAAAAAATACACCTACAGTATTTCAAAGAAAAATAGATACAATATTCAATAAATATAATGATTTTATTTTAGTATACATAGATGATATTTTGGTTTTCTCTAAAACTAAACATTAACATATTAGTCATCTTAAAATTGTTATGTCCGAATTCTTAAAGTATGGCATTGTAATTACTAGTAAAAAGGCTCAATTATTTAAGAAAAATATAGAATTCTTTAGAACAAAAATAGGTCAAGGTAAAATAAAACTACGACCTCATATTAGCAAAAAAGTATTTGAATTTCCTGATCAAATAGAAGATACAGAACAATTACAATAGTTTTTAGGAGTATTAAATTATGCAAGACCATTTATTAAGGATTTAAGCAAAATAATAGGACCATTATATAGTAAAACTAGTCATAAAGGACAAAAATATTTTAATAAAGAAGATGTAGAATTAGTAAAACAAATAAAAGAGAAAGTAAAATATTTACCAGATTTAAGGTTAAGTTTGGACAATGATTATTTAATTATGGAAATAGATGGTTGTGACAAAGGATGGGAAGCCATTTTAAAATCTAAACCTTATAAATATAGTAATAAATTAGAAGAACAATTTTGTAGATATAGTAATGGTAAATATAGAGAAAAAAAAAATATTGGTAGTATTGATACTGAATTATTAGCAATTTGTTACGCCTTAGATAGTTTTAGATTATTCATTTTACATAAACAAGAATTTACACTTAGAACTGATTGTGAGGCAATCATAAAATTTATCAGCAAGAAAAATGAAAAATGCAGTCCTTAAAGGAGATGGTTAAATTTCTTAGATAGAATTATGAATGATGGATATAAAATTAATTTTGAACATATTAAAGGAAATGAGAATAAAATTGTCGATCATTTGTCATTTGAGCTCAAACCGTCGTTTTTACTTAATACGATGGTCCAACGATATTTTTTTGACCATTGTAAATAATGCCACCGTTTTTAGCTTAACATGAACAAAAACTATCGTATTTACTTAATACGATGGTTCAAATACGATGGCCGTGCAAAGGGTCATATTAAATCAATCTGGGAATTAGATGTGGGAATCATCGTATATGTAGGCAAACCGTCACAATTGCTAGACAAATACGATAGTCCAAACCATCGTATTTGATTTAATACGACAGTTTGAACTATGGTATTTGTTAGTATTTGCGACGGTTTTAATTTGACAGCTTGTGACCATTGATGTAAATACGACGGTTGTTGACCATCGTATTTGATTTGGTAATTGCGACAGTTGGATCATTATATGTAATTTCAACAATTACGACGGTTTAGATAGTCATATTTGGTTTATTGCATAAACAAATGCGATAGTTTCTAGCTATCGTATTTGGTTAATTTTTTTTTAAAAAATAGTGTCCTGCATATTTAAGCCTGTATAGCTACAATTTCAAACCAACCAAGCCAAATTTCAACAATTAAATCATATAATTCTCCTCGAAAAAACATTTTCAATTATAAATATATCTCCTCAATCACTAAATATGAAACATAAATCATAAATACAATATCCCCAAATCAAGGAAATACTACATATACAAGTGCAAGTAATGTTACATTTATATAATTTAGTAATATTACATTTGTCAAGGAATAAAAGACATTCTTGATGTTGAACAATGACTGTGCTACATGGGCTAATACACAAAATAGATAGTGTTATTTCTAGTAAAATCCTTCTCTTGTAGTCTAATGGAGAAAGCATTGCCATCTATATTAATTCCATACTTAACTGTTCCCTTTTTTCCACGTGTCATTTCATTCCAAAATTCCTTTTCTGAATATGACAAAGGTAGGCACCCAAAAATAGAATATTTATGAGATTCTATCTTGTTTGCCATGCTCTCAAAACCATGTAAAGTGTAGTTCCTGCAACATAGCCAAAACACTCAGCATCATGGTGGAAATCATATCCTTTGTAAATTGTCAAAAATACTCAAATAGATAATGCCTCATAAGCTATATTACATTACTAAATTCCTATTTTCCTATCCCAAAGCCAGCTTATGGTTTTTCTACCTTATTTCAGACAAAAAGATAGTACCTTCCTCTGTGGATAGAGCTGATCCTATCATCATTATCCCATGTGGTAAGCCATAAAGGTTGTACTTTGCTTGTAAACTTAAAACCCATTTTCTCATTCATTAGCACCATACTAGCTGGATTAGAAGAAATCAACGGAGAGACGACCTAACAATCCTAGAATTTGAGTGTCATATTAAGTGTCATATTGATTCACTATGTTATATTGAGTTTCATTTATCATTTAGCATTAGTAGTTTGAGTGTCATGCAGAATATGCCTGAAACCTTCGCTCCTGATATGCTTTTTTAGGGGAAAAAAACATGAGATGATATATAGCAGAAAGGGAGTGAGAAACAAAGTTTTACAGCACAATCTTTATCACAAACTTCTCATCTTTAGAATTAAAGAATTAATATGAAGTCTTCAATCTAAATACAGAAGTACATTGGGAAAAAAAACACATTTGAGTAGGTAAATGATTGCTCTGCATGATTGCCATAGCAAAAACTAACCTACAAGTGCTTTTAGAAATTCCAACACAAGCATATTGAACACCTTTCAATCCAACACCAAAAAAATTACCCCATTCTCATATAACTCCAATTTCTACTTGAAGATAATAAAGTTTTGATGGAACTATAGACTCAAATAGGCAAAGATGAAAGAATAGATGCAACAACATTGGCTAATGTCCCATACCTAAGCTAGAAAAAACATTAGAAAGTGGTATTCAAATCTATGATAAAAGAATGAAAAAGAAAAGGAAAAATACAGCATTTACAATCAAACATAGAAAAGACCTTTGCTTGAACTATATCAACATATTTAGATACCATGGCCTTGGAAAAACAGAAGTTAGTAATAGAATACTACCAATAATTTCCACTTTAAGAAAGTTGAAAATACTCAATGCACATCTCTAGATAGCTCATGGCAGGTTAAGGTTTTATTTGATCAGGCATATAATAATGAGAACTTGTGTTTGATGTTATCCTTTAGCTTGAAGAAAATAAGTAACTCGAACACAAACATTTTTTATGAAATACACTCCATATCCAACTAAATATAGCCTAAAAGTTTCCTCAAAGCTTATCATCTTATCACAAAAAAAAAAAAAAAACTTTTAAATTTAGCAATAATATATGAGCCATCACAAAACCAAACTCCGAAGAGCATTTTCCAAATTCCACAGAAAAAACAGAACTGTAGCATTCATCCATTAGTTAATAACATATAACTACAACACTTGAATAAACCAAAAAGAAATAATATGGATAAAATACTGATTTTTTCTGCTCTACCCCTTGAATTTTGAGAAACTAAATTCACCTTAATACAACTGTTGTCATCCCCAGATGCGATAGTGAAATCTATTAAGCTTACTATTCTGTGAATAGTAGCCCTGCAAAGAAAACACAACATTTCAGCATAATCAAAGCAATATCACCAAGATAATAGACACAATAAAGCATCAAGGAATATCTACTAAAAGATAGAAACCTTAGAATGAGTAAATTACTCCAAAACAAAGGTTAAAGTTACACTAGAATAGTATTTATTAAAACAATCTAAAGAAATTTGTACAAAGCTGGAGCATCTCCAAAATCATCTCCACAAAAGTTTAGCATATATGATACTAAATAAAAACGAATCAATTCCTCTCAAATGGACCAAGATTGAATTAAAATTTTAAATAACAATCCAATAATCGAAATAACAGAAACAAAAGCAAAACATTACAGTATCATTACCAACTAAAAATTTACAAAATTTCATATTGAGATCCAATACGCTAAATTCTTGCACAGGCAATGTTGAATGTCAATACAACATAGCAAATTAAAATGCACTCAATTTAGTAGCCATAATTATCAATTTCATATCTCCTTATCCATTCCCAACTTGACCCATAATCCAATGCCTCAAGGTGAACTAGAAGGGGCAGACATAGAGAGAGAGAAACACATAGGGAAAACAGATCCGCCGGTCAAAATTAAACTAAAACAAAGGGCATGCGCTTACCGGAGCGAATATGCAGCATTATTTGATCGAATCAAAATGTCATGCATTGAGATCAACCCAAAGGAGAGACGAGTAGTGGGAGGGAGAGGGAGAGTTTTGCACTTCAAATCTGTGATGCGCAAGCGGGGGAAGGATGAATGAAAACCAAAAGGGGGAAGGAGAAAGTGGGGAAGGGGAGGGGGAGTGGAGTGGAAGAAGGCGAATGAAAATTGGGGGGGGGTAGTAAAAAGTGAAGGAGAAAATAAAAAACGTCTGAAAATTTTGTTACTCGCTCAGCGCACCTCTTTTTTTCAAAATCGTCGTATTTAGCAAATTCAACGGCTCAATGCCGTGGTATTTGTTTTAATTTTAAAAAATAAAATTTTATATTCTTATTTAATTACATATTATTTTAATTATTGAATATAATTTTATCATATTATTAGTTAGTTATATATATTAATTATGTGACTTACAAAAATATATTGATATATATATATATATATATAGATATATATTTTACTTTTATAGTAATGATTATATATAGACTATATATGAATAAGTGAATATATATATATATATATATATAAATTAATATAATAATCAATATATATTTTATTATATATGTGTATGTGAGTGTATGTTTGTGTCTATGTGTGTGTGTGTCTATATATATATATATATATATATATATATATATGTTACAAATATACGTATACAACAATAACAAACTAAGCCTTAATTCCAAGAAACTTAGGGTCGGCTACATGAACCAATGTCAGGCAACGTGTGATCATCCACATAAATCCTCTCTCTCCACTTTCTTCTATCGACCGTCATACTTTCATCTAAGTCTAACAAAGACATATCTCTTTTAATAACCTCTATCCATGTCATTTTAGACCTGCCACTACCTCTGTCTAACCTCTCTTGCCTCCCTACCAAACAAATGTACATATATGATTAATAATTTATATATATTTTGTATCAAAAAATAATATAATGGTAAAACACACACACACACACACACACACACACACATTTTTATATATTTAGATCAGAATGAATATTATTTCTATACCTTTATAATATTACATAAACAAAATAATATCTTATGAAAGTTAATTAAAATGATGTTCTGATAAAATCTGAATCTAATAGATTAAATCAGTATTTATTGTATACAAATTAAGCACAAATATATGAAGAGTTAGGATATATATATATATATATATATATATATATATATATGTATATTTGAAATTGTAGTGATATAATTGTTAGATGTGTTAATAAAGTTGAAGCAAGTTTAATGATCAAAATTTAAGGTAATTTGATATATGTATAAGTGCATTTATATGTATAAATTAATGTAATAATTAAAATATATTCTTATATATATGTATGTATAAAAATACATATATAATATATGTTGTATATAATTAATAAATTATATATATTTTGTAGCATGATTAATGGTAACTAATCGTAGAGTATTATTATAATGCTTATAAACATAGACATAACATATTTAAAGTGAATAAATTAAATTAACATTTATCGTATACATATTAAGCCCAAATATATAAGACCTATGATGTATAAGGAATTTTACTATTCAAATTAACGATCCAACCATTAAATGTGATAATAAAGTTGATATATTTGTTGAAATAGTTTAAAAAATATATATTATGACCACATTTCAATGGAATCAGATATGTTTTTTCACATAATCTATCGTAATCTCTATACAAACCCTAAATCTCTAAGGCATTTATATATATAAACATATCAAATTAATATACCAACCGTTAGATTTGTTAACAGTACTAAAAAAAGTATTATGACCAAATTTGAAGATAATCAGATATAATTTGAATTGTTACTGAAGGATTTTGTTATATTTGATAACAAATACAACGGTCGTAAAAGCGTCATATTAAATTGATACATAAACGATGCTTAAGTAAAATCGTCGTATTTGTCTGAACAAGTACGACGATATGAAATTACCGTCATATTTATTGTACACCAAATACGACGGCTTTAAAATCGTCGTATTTGTTTGACAAATATGATGGTTTACATTTAACCGTCGTACTTACCTAAACAAATACGATGGCTTTTGAAGCGTCGTATATAGTCTTTAATTACGACAGTTTTGAGACCGTCGTATTTGCCAGTGTCATATTTGACTTTTTTTTTTTTTTTGTGTAGTGTGTCAAGACTACTAGCACATCTTGTGTAACTTTACAGATGGATCTCAGCAAAAATATTGTAAAGATTGGCTAATAGGAGCTGACCAAGTATCCCAAAAGAACAAATCTCCGTTTTAGAACCTCTGTAGATGGTAACTTAGAATATATCCACCAAACAATTTTAGACAATCTTTGGAATGCACAAAATGCAAGCCAAAAGATAAAAAATGTTTAGATGCCTTTTCATTTTATTTGAGTAATCTACCAAATCAGAGTTATTCCTATTATGTAGTAACACAAGGTCACCAACTAAGTATTTACTTGAAATGGACCTCTGTGATAGAATTTGTTAATAATTTTAAAAATATTATGTGTAAAGGTTTTAGAAATCTTTTTGAAGCATTAGAATTTGCTAGAAATAGACTTGGTATTAATTTTTTTCATTGACGAAGACGGTAGAAATGATATGTGTAAACCTTATTTATAAATCACATATCTACCTAGCACTAGCACTAGTACTTCTAAAAATTTAGAATTTTGTAAACATTGTGATGCTTTAAGTAGAAATTTTAAGCTGTTAAATGACAAGTGCATGTCTTACAATGAGGATATTAATTCTAAAAAAGAATTAATTCACTTATTGTGACAACAGTATAAGCTGTACACTGGCATAATTTCTTCTCAAAATGAAGATATTGTGCAGCTAACAACTCAGCTGAAAGATTTTCAAAGCCAAGGACCCGAAGTTGGTTTTATTCCAGTAAAACCTAAAGAGACAAGGACTTTTGAATATTTGGTACCCCAAATGTTTTTTAATGCACAAAAACTTTTAACAAGGTTTCCAGATTCTATTACAGAAATAATTTCTTAAAAAAATTAGGATAAAGTTCTGGAAAAAATTTACCCTTTTACAAGAATGGCTTAGAACTAGTACAGTGTAACAACCCCCACGTTTGCACTTTAATTGGCTACTACCTGTAATATGATGAGAATTTGCATCAATGGCCAGAATAAAAGATGATCAGTATAATGAAACGAATATTTTGGCATAATAATTTTTTATTGGGACCTGAATGTAATAATTAGATTTGTTCTACCAGTACCTTCAATCTTTGGAAGGCTACTATTGTTAGTAGAATAAGAATGTAGGGGTATATTTTGAGAAAGGAAATTGATCAGTGCGATGAAAGGCATAATTTGGTATGAATTATGTTATTCGGGTTATCGGGGGCATTTTTGTCGTTTTGACCGCGCCCGCAGATTTGACCATGAATTTGACCTAACTGAGAAAAAAATGAAGGATTTAAGTATTACCAATGGATTCTGTAGAATTTTTGGAGTTGAATGGTAAAGTAAAATATTTTTCCATTTCGGACCCGATTTTAGTCATTTCTAAGAAAACATTGAAAATGCGATCGAACATTTGGCCGTATGGCATTTTGTGATTGGTAGCCATGAACATGTGTCAACTTATAAGAGGTTGCATGAAGAATTCATGCAAGATACATGGAATTAAAGAATTTCAAAATAAATAAAGAATGATGTGTATTTTTGTGATTGGAACACATCATTTGTGGAGCCCAATTACTTAAGGTCTTGTGCAATGTGATTGGCCAATATTTTGACCATGAAGAAGTGATTGAGTAGCTGAAAACAGCCAAAAAATTGGCAGCAATACAAGAGAAAAGAAGAGGAAATTTTGAGGAAGAAAATTAAGTGAATGGTTTGAAAATTTTCAATTGGAACACACCTATATAGTAACCGCCATACAATTAATAAAAATGAGAAATGAATGGAAAATATTTGATGAAGAATGGCAGTGAGAAGAGGGTATTATATAGCCTGAATTTTGGCAGCATTGAGGAAAGAAAAACAAGAGAAAAGAAATCAACAAGAGAGAAAAAAAGGGTGCTAGTGTGTGTTCTTGGTGAGGTGTGTGGTTTTGAGAGAATCTTGGAGCAAATCACACCAAGTAACCTTATACACAAGGTAAAACCTCACCTTGCTAGAATTAAAGTTGTTGTTGGGTGAATGATGATCATTTTGATGTGAATTTTAACATGAAAACATGATTTTCATGTCTTGATTTTAGATCAAAAGCTAGGGTTTGTGAACTTTGTGTATGAACCTTGTGTATGCTTATGTGTGCCGGCTGCCTAGGAGGTTTATGGATAATGTTTTGTGTGAGGAAGAACTGAATATGCATGGTAGTTTGAAGGATTGCTTTTGGTTGATGAGATGATGACCAAAGTAAAATGAAAATGGAAGTTACTTGGTTGGAAAAAAAATGATTTATACTAGTTTTTTATTAGAAGAAGTGAATTTGTGTTGAATAAGCATGACTCTTGTGAGCTATTGGAATCTATAAATTATAAAATCAAAGATGATTTGAAGGAAAATTGCATGAATTAATGTTTCCGAGGTGTTAAAGGCTAAAAGAAAACAAAGGATAGCATAAATAGTAGAATTGAAGTAAAATTACTGGGGCTGTTTTTGCCATATATTATGTCATGGGAACCAAAGACTATGAAAAGGGCTTATATGGAAGTAAATTTAAGAGTCTTACAGTCGTTTTGGTATGTCATAGAGCCAAATCGGAGTTATGGATTGAAAGTTATGTGCAAAACAAAAATCATGTGTCAAAGTAGCAAAATTTCAGGATTTTGCTTGGGAAGTGAATGAACTTAAGGAAGAATAATTGTGTGATTTTGGATTAAATGAATGAGACATATGGAGTGAATCCCTTGTATATGAAGGGAGGAAGGATATTGAAAAAGAAAAATGAAAGAATTGAACAAACGATGAAAAAACGACGTGAACGGAAGTTGAACGTTTTCCTTAACCGTTGGCTAACCATTGGCCCCGTCGGCTAAATGTCGGGTTGGACGTCGGCTACCTGTCGGGTACGTCAGCTATTTTTCGATCAAATACGATTTAACATAAAAATGATGTTTGGTATAGGTTTATTAGTAAACGGCCAACGGTACGTTGAAAACGGTGGGAACGGTGGTCGAACGGTCGTGAACAGGAAAAGTTAATTAGGACACGTGGTGAGTCCATTTGATTTCTAAAATCTTTTAAAAGTTAGTGTGGTTTACTTTTCCATGAAATACTACATTTTATACCATTTTGAAAATCTTTGAATATATTTAAGATTTTTCTGAGCAAGAATTATTCTTATGCCATTTTGGGCTCAGATGAATTTTATATTTGGCTTGGAAACCTTAATGGATGATTAAAGCATGAATTTGTGAATTTAGTCCTTTTTGGATTAATAACTTAGGATTTTCGGGAAATGGTAAATTTAGGAATTGGGTATTCATGAATTAACTGGAATGCCCTTATTGGAACATTTTATGGAAACATGTTTAGAAACTTTGAATTTAATCCTCTTTTTGAATTAGAATTCTAGATTTCTGGAAATGAGTTCCTTTTGGGATCGGAGATTTGGAAAATAATCCAAATGTCCTTATTGGAATGTTTTATGGAAACCTTTGGAATCAGGTATTCGGTAAATAATCAAAATATCCTTATTGGAACTTTTGTGAAAACTTTTCAAATTGAGTAAGGATAAAATGACCCGAATACCCTCGAAAAGTCTTTTTGGAATCGGGTATGGGTAAAATGACCCGAATACCCT
Organism: Voacanga thouarsii; assembly: GCA_026120185.1. Classification (NCBI taxonomy): domain Eukaryota; kingdom Viridiplantae; phylum Streptophyta; class Magnoliopsida; order Gentianales; family Apocynaceae; genus Voacanga; species Voacanga thouarsii. The sequence goes on from JANUWF010001150.1 coordinate 368,915, forward strand.
TAGAAATGACTTTTGTGATCGAGTACTAAAATGATCATGTACTTTTCTGATATAGTTAATGCTTTCCTAATATGTTATGAGATGAATATTACACTTGAGTTTGAAAGCATTAACAAGTACTCGATTTCTTAAATATCTTGAATATGAAATATCTCATGTGATCCTTTCAATTTCTAAATCTCTATTTTGGTAAAGTGTTTTTTCCTAATATGAAAATGATTTCCTGATGTGCTCAAGTGTGAACCTTTTATATGGATTTGGAAACATGATGAACAATATACATCTTGAAGTCTTGATTTCTTGAACTTGTTAATCCTTGAATCCAAAACATGACTAACTTGAATACTTTGTGTATGCACTAACTTGAATACTTGGCATATTCATTAACTCGAATACTTGGTATATGCACTAACTTGAATACTTAGCATATGCACTAACTTGAATACTTGGCGTAAGTACTAACTTGCACACTTGGCGTAAGCACAAACTTGAATACTTGGTGTAAGTACTAACTTGATTTAAGTAGTACGTTGCAGTGTACTTATCTTCTGGCGACGCATAGTTGAGTGTTGTAGGCTGCGGTCTAAGCACAATGATATGTGGCGCTGAAGGCAAAGCCTTGCGAGTTTTGCATACAGGCCAACCTTCTATTGAAAAAGTTCTTATGATTTAGAAATCAAGAAAATAATTTGAAATTGAAATACAGTTTTTTAAAAATGATTCAGTCTAAATAAACTTTTCTTTAGAGAGATTAAGAATTGCTTCCAGTAGGAAAATGATATGCATTTCCACAAAGGTTTTGTGTACTCTGATTCTTTCATAAAACACTAGCACACATGGGACTCACTGAGCTTTATGCTCACAAGTGTGTTATCTCTTTTGAAAAATTCAGGATCAGAGGTGTAGCGAAAGCACGTTGACTCCCAGAGGCTCATGCTACATCTTGGACATGTTATGCCCTCGAGTATATGTCTCAAAAGCCAATTTTTTTGTACTTTTCTACTTTTGGAAAAATTTCCATTGCCTATTGAGTAAAGTTGTTATAAAGACCCCTTGCCTGAGCAATTAGATAGAGCGACATCCCACAAAGTTATAGCCCACTACGTTATGGAAATATGGGGTGTTACATACAGAACCTCATCTAACACTTCATATTGTATATTATAAACATCCTACAAAAGAGTGTAAGCCTAACACCTGCAAAATTTGCCAACCCGATTATGTAGCTTACACTTTTGATTTCTTCACATGTGGTTGTTAATTAGAATATTTAATATTAATAGCTAATATAAACTTATCATATTTTAGGAACTTTGAGTTATTTCTCCATAATGGAGAAGTGTTTTCGGTCACACTACAAATGCTTTTGGACTATGGATGCTTCAATCAGGTTAACTTTATAGCTCCAGAACAAATAGATATTGTTGGAAAACAACTGGTTCTTGCAATTTTAAAAGAATTTGAAATAGCAGGACCTATTGTAAAAGTTAAAATCAGCTTAGACTCACCAGAATGGGATGGCTTTGAAAGCATTCCTTTAGTCCATCATATATGGATCACTTTAACAAGAGATTTACCAATTAATGCAGAATCTGAATTTATTAGACAAAACATTTTGCTCTAAAAGCATTGCAAGACAACTGAGACATTGGAGACTAAAAACTCTTTCCTTTAAACAAGACAAAATCATGAAGAGAGGACAGAGATTTCACCTGTTTGCAAAAAAATAAAATATAGAAATTATATGTACAACACCAATATTTTTTAGCTGAAGTAGAATTTAAGACCAAGGCAAAATTTCCAGATATATGGTAATATTATCTGTATCTTTACGAAAAGAAACTACAAGAAGAAGAAGAATGATCTATATGTGAAATATGTGGAAGTGAATCTGATCAAGATATGTTAGAAGATTAGAAGCTGCTACCAGCCAACCATTCATTAATCCACTCATACGTGAAGACAAAAGGAAAAGATTTCCACAAAAGCTTTGTGCAACTAACTTTGCAACAAGGACATTTGCAAGGACATAAGATTACTTTTTTGCTTTTGAGCTGTTAAGGCTATAACAAGCCCCAGTGTACATCTAAGACCCAGAATTTTTTAGTATAAAAACTTCAGTCTTAGGAACGTTGAGTATGAGGTATATAGAAGAAAATAATAGAGCTAGTTCCTTTCTTAACATTATAACTTTTCTGGTGATCAAACCTCATCAACCTTGTGAATGAAATCCCCCTTTGCAAATGTGTTGAATAGAAATGTTTAGTTTCTAACTTTCCAATAACTACGGATAAGAGAAAGAGTAAGGAAGAACCACTAAAAGTTATTCACTACATGTCCTTAGTAGCCATAGGCAAAAGAGCTAAAGTACCCATCCAGCCGAAAAGCCATCTAAGAGGCGTGAAAGGCATATCAGGGGAAGAAGTGTAAGCCATCCTGGTGAATGAAAGGATAAGTGAAAACACTATTAGGTAGGACTTAAAAACTCTTTTTTTTATTCCTAAGTAATTCTATATGGTATCTGAATCAGTCCATTATTATCATGCTTTATAGGAATTAATTAACCTCCGGTACATATCATTACTTCAAAAGAATGGTAGACTCCTAAAAAACTATTGAATAGTGTTACATTTATCTTGATATTATAGAATTTAAACTTTGTTAAATTAGACAATACCGTCCATAGTCTTATTTATTATATATTAACCAAGCTAAAAACGACTTTATTTGCAAAGATATTTTAAAATAAAAGCTAATACTTGACTTACAACCCTTTTGGACATAAAAAACACAAGGGTCCGTGAGACCCCACGTTCAGTAGTCTTTCTTAAGTGCTTTTTCATTCTTTAGTGCTTATATTCATCTTTCATACCTTGATATATAGAACATTGATACAAAACATAAATATATCATTGCTACTTACTACTTTTCCACTAATGATCTCCTATCCATCAGGCACTAGTGTTTGTCTTCTTTTCCTAAAGTACTATTTGTATCACAAACAAATCTTTTTTCTCCATAGCAATTTCTCTTGTTTTGCAATCTCTTGATTTTACATTCCATAACTCTTGTTCATATTTGTACTTTTTAGTGTACCGTATGTATGTATGTATGTATGTATGTATGTATGTATGTATGTATGTATGTATGTATGTATGTATGTATGTATGTATGTATGTATGTATGTATGTATGTATGTATGTATGTATGTATGTATGTATGTATGTATGTATGTATGTATGTATGTATGTATGTATGTATGTATGTATGTATGTATGTATGTATGTATGTATGCATGCATGCATCTCTAAAGTTTAGCTTCAAAAGGGCACCCCCCCTTAAATTTTAGTATCAGAGATCCTTCCTTTTCCTCTTTTTCATAATTTTTATGATTTTCTTATAGTCTCAATTACATAAATTAAATCTTGTTAGCATTTATAAATTCTTAGTTAGAACTATAAATCAAAATACTGTAGAATTTGGTATTACCAACTGTCTCAACTAAATTTAGAAATTACAGATATTAGTGAATAGTTAAAATTACACATTTCTGTATATAATATATCTTATGCTTTCTTTAAATGATCTGAAAATAAAATTAAAAAGTACATCAAAGCTTATCGGTATATACTAGAATTTACTTAAAGTTACGAATTCTAGTTCTCCTCATTTTAAGTTGTATAAGTATTCTCTTTATATTCTACAATTAGAACTTGTAAATATTTATGAACAATTAAAATTATTACGCTCTGCTTAGAAATTGTAGTATTTATGTTGTGTGTTTACCATTTAAGAAATAGAATAAAAATTAACAAAAATCTTATTAAACGGTATTCTCAATTGCTTGTTTTTCTTGATCCTTATTCATTTGATTTATTCCATATAAGTAATAGAATATACAATTTTACTATAGAAAACAACTTGTTAATAAAAAGACTAGAAATATTAAATTCACCTTAGTGTATGATAGATGTTAGAAGAATAGAATATTTAAATCTTAAACTAGTAGGAAAGACTAAGAACACAATTTATAGTATTATACATAGACATAATTATTATTTTCCTTCTCAGTATTCACATAGTTTACACGGTGATAATCGGCAGTGTAATAGTCTTATAGAATAAGTAATTAGTTTTGGAGAAAGATTAGAGGCCCAAGAAAAGAAAATTTGTAATATCTGGGAAATTGTATTAAAACATATTAAAGATAAAAAAAATGTTAGAACAATTAGTAGAAAATTTAGAATATATTAAGGAACAAAACAATAATATAATAAGAGGAGTAAAATACTTAGAATATTTCAAAGAAGAAACTAATCTATATAAAGAAATAGTAGTCAATTTTGAAAACATTCCTAGGAAATGGAGAAGTCTTATCTAGAAATAACAAAATGTTAAATAATATATAAAAATTTAATCTTTGTTAATACCTTTAGAAGATAATATAGATTCTAAAAACATCCTTGTAGAATTAAAAAAAGTATCATCGAGAATCTTTAGGCTTTACTGATTATGTAGGAACATCAAATTTAGATCAAATATACCCAAAACAAAATAATATCCAAATAGCATTATTAATTAAAATATGTGAAACATTTGAAATTATAGAAAAAAGATCTACAACCTTAAGCCTAGAAAAAAGAGATCGATAAATTGAGAAATAAATTTAGTAGAATTCTAATAAATAGAAAACAGAAAAAAAAACCCCTATAAATTTGAATATTTTTCTTTAAAAAATTGAAGCAATGAAAAAATAGAAAAAATAAGTAATTTATAGAAATAATGAGGTGATTATCATTTTCTAGGCCTAGTAGATCTTTAAATGAGAATACTAGCGTAGAAATATCCATTCTAGGAAGAATTAGACAATCTAAAGAAAATAGACAAATTTTGTTAGTCATAAGTTATAGATGTGAATAGAGATGTCAAAATTTATAAAAATCATAATATAGATTTATTAAATCCTAGAAGATTATATCAAGTAGGTTGGTTACAATCTCATACAGGTTTATTTCGATCGAGTAGAGAAGAACTTTTGTCAGTAACTACAAAACCTAGAACACTCAAATTAATCACTAATGAAAGTCTTAAAAAATTAAAAAATACATATACTTATATGCATTTACGATTAATAGTAATTGGAATTAAAGGTTAGCAAGATTTGGATTAGGAACTAAAGTTTTATTAACAATATTAGATAAAAGATGGAAAGATGTTAAGAAAGCACTTATAGCAACTATAGAAATAGACATGAATGAAAATAGATGAATTTTTTATTGCAATCCAAATTTTTTAATAACCTTAGAAGATTTAGCTAAAAATATAGAAATATGCATCCAAACTAAAGGTTGTGAAGAACTTAGTGGAGAAAATTTAATCATAAGTTTTAGGATTTATAGGAAGATTAACTAATGGATCTCGAACAAAGCATAAAATAGAAATAAAACCAATTATAGAAGCTATGGCTAGTGAAGGAGTTCAATTAATAAAACTAGTAAAAGTTAATCCAGAAATTCTAGTAGGGGAAGAATAGAACCTTAGCAAATTTTTACAATCGGATACTCCTCTATTGCCTAGAGATAGTGTAATATATCAAAATAATAGAAGAGAAACTATTATTAGATTTTTAAATTATTCCAATACAAATGTAAAAATAGAAGAAGATGAAGATACAAAATCTTTGAGACAAGGAATAGAAAATGTATGTATAGAATTTATGGAAACATAAAACATAATAATGTATCCTAAAGAATTAGGTTTAGAATTATCAAAAGAAGATTTAATGAGGTTAGAAACAAAATTAAAACAAAATAGACAAATAAATGATACTGAATATTTGTATTATAATATTGATAGAAATATAAGAGTAAAAACAGAATAATATATTGAAAATATAGACGAAGAAAATAATAATTGTATTGATTAAATAGATACTGCTTCTCCTTCTACCACATCTAGTAATCCTTATCTTCCTCTATAACCAGTAGCACCACAACAAGTTGTTAGACATTATGGCCCAGGAAATTTACCTAGAATGACATATAGTCATTATAGAGAAATGAAATAAGAAACATCACCCAAGGGAATTCAACAAAACATTAATCATACACCAGAAGAATTGTACAAGTATTTAGAAACCTTTTTAGGATAAACAGTTAGAGTAGCTTGGGAAAAACATAAAGAAAAATTTCTATTAGAATTGGCAAATGATTTAGCTTTAGGACTAAATCCACATAAATTTACAAATAAAATTCTAATAATCTTAACAATGCAATGCCCTAATTATGGTAGTAGAATTCAACAAGAAGAATCTGTTAGGAAATTAGAACAATTGTCTATAAAAGATTGGAAATTTATTAAACCCTTTTTACAAGATTATTATTATTATACTATATTTGCAGGATGTTTTTATGAAGAATCAATTCTAGAAAAAATATTTTTAAAACAACCAGGACCTTTAGGAGAAGAAATATATAAAAATTATAAATCATATGATTGGAATGTACCACATATAAAAAATATAGGCACTTGTATAAAATTTATAATTATAAAACTAACAGAAAAATGTACATCTATACAAATATAGAAACAATTATAAAGACAATATAGTTTTTGTAAAAATATTTATACTCCTCAATATTTTGGTCAACAAAATCCTAGGAAAATATATAGAAAACTAAAAAATAAAATATTTAAAGAAAAAATATTATCTTAGAAAATCCTCAGCTAGAAAACCCTACTTAAATTGAGGCAAGCATGTTAGAAAATTTAGTAAAAATAGAACTTATAAAAATAAATTGCATTGCTATAGTTGTGGTCAGCTTAATCATTTAGCAAGAGATTGTCCTAAAAAACATAATCTTTATAATAAGCAAACATCATTAGCAGAATGTGTCAATGAGGAGAATATTGATGAAGATGAATATATGTAAGATTCAGAAAGTGTATATAGCATAATATCTATTGATGATATAGAATACCAATTACCTGAGTTAGATAGAGAGATAGAAGGCTTAGATTTTGTAGAAGAAATAACTAATACTAGCTATCCAAAAATTATCTCAATTAGATATTGTAAAATATATCCTTCAGGAATAGTCCTTGTAAATTGTGATCATGAGTGGATATATTGGAAAGGATCAGATAGCAAACCTTGTTATTTATGTGGAAAATGCCCCACTTTAGCACTTAGATGGCAATGTAGTAATTGTTTACAAGAAACTTTCAAATTTTGTCTAGAAAAACAAAATATATAATTAAAAATAATAGAAAAAGGAAAATAAAAACAAATAGAGGACACCACAAAACACCGTTTAGAAAGAAGAATTAGGATAATAGAATAAAAGATAGACCAATTAGAAGATCATGTGTATAAAACAAATATTGAACAAGTGCAAATAATTCAAGATAGTTATTCTCTGAATATATAAATCTAAGATAGGAAGAAAAGTAATAAAACCAATAGGATAGATATTCTTGTTCTTATTAAACTAGGAACTGTAAAAATAGAAGTACCAACCTTAATTGATATGGGTTGTAGAAATTTGACCCTTAATAACACCATAATACCTGAAGAATATCATACAACTGCTTGTACTATAGCTGAAGCAGCTCAAATTGATGGTAAAATATATAGGTATACTAAATCGGTAAAATTTTAATTTAAAAATTTCTTCTACTTCTTATATTGAACCTTATTATGTTCCCAAAATTTTTCTTCAACCTACTCATAATAAATTAATTATAGGCTTAGATTTTATGCTTCAATATTATCATGGTTTAGTTTTAATCGATAATAGTATCTATTTTTCAAAAGTAGCACTTTATCTTATTAACACACCAAAGTGTGCTCAAAAGCATCGTGGATCCCTTCACCTCCCACCAAAAAATCGTACAGAAATAGAAACTCCACAACTAGATATATTTAAAAATTATAAGTGTCCCATACCTCGTGAAAGTAAACAAAATAAAGTAGATAAAATATTAGAATAGATCACAGTGAATTTCTAGAACAAATAGATTCCCAATTAGAATGGATAGATCAGGATATACAAGTTAATTATTTACATATAGAAAAATTATATGCCCTTTTTGAAACAGGAATTAGTGATATAGACAATATACTCAGTAAATTAGAAAAAGAAGAAATAATTGGAGAAAATCCCACAAAACATTGGCAAAAGGAAAAACTATATTGTAAATTAGAAATTTTAAATCCTAATTTAAAAATTACTACAACCAAACTAGATGCTAGTAATGAGGAAATAAAATAATTTGAGATGCACGTAACAGATTTATAAAAATTAGAGGTAATTAGAAAAAGTACTAGTCCTCATAGAAGCGTTGCCTTTATTATTAGAAAACATAATGAAATTGTTAGGGGAAAAAGTAGAATGGTAATAAATTATAAGCGGTTAAATGATAATACATTAGAACATAGCTATAATGTTCCTGACAATGAGAAATTAATAAATAGAATTTAAGGATGTTATGTATTTAGTAAATTTGACTGTAAATAAGGATTTTGGCAAAGGAGAATGCACCCGGATAGTGTAGCATGGACTCCTTTTACTTTCCCTTTAGGAAATTTTGAATGGTTAGTCATACCATTTGGATTAAAAAGTGCACTTGCAGTATTTCAAAGAAAAATAGATACAATTTTCAATAAATATAATCATTTTATTGTAGTATACATAGATGATATTTTGGTTTTGTCTAAAAATAAAAATGAACATATTAGTGTCTTAAAATTATTTTGCCTGAATTCTTAAAGCATGGCATTGTAATTAGTAGTGAAAAGGCTTAGTTATTTAAGAAAAATATAGAATTCCTAGGAACAGAAATAGGTCAAGGTAAAATAAAATTACAACCTCATATTAGAAAAAAGGCATTTGAATTTCCTGATAAAATAGCATATACAAAACAATTACAACAGTTTTTAGGAGTAATAAATTATGGAAGACCATTTATTAAGGATTTAAGTAAAAAAATAGGACCATCATATAGTAAAACTAGTCATAAAGGACAAAAATATTTTAATAAAGAAGATGTAAAATTAGTAAAACATGTAAAGAGAAAATAAAATATTTACCAGATTTAAGATTACCTTTGGACAATAATTATTTAATTATAGAAACAGATGGTTGTGACAAAGGATGGGGAGCCATTTTAAAATCCAAACCTTATAAATATAGTAAAAAATTAGAAGAATAAATTTGTAGATATAGTAGTAGTAAATATAGAGAAAAAGTAAATATTAGTAGTATTGATGCTGAACTATTAACAATTTGTTATGTCGTAGATAGTTTTAGAATTTTCATTTTAAATAAACAAGAATTTACACTTAGAACTGATTGTGAGACAATCATAAAATTTATTAGCAAGAAAAATGAAAAATGTTGTTCTCAAAGGAGATGGTTAAATTTTTGAGATAGAATTACTAATGATGGATATAAAATTAATTTTGAACATATTAAAGGAAATGAGAATAAAATTGTCGATCATTTGTCAAGACTATTAACACATATTGTGTAACTTTATAGATGAATCTTAGCAAAAATACTATAAAGATTGGCCAATAGGAGCTCACCAAGTATCCCAAAGGAACAAATATCCATTTTAGAACCTCATTAGAAGGTAACTTAGAAGATATCTGCCAAACTATTTTAGACAATCTTCGAAATGCACAAAATGCAAGCCAAAAGATAAAATGTATACATGCCTTAGCATTTTATTTGAGTAATCTACCAAACAGAGTTATTCCTATTACATAGTAACACAAGGTCACCAACTAGTCGTTTACTCGAAATGGACCTCTGTGATAGAATGTGTCAATAGTTTTAAAAATCCTTTGCATAAACATTTTAGAAATCTTTTTAAAGCCTTAGAATTTGTTAGAAATAGACTTGATATTAATTTTTGCATTGACCTGGACTATGGAAATGATATGCATAAACCTTCGTTACAAATCATAGATATTCCTAGCACTAGCACTAGTACTTCTAAAAAATTAGAATTTTGTAAATATTGTGATGCTTTAAGTAGAAATTTTAAATTGTTAAATGACAAGTGCAAGTCTTATAATGAGGATATTAAGTCTCAAAAAGAAATAATTCACTCATTGCGACAACATCATAAGCTGTACACTGGCATAATTTCTACTCAAAACGAAGATATTGTGCAACTAACAACTTAGCTGGAAGATTTTCATAGCCAAGAACCAGAAGTTGTTTTTATACCAAAAGACCAGGCATTTTAAATTTTTGGTACCCCGAATGTTTTTTAAAGCACAACAACTTTGAACAAGGTTTCCAGATTCTATTATAGAAATAATTTCTGAAAAAATTTTGGATAAATTTCTAGAAAATTTTACTTTTTTTACAAGAATGGCTTAGAATTAGTATAGAATCTCATCTAACTGTTCATCCTGTATATTGTAATCGTCATACAAAAGAATGTAAGCTTGACACCTGTAAAATTTGCCAACCCGATTGTGCAGCATACACTTTTGGTTTTATCATATGTGATTGTCAATTAAAATATTTAATATTAATTGATAATATAATATGAGCATATTTTAGAAACTTTGAGTTAATCCTCCACAATGGAGAAGTGTTTCCGGTCACACTATAGACTCTTCTAGACTATAGATACCTCAACCAGGTTATCTTTACAGTTGCATAGATATTATTGGAAAATAGTTGGCCCTTACAATTTTAAACAATTTTGAAATAGCAGGACCTATTGCAGAAGTTGAAACCAGCTCAGCCCCACCAAAATAGGATGGCCTTGAAATCATTCCTTCAATCTATCGTATATGGATCACTTCAACATGAGATTTACCAATTAATGCAAAATCTGGATTTATTAGACAAAAAATTTCCTCTAAAAGCATTGCAAGACAACTGAGACATTGGAGACTGAAAACTCTTGCCTTTAAGCATGACAAAATCATGAAGAGAGGACAGTGATTTCACCTATTTGCAGAAAATAAAATTCAGAAAATTTATGTACAACACCAATATTTTTTAGCTGAAGTAGAATTTGAGTCCAAGAGAAAATTTCAAGATATTTGGCAATATTATCTATGTCTTTATGAAAAGAAGCTACAAAAGAAGAGGAAGGATTTGGAACTAAAATATGTTGAAGTGAATCTGATGAAGATATGTTAGAAGATTAAAAGCTACTACTGGCCAACCATTCATTCATCCACTCATACATGAAGACAAAAGGAAAAGATTCCCACGAAATCTTTTTGCAACTAACTCTGCAACAAGGACATTTGCAAGGACATAAGATTACTTTTTGATTTTGAGCTTTTGAGGCTATAACAAGCCACGGTGTACATCTAGGACCTAGAATTTTTTAGCATAAAATCCTCATTCACAGGAATATTGAGTATGAGGCATATAGAAGAAAATAATAGAGCTAGTTCCTTTCATAACATTATAAGCTTTTCTGGTGAGAAAACCTCATGAACCTTGTGAATAGAATCCCTCTTTGCAAATATGTGTTCAGTAGCAATGTTTAGTGTCTAACTTTCCAATAGCTAAGGATAAGAAAAAGAGTAAGAGAACCACTAAGAGTTATTCACTACACGTCCTTAGTAGCCATAGGGAAAAGAGCTAAAGTACCTGTCCAGCCGAAAAGCTATCTAAGAGGCATGAAAGGCATATCAGGGGAAGAAGTGTGAGCCATCCTAGTGAATGAAAGGATAAGTGAAAACACTATTAGGTAGGACTCTGAAACTTTTTCTTATTCCTTAGTAATCCTATATGATATCTAAATCTTCCCGTTATTATTAGGCTTTAAAGAATTAATTACCCCCTGTACATATCATTACTTCAAAAGAATGGTACACTCCTTAAAAACTATGGAACAGTATTATGCTTATCTTGATATTATAGAGCTTGAACTTTATAAAATCACATGATACCGTTCGTATTCTTATTTATTGTATATTAACCAAGATAAAAAATGACTTTATTTGGCAAAGATAATTTGAAATAAAGTAAATATTTGACTTACAACCCTATTGGACATAAAATACATAAGGCTCCATGAGACCCACGTTCAGTAGTCTTTCTTAAGTGCTTTTTCATTCTTTAATGCTTATATTCATCTTTCGTACCTTGATATATAGAACTTTAATGCAAAACATATATATATCTTTGTTACTTACTATTTTTTCCACTAACTATTTCCTATCCATCAAGCATTAGTGTTTGTCTTATTTTCCTAAAGTACTACTATTTGTAGCATAAACAAATCTTGTTTCTCCACAGCAATTTCTCTTGTTTTGCAATCTCTTGATTTTACATTCCATAAATCTAGTCTATATTTGTATTTTTTTTAGTGTACCATACATACATATGTATATATCTCTAAAGTTTAGCTCCAAAAGGGCACCCCCTTTAAATTTTTGTATCAGAGCCAATCCTCATTTTCCTCTTTTTCATAATTTTTATGATTTGCTTATAGTTTCAATTTCATAAATGCAATATTGTTAGCATTCATAAATTCTTGCTAAGCACTATAAATCAAAATACTGTAGAATTTGGTATTACCAACTGTCTCAGTTAAATTTATAAATTACAGATATTAGTGAACAGATAGTCTTACTCAGTTCTGTATAAAATAGATTGTTATCCATTCTTTAAATGATCGGAAAGTACAATTAAAAAGTACATTAAATCTTATCAGTATATATCAGAACTTACTTAAAGTTATTGATTCCAATTCTCCTCATTTTAAGTTGTATAAGTATTCTCTTTATATTCTACAGTTAGACTTGTAGATATTTATGAACAATTAAAATTAGTAAACTCTACTTAGAAATTGTAGCCTTTATGTTCTGTATTTACCATATAAGAAATAGAATAAAAATTAACAACAATCTTATTAAACGGTATTCTCGCTTGCTTGTTTTTCGTGATCCTTATTACCAAAATTTAAAGGGGGGTGCCCTTTTGGATCTAAACTTTACATATATATATATATATATATATATATATATATACATAAACATATATGGTACACTAAAAAGTACAAATATGACCAAGAGTTATGGAATGTAAAATCAAGAGAATGCAAAACAAGAGAAATTGCTATAGAGAAGGAAGATTTCTTTGTGCTACAAATAGTACTTTAGGAAAAGAAGACAAACACTAGTGTTTGATGGATAGGAGATAGGTAGTGGAAAAAGTAGTAAGTAGCAAAGATATATATATGTTTTGTATCAAAGTTTTCTTCATCAAGGTACGAAAGATGAATATTTGCACTAAAGAATGAAAAAGCACTGAAGAAAGACTACTTAACGTGGGGTCTCACGGATCCTTATGTATTTTATGTCCAAAAGGGTTGTAAGTCAAATATTATCTTTTATTTCAAATATATAAATTTATTTTATTTGTTGCGTCTGGAAACCGAGGGAAGAATTTTTAATACTACTAAATTTGTAAATGTACTCCATTTCTTAGCTAAGACCCCCCCCCCCCAAAAAAAAAAAAAAAGAAAACAGGTACTTCATTTCTATTAAAGTGGAATTTTCCTTCAAAAATATTTCTATCTCAACAAAAGGAAATATATCTAAGATCTGGCCCCCTTCAAACACAATTTAGGGAGAGCAAAAATTTGATCTAGAACATTACAAAAAAAATTTTGTACGCTTATAAAAGGAAATAAGTGGACATTAGAAGTAAGGGAGCAGATGTTCATTAACTAGAGGAGTGCCACTACCCTACCCCCTCCATTTATGTTTTGATAATAGTAATACAACTTATTTATTTACAAAAAGTAAAAAAAAAAAAAAAAGGAGTTGTTTGGATAGTGTTGATGTTCAATAAGTGTTGAAGTATAAAAAATACAAGTATGTTTCTTTTATCTTAAATTAAATGTTCACATCTGACTTGACATAAATATGTAAGATAGTATTGATCTTACTTATGTCACTACTCTACTATAATACTTAAGGTTCCTATAATGGTGGGACCAATGTGATAGTGGATTCATATTTCTCAAATCAAGGAAATTATTGATGGAAGAACAAATAAAAATTTTATTTAATTTAGAAAAATTAGAAAAATTAATATTTGTTTTGGAATAATTTAAAATAAAAATATAAATATACAATTTAAGATATAGGTATATGACACATAATATCATTTTTATTTTTTTTTTGGGTAAAACCTCTAGTAGTTAAGCAAGCCCTAATTTATTTTTAAAAGGAGAATATATATCACAGGGGAACTTAAGCCATCATCTTGCAATTTCTCTAGCCTACATAATTCTTGAATAGCAACTTATAGCATATTAAAATCTGACAGGACTGGAATTTGGTCTTTAACATGTTAATATGCCATAACCATTTTATAATAACATAATGGTTATAACATATCTCTCTCTTAAAGCCAAACACCACACATAGGAATAGAGATGTGACGTGTATGTTGAAAATGTAGAAGGCAATGAAGTGAAAGTAGAAATTGTATAAGCTTGATGAAAATTCTGAAAAGCTAATAATTTTTACTCATTAACTAAATGTTGTATACAAAGGCTATATATATGCAAAATATGGATGTAAAAAAAAATTACAAACTACATTAAATAGATATTTGTAAATACACTATAGTTGAGATCTAGCTGGAAAAAAAAAAAGGCTAAGATAAAAAAAAATACAAAACTAATTTTAGAGGGAAAGGTAGTTAGAAAAGCTATTGAAGATCAAGTGATGCTTTAATACGCTTGCTAACTCTCTGGGATCTCCAAGTGATGGTTGCGACTGCTTTTGCTATGAATCTTTAACTAGATATTGCACACAATAACCCTAATAAATTAAAAGAGCTTATGACGGAAATCTAAGAGCTCTTGATGCATTATTAATATACTGATGTTTCCTTTCTGCTCTGCATTTTGTTGAGTATAAAGATAAGAAGTTTGATGAATTATTCCTTAGATTGATAGAAAACTTTCAATTGAAATTTAAGACCATTATCTAATCTCAAAGTCTTTAACTTTTGTCCCCCTATCAAATTGTGTTTCAACATAAGCAATAAAGTTTTGGATCAAATCTCCAACTTCAAACTTTTGTTCAACCAAGAAAACCCAAGCAAACCTATTGTGATCATCTACTATGGTGAGGAAGTATTTATTGTTGGGGATATACCCTAGAGTCAATTTGTACTTATACTATTGTCGTTATGTTTTATATAATAATATGAGGCTTTCCTTTCCATGAATAGTGCATTTTGTTTTGTGGTCATCAAGTACGTGACTTGATAGTAAAACCCAACAATGAATACAATGACTATTCTAAATCTGTCCCTGATCGTTTATTATTATTGGAATAATAATAAATTAAGATTAGTATGTTTATGACTGGATGGTTATGTTTTACTGGTCATGGATATTTGTGATATCAAGTCAAAACATAAATAAATGTTAGAGAACATTGTATTGGATATGACCCACTGTGAGAGTACTTCATGGAACATGTCATAAGTACTTTCTAGCCATAATAATATTAAAAGTCCTTAGACCTAAATTCATCATAGTTTCCTACTTGATAAATTATATATTTTGACATTGTCTAAAGTTGTCTTTAACTAGATAATAAATTAGACTACTGTTGGATATAGAATAAATTGAGAAGAGGAATATGATTGATTGTGAAGGAATTTGTCCCTCTCAATTATGGGAGAGATATCCATGGGTCCCTTGATAAGTTAGACTGTTAAAATGCATGGCCGTGCTCAATTATATCAATCTAAGATATTGATATCATTTGTTTGAACAGTCTATTATGAAATCAAGAAATAATTGATTGAGCTTAATAAGGATGACATGCTCCATGCCTTATGCTTAATCTGGATATCATGTGACAAAAGGACTAAATATAAAATTATGGTTTGGTTCAAAAAAGAGATCACCGATCTTCATTTAACCTGAATAGTTATAATGTTTTGCTAGAAACTGCTTATAACTTGTGGGCCATTTTAAATATGATTTGGGCACACTGCTAGTGTTAAATGAACCTATAGGGTCACACAATAAGCGAACTTATTAGGTTATTTTCTGGTAACCAGATTCGATGAATCTGGAAACATGTCTAAGTTAATCAAACTTAGAAAATCTACCAGATACAATGAATCTGGAAATATGTCCACATTCGATGTATCTGAATGATGTCCAGATTATAAGAATCTGACTCGGTAAATTAATTGGTTAAATTACCGAGATAATGATAGAATCTCATCGTATCAATTTTAATTTAATTTGAATTAAAATTAAAATACGATGAGATATTATTAGGGTTGGACTCTAAGAGGTTTGGAGTGGGTTTTTAAGAAAAACCCTAGCCGTCTTCTTGGGTGTGCCAATTCTGTTGTAAAATTCGTGCATTCATCCACCAGAAAAATAAGCCTCTCAAAAACCCTAGGCGCTAGCACTCCCCGGGTGATGAGTGAGTTTGCGATGTGTATCCGATAGAGGACGTTTGCACAACTGCAGCGTCTGGTGATCGTTCGAGTTGCACGCACAACAGCACAATCGGAACTGAAGGATATCGATTACACATAACAGAGGTAAATCTGCAAACCTACAATCTTCTTAATCATTTACTTGGATCATCGGAATGGATTCGTGGATATTTTTCGCGTTTAGGAGTCCACGAATTCTAACAGATGACCATAAATGATAGCAGTATTAAAAGGTCCCCAAATATCAGCAGGAATCAAATAGAAAATTGAACTTAATATGCCATTACGCAAAGGGAATAACGTCTTATATTTTTTTTGTAAGAGGACAGATAGAACAAAATACATCGAAGATGGAAAACTAATATGAGAATTTGATTTATGTAGCTTTGATAGACTTCTAAAAGAATGATGACCTAGTCTAAAATGCCAAAGCAAAGGTTGATCATTGAGGCTTCCATTGTAAAGCACACAAGCAGTAGATGAAGGAAACATTGGTTGAGGAAGATCAAAGTAATATAGTCTCAAGGATTCTCTAGCTGATCCAATCATCTATCTACGGAGCAAGAATTCTGCTTCTAGATGATAGTACATTTAAGTTGCTGAATAAGTTTGCTCAATGAGATGAAATTAAAGGAAAACATAGGAACAAAGAGAATAGCATAAATAGTAATGAAAGAACTTAATCTCACTATGCCTGTGTGCGTGACTTTACATTATTGGTGGGCAACTTAACACAAACAGTTTGTACAGGATAAGTAGTAAAGTATTCCATATTACGACATATATGATCTATAGCAACTAAACATAAAATCTAGTTTGAATAATGAATACCTATGCATTAAGCTGATTGAGAAAGGATTGAAAAATCACCTATCAAGATTGTAGACTGATTAACTAAGGGAGTGGAGTAAATAATATTGGAATTATGTGTAATATAATATGATTAAATCAGGTTTAGCAAATGTTGATACTATTCTTGTGTGTCAAAATTTGAAGTAATTGAATCAGTAGAATAAGTGCTTGCAACTTGATTACCAGTAATAGAAATTCTAACTTGAGTATTCATTTTGAGTTGAGTCACTACATTGTTCATATCAACCATAACATTTGCTTGATGCATGAAACCACTTTGATTTTTTTGTTGTTTTCAGCCTTATAGCCAAGAGAAATTGCATGCTTCTTGTAACATCCATCTATAGTGTGCAGTTACATTCCACAAAAATGCATTGCAATAAGTTTTTGTTCTAATTATTGAACTTCTTAAAATTCTAATTCACTTGATTGCTAGAAATGGCCATATTTCTTCTATTTATGTTCCTATTAAGCATTCTTGACTAATCATTCATGTATCTTCCACTAAACAATCAAGATTGATCAAACATAGAATTTTAATAGCAAACATTTGGAGAGTAATGGATATTGACATATTAGGATGTGTAGCACTGTAATTAACTGATCTCTCATGTGTGGAAACCATGGAAAAGGCTTGGTTTATAGTAGGAAAAGGTTGTGTCTAAAGTAGGTGTAATTTGATTCCATTGAACTCCTCTCTAAGGACTTTTATAAAATGAGTGACAAATTCTGCATCATTAGTGGCTTTAATTGCTAGGAGTGTAGGGCAATGACTTTTAGGCTCACATCTATAGTCAGGAAGAAGCCACAAATTCAATAATTCTTCCCAGAGGATCCTTAGATTAGTGCAGTATTCATTCACCATGGATGAACCTTATTTCAAATTATAGATATCCTCTTGTAAATAAGAAATTCTACCCAAAAAAAAAAAAAACCTCTTAAGAAAATCTCTCACAAATAATTTTCCAAACATCACAAGCCGTATCAATCTAAATCACATTTTGAGCAATTGAAAGAGAAAAAACATTTAGAGTCCATGACGATGCAACATTTCTCAAGTTGCATAAGTTTAATTTGCCTGATCTAGAGCCTTAATCATTCTATTAACAAAAACTGAGCATGTACTTTAAAATTAAAACCATTCTCATGTCTCTACACCATTGGTGAGAACTCTTCTCATTTAAGGTTGGTTGAACTAGTAGCGACAAGGGATTTTCACTTGGATAAAGGTAATAAGAACTAGAAGCTGATATTTTAGAATTTTCCATATAGTTAATTGTAAATCAAGTAAATTAAATTCTATTTGTTAACAGTGCAGCAAAGGAAAACACAGATAAATCAAAAAGAAATAAGAGGATTTGGAGCTAAAGGGAAGAGATCAACTGATCAAAGTGATCAAAAGTTAAAAAGAGAGAAAACTCCTTAATTAGAGAAGTTTAACTTAAAAGAGAACAACTAGAAAAGGCAGTGATTCTTCATCTAATCATTCAATTTTTCATTTGATCAATCTCTAGATCACCTAGTGATCAAACAATTAATTTATCCTTTCTTTAAGGAACAAATGTAAAGCTCTGATATCATGTTGAAACTGCAAAAAGCAATGAAGAAAAAGTAGAAAGTGAGTGTATAAGTCTGATGAAAATTCTGGAAAGATAATGATTAAATTGTTATTTCTTTAATCATACATAACTCGTGATCAGTGACAGATATTTGTGATGGCAAAAAAGCTGTCTCAAAGTTATGATGGCACAACGACAGGGAACAAAAGTGTGGAGATGCATTGATCATCCTTCGCAAATCCATTGCAATTTTACGACACATTAGAGATAACATATTTGTAGCGGTTCTGTGATAGCCATAAAATAACTGTCACAAATCCCTCTTAACTTAGTGAGACTGTTGCGATGGATTCTCATATTTAAAAAAAAGAGAAAAAAATAACATAAACTCTTGCTAATCCCTTGCATATTTGCTACGAATTTGCAACCGCTTATCCTATTAAAAAAAGTAAGAAGAAGAAATTCAAAATGCAATTCCATCACAAGAATTTGCGGTGGATCTATGATAGATTAAAAAAAAAAAAAAAAACACCGCAAAACTCTCTATAATTAGCAAGAGATTTGCGACAGATTGTCATATTTAAAAAAAGTATAAAAAGGAAAAATTGTACAAAAACTGTCGCTAATTTGTCACCAATTGGCTTTGAATTTGTGATGGCATATCATACTAAAAAATAGTGCGAAGAAATTTGTAAGTGAACTACTCACTATTCTGTCGCAACTATTTATGGATTTGTAATGGAAACCATCTAAAATCACTCGCAAAGTAGCGAGAGAGTTGCGATGGAATTACAAAGAGTAAAAAAGAAAAAATGTACATCAACTCCAGGTAATCCGTCTCACATTTGTTATAAATTTTCGACAAATAAGGGTTTAGTGTTTGGTCTAATATTGTAGGGTTTAACACTAGATGCCCATCGCAAAACTAACATTACATTGCGATGGTTTTTTTGAAATTTAGTTTCTTGAGTGATGGATTCTGCATAATAATAATAATAATAATAATAATAATAATAATAATAATAATAATAATAATAATAATAATAATAATAATAATAATAATAATAATAATAATAATAATAATAATAATAATAATAATAATAAAAAATAGATCCATCGCAAAGCCGTGTCTATTTGTGGCGGTGTTGTGACATATTTTTGAAAAACTAAAATTAAAAGGAATTGCCATTGCAATTTGAGAGGGTTTTATGACAGCATTTTATAATTGCATATTTCAACCAACATTAATTCATTTTAATAGCCATGTTGCATTTGGAATAAAAGATTGGCTATAAATATTCTATTTGGTGATTAATATTTTAATAAAATATTGAGTTATAAAATTGAATTTGTACCATGATTGGTATGTCTTATTGTATACTTAATTTGGTTTAGCTTGGTAACCTATATATCTATTTGAATTTAGATGTTCATTGCATTTTCTAGTTTATTTATATTTTAAATTAGTTTCTAAATCAAAAAAATAGTTTAAAGGTAAATACAAACCATTATTAACTCTTACATTATACTTAAAAAACCTAAATGAAATTATAAATTATACATATAAAAATATTATTGTATGCAATCATGCAATATTTGCTTGACTTATTACTATATAATGTAGATTATAGTGATAGATATGCCTTATATGTTTTTCTTAGGGTCAAATTGGGGGGAAAAAAATTTGAAAATTTGCATTTGCCATCGCAAATTCATCTCTAATTGCGATGGTTCCACAAGAGTTTTTCAATTTTAATTTTAATAAATTTTTTTACGTAGTTGCAATGATGTCGCTAAATAGCGACTGCTTTTTTTTTTTTTCTATTGATGTTCTTCTTTATTTTATGAAAAAAAGTTCTTATTTTTTTAATGTAACGGTCACTAATCCATCGGTTATTAGAGTTGGATTAGCGACTTGTATAATAAATACACGATTTTTTGTCTTTTTCTTGTTTGAGGTTGCGAATTTGATGCCAAATATGATAGATTAGAGGCACAATTTAAAACTCTCAAAAAAATAAGTTAGTAGAAAGGGTTGAGCGACAATGTTTTCCCGTTGTAGAAAAAAGGGCAAAACTTGTCCCTTTCATCCTCTCAATTGCCATCACTGACCTCTATTCTTCTCCATTCTTCTTTCATAGCCATCCTCACCTCCATTCTTCTCTTTTGTTTCATTATTCTTCTTCCATTTTTTGGCCTAAATCTGTTCCCTTCATCCCAATTTCCTTCACATTCTATCACCGCCATTGTTGCTATTTGGTCTATTCTGTCACTGCTGTCGTTGTTGTCATTGCTGCCGTTGTTGTCTTTTACCTGTTGCTGCCACTGTTGCTATTTGGTCTCTTTTGTCACTGCCGTTGTTTCTATTCAGTACAAGAATCTAATTAGGATTCATCCATTCAAATACAATTAAAGAAATTCATACAAATTTACAAGAGAAAATAAAGCGAAAGAAAAAAGAAGAACTTATAGACAAGCCCTTCTTCTTCTTCTTCTTCTTCCTAAATCTCCTTTAGATCAACACTCCAATCGTCTCCTTAGGCTTCTCTTTTGTAGTGGGTGCTTTACCTAGCTACCAGCCACCTCTTAGGCTTCATTATATTCTATTTATAGCCTCTCAATGCCCTAAAAATCATGTACGAATCAGAGCACAAGTTTCTGCTTGTGACACTGAGCGGTGCCGTTCAAGTTGACATGAGAGGTGCCATTCTCTTCTAGTATCTCTAACCCTAATACTCTAAAACCTAGTGGCGTTATTTTCCTTTATCTAGGTGGCATTGCTCATCTCCATCTGTGGTGACCTTTCTTATCTTTGTTAGCTCCTCTCATCCTTATTCTTTATCAGTCTATTCCTACATAAAACAAGGCAAAAAATGTGAGGGTGAATAGTCATTTGAGTTAAATTTTATAGCAAATAGAGTACAATTCATACAAAAAATATATACAAGATGAGTACTCATAACTCCCTCACACTTGAACCTTTGTGATAGAAGTTTAATTCATCACTATTTTTCTAGTTATTTGAGGCTAATTTAAGATACTTTTGATGTAATAACTAAGCATATTCCTTGCTATTTAATATTTTGTTTGCGGAAAGTGTTTTGGATCAATTTGTGCAGGATTCAAGAGATTTTGAACAAAAAGTGAAAAGCACCAGGTCCACTCTAGAAAAATAGAGCACAAGTGAGGGGCAAACCGGAATGCACCTATCGCTGAGTGGGTCGAAGTGACCTGGCACCAGGTCCGGTCTGTACAATGGAGAATTTTATGCACGAATTTGATATCTTTCAAAGGATTTTGGTATTTTATGAATTTTACGATATCAAATTAAGAGACTTATCATAGATACGATTACATTAAGTAGTGGATTTTAAAACTCTTGCAAAACTGACAAAAATTCCTATCATTGCATAGATGGATTAATCTTCATCAAATGCTCCCAATTAACCCCTAACTTTCTTCTCAACCCACTTCAATTTAATTAACCTTTTCTTTAAAATATTAATATTTCAATTAACCAATTGTAATAGATTCAAAACAATATTGATAAGCTTATCAAGGCATCACCAACATCAAGTTAGAATAAATTCAAAAAACTTGCAAACATAAGAAACTTGAATCATGCAATTCCCTATCAATCCTAATTAAGTTCAAAAACTCACAACTTAAATCAAAATAAATAGATACTACTAGAAAATTAATCTATAGATAAGACATGAAAAGTAAATCCATAGTTATCATTCCTAACTATTCAATTATACAAGTTAAACATGTTGATCAAGTATAAAAACCCAACACAATTGATAAGAAAAGAAATCTAGAATCACACAAATACTCAAAAGGTAATCTTATGATCAAAGATATAATCTTTAATTCAATAATCTCAAAGTCTCAAAATCAATACTCAAAACAAGACTTAAAATAAGATAGAATCTTAATTTTCTTGAACATAATATATATATATATATATATATATATATATATATATATATAATCAGAAACAAGAAAGAAACAAAGAAAAGTTTGAATGGTAAAATTTGGTGAGCTCCTAATCTCAAGTTCTTCTTGCCTCCGAACTTCTTTCCCTTTCTTGAAGCCTTTTTATCCTAAAAAGATGAAAGAATTATAATAAGTAATGAATTGTTGGAGTATGTTCTAAATTTTGATGTCTTCTATGTTTATATAGAGTCTCCAAACCATCCTTGATTGGATTTGGTTAGTTTAAACTACATTTGAACTTGTTTAAGACTTTCTAAAACGTTCAGGGACGTTGCACGGCTTGTATCCACGGGCATGTAGTTTAGTCGTGCATAAAATTTTTCCAAAATCTCTCGATGGTGACACGGGCAAGGACACGGCTATGCACCTAGTCGTGCACATGCACAAGCTAATCATGGCCGTGCACTTGTCTATGCATTTAGCAAAGCATCAATTTCCTTCAATTTTGCAATCTTCAAGAAACAAACAAAAGTACTCTATTATGCACACCTAGATGCATGACGATGCACACTCTGCATGCCCCTTCATTTTTACTTCACTCAAAAGAATGTAACTAGTTTCAGGCACTTGCATCTCATTTATTTTAATCCTATTTACTTAAACCCAAATTTAGGACTAGTTTAGACAATGTTTTCAACCAAAATTCGCACATATACCAAACTCATACTTCAGCACATCACTTATATCAATCTTTCAAAGTTAAAAGTTTCATACTTCTGATAAGAAATAAAGAAGGTTAAACTAAATTCTCTCAAGATTTAGGTATCTTCAACCTAATTTAAAAGTTTAACAAAAATCAACCCAACCAAATAAGCATCAAATCATTTTTCAAAGCCAAAAGAAAAGAATTAGCTCCACCAATTTATTTTTAAAAGCTCAAAAAAATTTCCCAATAAATTTGCCAAATTTCAAACAATATGTTGAAAAGAAGAATTTCAATTCTACGCCCCAGACTTAAACCAGACATTAACAACAATGGACGAAAATAAAATATTAGAGTACAACAAGAGACCAAAAAGATAAAACAAGTAAAGAAAATCAATACTTCTAAAAAGAATGTGTGTATGCAATTATATAATTGCCTAATCCCCCATTAAACTTTTTCAAAAATTGAGGTAAAAACCTCAAGAAAAGAAATTGCAATTCCTACCTAAATTGTACATTATCCTTAATGGATAAAAATAGAATAATAAAGTATAACCACGAAGGATTAAGTAAATAAAAGGGGAGGAAAAACAAAAACTTCCCAAGAACAATGTAGCTCCATGATTGTCAAATTCCAATGATTAAATAATCTCCTAGAACTTGTAACAATTAATGTCCATAAGAGAAGCTTCAAGGCTGGACAATAAAAATGTTAGAATTCAAAGTTCATGTCCAAATAAAAGAGTCCTTTAACAAAAATAATAAAAAGAAAAAGAACTAGCTAAATAAACCTAACCTAGACACGACGATCTCATGAAAAACAAAGAAAACCAAGATACATGAAAATCTAACCTAGGAAAAGAAAAAAAAAATGAAGACATATAAAAGAAACTAAGACTCAAACAAAGACAAGAGATGAAAGATCAGAAAACCATCAATGTTTTTGCATGAAAAAGGAATAAGGCGTTCACCAGATATTGCACATGCATGCACAAACTTGTACAATTTGCAGAAGAAACTTGTTTTGCCTTGCACGACATATTGCATAAATCTACTATAGCTTTGAAATTTAGTTTTTTGAAAACACTATGAGGTTGCATGGCTGTTCAATATGGCATAGCTTGACGCATGGCCGTGCCACTAGCTCTGCAACTATACTGGAAAATTTTCAAAACATTTTTAAAACACAACTTGTGACTTGCAAAATATTTTTTCCAATTCTGATATTTTATGGTTTGTGAAAATTTGTTTTCCTTTACAAAAAAAAAAAAAACACTAATAACAAAGACTCTAACAAAATACAAAGATGTAATTGAATCACTTATTGATGACACAAATAACAAAAGGAAAGAAAGGCTCCCTTGGATGGGCAATCCTTCAAGTGTATGCCCAATTTACACTCACATGGGGCGCCAATTTCAGGGAACTTAAAATTTGATTGAAGTATCTCCAGCGCTATGAGCTACTTCTTCACAAATCCTTGTCTCCTTGGGATCAAAATTAAACATATAATGGATTGTACTTGTTAGTCTCCTCTTACCACTCCAATGCATACACCAAGATGGACAAATCTCCAAAATAAACAAGAACTAAATTTAGAAAGAAAACAAAAAAAAAAAAAAATCAAAACACAAGAAGAAAAAGAAAAAGAAAAACATAACACTAAAAGAATTCACCAAGTATAACTACAACATGAATCATTCCAAGATCATGATAAGAAGATGAGTTCCCTGACAACGGCACAATTTTTGTTCTGGGGAAATTACGACATTTAAAAATAGGGTGGTCATTTAACTACAGTCGTCATATACAAAACAAAAAGAAATTTATAAGTACTTCCCCCTAAAATATAGCATAGTATAGCAGTGAGTAGGGTGTCAAACCCACAAGGAACTTAAGAGAAGTATATTCTTATATTCTCTTCTTATCTTGAACTTATGAACAACTATTAAATAATTAACTTGAATTAATCTTATAATGTCTTAAATGTCTTAAACATAAAGTAAATAAGGGAAATCAAATTAGAAATTAACTAATTCAAAACATAAAAGAAATAGAAAAGTAACAAAACAAAATAGGAAAACAAATCAAGGCCAATTAGGAAACCACTTGTTTTAGGAACATGCTTTGAGATCAAATTAGGAAACTCATCATAGATATGATTACATTGAGTAGTGGATTTTAGAACACTTGTAAAACTACCAAAAATTTCTATTCTTGCATAAATGAATTAATCTTCATCAAACGCTCCCAATTAACCCCTAACCTTCTTCTCAGTCTACTTCAATTTAATTATCATTTTCTTAAAGACATTAATACTTCAATTAACCAATTGTTTTAGATTGAAAACAAGATTGATACACATATCAAGGTATCACCAATATCAAGTTAGAATAAATATCAAAAACTTGCAAATATAAGTAACTTAAATCATATAATTCGCTATCAATCCTAATTAAGTCCAAAAACTTGCAACTTGATCAAAATAAATAGATGCTGCTAGAAAATTAATCTAGAGATAAACCATGACAAGTAAATCAATAGTTTATATTCCTAGTTATTCAATTATGCAAGTTAAATATGTTGATCAAGCAAAAAAACTCAACAGAATTGATAAGAAAAGAAATCTGAAATCACACAAATACTCAAGAGCTAATCTTATTATCAAAGATATAATCTTTAATTCAATAATATCAAAGTTTCAAAATCAATACTTAAGAATAAGATAGAATCTTAATTGTCTTGAACATAAAAACATAAAAACATAAAACAAAATACAATAAGAAATAAGAAAGAAATAAGGGAATGTTGGAATGATAAAACTTTGTGATCTCTCTCAAGTTCTTATTGCCTCCAAACTCCTTACCCTCTCTTGAAACCTATTTTGCCCAAAAAGATGAAAGACTTACAACATGCAATGAATTGTTAGAGTATGTTCTGAATTTGGATGTCCTCCAACTTTATATAGAGTTTCTAAACAGTCATTGATTGGATTTTGGAAGTTTAAACTACCTTTGAACTTGTATAGTACTTTTTAAAATGTTCAGGGATGTTGCACGGCCTATATGCACAGGCATGTTGCTTGGTCGTGCATAAAATCTATCCAAAATCTCTCAATTGTGACACAAACAACAGCACAACCGTGCACCTGGTCGTGCACATGCATGAGCACATACATGGCCATGAACTTAGTTGTGCATTTAGTTGAGCATCAATTTCCTCTAATTTCACAAACTTTTAGGAGTAAACAAAAGTGCTTTATTATGCATACCCAGATGCACGTGCATTTGGCTGTACATGCTTTTTCTGCCTATACATCTGGCCATGCATATTCTTTTCACTTCCAACAACTCCAAATTGCTCCCAACTCTTCCCAATTCATTTAGCAATCATCTTTAACTCAAAATTCAATCATTTAAGCTCTTGTTTTACTCATTTTCAGCACATAAGCTAAAAACACATAAATACACAAAATGAGTAGAAATCAAAGAAAATGACACAAAAGATCATGCAAAAGCCAAGTAAATAAGTTGTCAAAATATGATAATTTCATGTCTAACAATGATATACTTAATCATATCTTGATTGATTTTGTAGATTATAGCCTGGTTGATTCTTAATTGATTTTGACATTTTCTGTGTTTTTCTTCTCCATAAGTATACTAATTATTTGTGAAGCTATGAAAACATAACGGAAGCCATGCAAACTCCAAACAGTGGTGGAAAACAAAACACAAAAAACAGTGGAAGGAAGGAAAAATCAATACCTCTATGCTTTGTTATGCTCTTTGGTCGTGAAGAAGACGATTGGACTACAGGAATAGCTTCTCCTCGTGTTGATGTTTTCGGGACTGTTGATGCTTCCGGTTTAAATCCCACGATTCTCCTACTCCTCCGTGGTAAAGCTCTTGCTTCTCAGAATATTCCACCGCCCAATATATGTTGGTGACACAACTCAGGTGAAGAAGGTCAAGTTTTCTCGATCCTTTTCTATTAATTAGCAAAATCAAGAAGACAAAAGAAAAAGGAAATGAACAAGAGAGAGAGAGAGAGAGAGAAGAGCAAGAACAAGGCTTCTGGGAGTTTTTTTTTTCTCTTCACAGACGTAAGTTTCTGTGATGATAGAAAACTACACGGTCTCTTATCCTGATAACATAACACTGGAGTTTTGATATTTCAAAACACCCGGAAGTTATCAATAGAAGACGTTTTTGTTTTTGTTTTTTTATAAAACTCTTCTATCCATGAATTTAACAAAAAAAAAAAAAAAAACCTTTAGGTCCAAGCTATTGGGCCATTAATATTATTTATTATTTTTCTTGGACCTAATGAGTCCAAATTAATAAACATTAACTATTTATTTTTTGGACCTATAAAATTAACCCAATAAATAATTAATCAGTCCAAATAAACCAAAATAATTACTCAAGCTTTCTATCTAGTTTAGGCTCAGGTTAATTTTCTAATCATTCAATCTGGGCTTAGGCCTTGAATAATTAACTAACCAATTAACTAGATAATAATTTTAATTTAATTTCTCTCGTTCTTTTATTTTATTCCAGTCCAACGATAAATTAGACTTCCTAAATAAAATAAAATCCTTTTTAACTGAGATTATTTTCTCGACCCAAAATTAATTAGGACTTACGGGCTATTCCAAAGACCAAAAAGACACATCACCTTGGCTACTAAAATGGCCAAAATACCCCTAATATATAAATAATTATATTTTACATTTTAAATATTTTCTAATATCACTATAAGAAAATATTGACCCCAAGGATATTGCTATTTTAGCTATGTCTTCGACATATAGGTGAAATGACTAAAATATTCCTCTATATATCACCGTGCATTTAGAGAGAAAAAAGTGTACTAATACTTCTCTAAGAGATATCTACCATCCGTAGGCTTCTAGTCCAATGATTCATGACCTCTTGGAATATTTTTGCTTTCCAAGGGAGCTACTCTAAAGCAAATATCCAAGTTATGTTCCCCAAGGCCCTAGATAATTAGATCATTCGGACAACCACAAGGGGTGATATAGTATAGAGTTATCTTGTACAAGTCTATCTTAACTAAATAGTTACATATACCCAACATACAAGTATATTGGTCCTCCTAAAGAACCTCAATTATAATATATCAAAGCATACGCTTCTAGCTTCGTCAGACCACCAAGTCATACTCAAGTTGTAGAGTACAAGTCCATATTGTACCACTAGTAGTCTAGGTTTCTACCACATAATACTTTTAGAAACCACTACTATAGGTCCAGTTCTATGTATTTGAAATACGTTTGTATTATGAAATGAGAAGACTACTCATTGGCTAAAGGTAAACCATTCTATAATTAGAATTTATAACACCATAACCTTACCATGATGAGATTCTCATTCTCATCATATGGTTAAGAACGATAGTTTATGTATTAAGTAACCCATGATCTAAACATTACTGTGAAAGACCTCTATTCACATGTACTATTTACTTAAACACATTAGGTCTTTTCCAATAAAAAATGTGCACGAAAATAAAGAATAATTCACAAATAATTTCTGAGAATAAAACTTTTATTAATACAAGTGACAATTCCATCAAAAACCTAGTCTAAGAGGGCATACATCCTAACATTTTGCAAGTTTTGATTTTCATGTTGTTAAGAATAAGTTAATACTAACTATATTCTTTTTCACATGTGTGCTTTTCTTTTCTATAGGTATTTTTCTATTGATAATACCCATGAGTGATGGGTAATCATTCCTCTTGAGTGATGGGTGGTCACTTCCCGTAGGTAATAGGTGAT
Source organism: Voacanga thouarsii (assembly GCA_026120185.1). NCBI lineage: Eukaryota > Viridiplantae > Streptophyta > Magnoliopsida > Gentianales > Apocynaceae > Voacanga > Voacanga thouarsii. The sequence goes on from JANUWF010001150.1 coordinate 398,251, forward strand.
TACTTTAAGTTAGATTTATGTTACATATCATTGATTACTCTATTCTTGCTATATATATTATATGATTGTTAAATCTTGGTATAGCCTAGTGCTTGGAAAATGGTCAATTTATAGGGGAGATGCTGTCAAAATTTTTTCAAAAATTGAGAATCTTGTATTGCTTTATAGCTTGTGAATCCAAAACATGGTTAGCATAATATAAAAGAAATGATCAATAAATGAAAAATGCATTTTTTTTTTGGGGGTCTACACTTATGTCTTTTGTTTATGTGCGTTTGAGGAAATTTCGCAATTTTAAGACTTCTGTTTCAACATTAAAATATTTGAGTAATGCGTAAATTTTGAGTGTATAAAAATCATAAAATTTAAATCCACCCCTTAATAAAGTTTGAATTAAAACATTAATCCTAAAATACACATATGAGCAAGTATACTCAAAGCATAGTATAGGGAATTAACGAGTATCGATCCTTAAAGGAACAAGTACACACTAATCATTTTTCATTCATTGTTTAACTGACCAGATAAAGTGATAAGATAATAAAAAGAAAAATAAAGAAATATATACAACTCAAGGATGTAGGAATATGCAATTTAGACAATTATCCTAGAACACATGATAATGAATCATTTAGCAACTATCTCAAGTAATCATCATCTTGACATCATGAAGGAATATAAAACAAAATTCAATCGTTTTCCAAGTCATGAATCTACTTATATAGACTCCATTTCTTTTCCAATCCATTGAATCACTCTTTTTTGATTAAATTAGTAGATTTCTCAATTAAACCAACATAACCATAAAATGCATTAAACTTGATTTCTCATAAACATGAAATTAGCTAATGACCCTATACTCTAGGTGAAATCAATTAATCTTTGATCACTTTAGTCTTTTAATCCTAACTTCATTTCTCAAGTCCATTAACATTTTACAAATATAAAATCAATACAATGAACTCCTACCATCGTTTCCCAAGTCAATTAGAAGAAAACGCATCAATAACCAATGATAACAAGTAATCAAACTCCAAGGATGATAGAAAATTGATCAAAAAAATAAATTAATACAAAACCATGAATCCTAAAATAATGTCAAATTGCAATGAAAACATTGAATACATCATTGTTTAAGAATAAGAAAACAAAGGTAAAAGAAAGAACTCATAGATAAGCATCTTTTTTCTCCCTTGAAGACTCTCTTGAACAACCCTTCTTGAATGGTGAATCTCCTCATTCTTTGAGTGATTTGCAACTTCGATTCTTAGATTCACTACTTTCTCTTATGTTTTCTTTGTTTTTTAAAGGCCTCTTTTATGCCAAAATTTGTTGGTTAAGGAGTCTTGGCCGAGTTGGATTCGAAAAATACCAAAATCTTTGGAAAGATACCAAATTTGTACACAGGATTTTTGTGTCCAAAGTGGATTTGGCGCCGGGTCCAGTCGATCCACCTGGTGCCAGGTGTGTTCTATTCTTTTCTTGGAAGCTACTAGGTTTTCACTATTTTTCCAAATTGGACCTGGCACCTGGTGCCTTAGCTGGACCTGGCCCCATGTGCATTATGGAAACTTCACATTTTTGCTTGAAATCAACTCAAATCTGTACAAATTTGACAAAAACACTTTCCACAAGAAAAATGTCAAATAAGAAGGAATATGCCTAGTTATTACATCAAAACCATCTCAACTTTATCTCAAAAACCTAGAAAAATAGTGATGATTTTAGCCCCTATCAAATACCCCCACACTTGAACTTTTGCTTGTCCTCAAGCAAAAACACTTGAGCCAAGAAAATTATCAAGAAAACACAAGCCTTTATTTTTCCACACATTTTGAAACACAACAAGGACTATAACTTCCCTTCAAACTTTAGATAAAACTCTTGCCATTCATCAAACCTTTTGAAAACAATTGCAACTTGAAGCATTTGATAAGACATCCCATAACTCTTGAAGTTAAATTAATCAACTTTATACCTTAGTCTAAGAAAATTATTTCACCCTTCAAGTAAGAACATCGATAACATGAATTAAACAAGTCAAGTAATCTACCAACTCAAGCATTATAAATTCAAAAATTGCACAACTCAAGTCATGATGTAAGGAAAGCATTCTAATTTTCTCTCTCAATTTTTTCAATGACTTAGGGAATTGATAGCCTCAAGTGCATAGATTTTTCTTGATACACCATATTGGCCCTCTATTAGTCATCACTCATCATTTTTTCAACCTCTTTCATCTCTTTTGCTCTTGGGAATTCATAGCCTCAAGAAAGTAGATTTCTCTTCACTATTCATATTGGCCCCCATAGTCAAGCAAAAACAATACTTTCTCAACTTCAAAGAGGAAACAACATCAACTTATTTTGCTCTAACTCACAATCAATGTTTTCCACAACTTTTTCCACTCAAAAATATTTTTTCCCCCACATTCCTTATCACAACTCAAAGTTAAACAAAGTTTAAACCCATAATACAAGAGTTAGCCAATAAATGTTCTCACATTCATAATATCCTCCATATTCAAATTAGATGAGTCAAATAACACTTAAACACTAATGCATAAATAAAATTAATCCAAATTCTCAAGTCTTGAAAAATATCCTATCCAATAAACCAATTTCATAAAAATTCACCAAATGAATGCAAAAAATTCATATCCAAGTAAGAAAAAGAATTACATCTTTGCTCAACAATGAAAACCACAAAAAAATTGGAAAAATTTCACACAAAAATAATATAAAAAATATCTTCAATACCTAAACTCTCCCCCCACACTTAAATGAGACATTGTCTTCAATGGAAAAAAATACAACAATGAAAGCAAAGCCAAGAAAACCAAAATAAATAAAGATGAAAAATAGAGAAAAGAAAATACTTTCATAATCATGTTCCATAAGCTTAAGTTAGCTCCAAAATCTCCAAACTTTCAAATTTTCAAATCTCCAAAATTTTCAACAAAAAAATTAGCTTTAAAAAAAATAGCATTTAGCTTGATACCAAGACAATTGAGACAAAAACTTCGATAAAGAATATCACCAAACCACTCCCTCATACTTAAACTGGACAATATCCTTATTGGTTAAAAATTAACAAATTAAAGCATCTCCAAAGGGACCAAAAAGGATAAAGAAAGTAGAAAGTTAAGCAATACTCTTCAGGTGCAATAAGCTCCAATAGATATCTAAGCTGAAAATAGAGAAAATGGCTAGTCTAAGCAGACTTTATTCCTACCTACAAAAGAAAACACAAATAAAAGAACAAACAAAATAACAACAAAATAAAGACACATCTAAATAAATAAAAAAAAACCAACTAAAGAAAAATAAAAATCCTAACAAAGCAAGTAAAAACACGACACACTCCCCCATACTAGAGATGGAAAATATCTTCCTCATGTTGGGAAAATAACACCTAACAACTCTAAACACAAAACAAAGATGCATACTATTTTCATCCATTATACTTCCTCATCAAACCTTTGGAAAAGATATGTATATGCATTGAAAAATGTAGGTATGAAGAATGTAGAAATAAGATAGGGTTTTAAAAAATGGAGGGTTTATGGAAACTAGTTGTTGCAATGAATGTACATGCATGACCCCCCATTCGTAACACTTTTTTAGACATACAAATCAAGTTTCCAACACAAAGAGGTAAATTATGTCTAAAAAGTGTGTAAACATGAGAATCATCACTTGTCCCTTCAAAAGATTTGTCACAATTGAAATTCCCATTTGAACCTAGTAGTATAGATTTTAAAGATGGGATAAAAAAATCCTTACTTTTCAACCTACCTACAAATACCAAATTACCTTCCTGAAATTGATGTGAAGGGTAGAATTTGTCAATATCCTGTAAGGACGTCTTATGATGAATCATGAATAAATCTAACTCCTTCAGACATGTTAAACTCCATACATCATCATTTAGACCATTGTCCTTCAAGAATAGAGAGGAACTTAAGAAATCATGTGACAAAAAGAGATTAGAATTATTAGCACATAAAGGAGAATCCAATACCTCCCTTTCCACATTTGGCAATTGTTCCTCATATCCACTTGCCTTTCCTTAGGGATTCTCTTGTTCAAGTGTATGGGTCGTTAGGGCATCTTCGACTAACTTGGCTAGTTGTGTTTTTGTAGAGCTTATTTGTTGGAATGCTTTTGCATGCCACTTAACAAATAAATTTGTATTGGTGACAAAAGAATGCATTGAGGCTTCAAGTGACATCTCACAAAAAGCGTTAATCCGAGCTTGAAAATTTGCCAAATTCTCATCATTGTAGTTCATTTTATCTTGTGCCCAAAAGTAATTGCTCATAATGATGTCAATCTCGTGCTCAAAGAAAAATAAAAATCAAATCGAAAATAAAAATAAAAACAAACAAAAATAATAGGAAAACAAAGAAAAGAAAAAAATAAAAAGGGAAAAATAAATAATAGAAAAATAAAGAAAAGAAAAACATGCACATTAGATATATTCACAAACTACCTAAATACAAAAGTTAGTGGTATTTACAAGTACAACATGAACTAAGCTAGCCAAGTAAGTCACACAATGTTACAAACAACAAGATATAGCACCTAGTTACACAAAGAACATATATGCATATTTACAAATAGACATATAGATATATAAATATATAAATATGGTTAAATCAATAAAATCTAATCTTTCATGATGTTGTTCCACGGCAACGGCGCCGAAAATTTGATACGTAAATTTTTTGTGTATAAAAATTATCAATTTTAAATCCATCTCTTAGTTAAGTTTTAATTAAAATATTAATCTCAAAATACACATATGAGCAAGTATACTCATCGCAAGCATAGTATAGGGAATTAACGAGTATCGATCCTCAAAGGAATAAGTACACACTAATCACTTTTCATTCATTGTTTAAACGACCAAATAAAGTGATAAGATATTAAAAATAAAAATAAAGAAATATATACAACTCAAGGATGTAGGAATATGTAATTTAGACAATTATCCTAGAATACATGATAATGAATCATTTAGCGACTATCTCAAGTAATCATCATCTTGGCATCATGAAGAAATATAAAGTAAAATTCAATTGTTTTCCAAAGTCATGAATCTACTTATATAGACTCCATTTCTTTCCCAATCCATATAATCACTATCTGTTGATTAAATTAGTAGATTTCTCAATTAAACCAACATAACCATAAAATGCATTAAACTCGATTCCTCATAAACATGAAATTAGCTAATAGCCCTATGCTCTAGGCGAAATTAACTAATCTTTGATTATTTTAGTTTTTTAATCTTTACTTCATTTCCCAAGTCCATTAAGATTTGACAAATATTAAATTAATGCAATGAACTCCTAACATCGTTTCCTAAGTCTATTAGAAGAATAACAAGTAATCAAACACCAAGGATGATAGAAAATTAATCAAATAACTAAATTAATACAAAATCATGAATCCCAAAATAATGTAAAATTACAATGAAAATATTAAATACATCATTGTTTAAGAACAAGAAAATAAAGGTAAAAAAAAGAACTCATAGAGAAGCCTCCTTCTTCCTCGTTGAAGACTCTCTTAAACAACCCTCCTTGAATAGTGAATCTCCTCCTTCTTTGAGTGATTTGAAATTTTGATTCTTAGATTTAGTACTTTCTCTTGTGTTTTTCTTATTTTTATAGGCCTCTTTGATGCCAAAATTTGCTGCTTAAGAAGTCTTGGCCGAGTAGGATTCGAAAAATACCAAAATTCTTTGGAAGATACCAAATTAGTGCACAGAATTTTCGTATCTAAAGTGAACCTGGTGCCAAGTCCAATCGACCCACTGGGTGCCAGGTATGTTCTGTTCTTTTCCTAGAAGCTACTCTATTTTCATTATTTTTCCAAATTGGACCTAGCGCCTGGTACCTTAGTTGGACTTGGCGCCAGGTGCATTGTGGAAACTTGACCTTTTTGCTCAAAATCAACTCAAATCTATTCAAATTTGTTAAAAATACTTTCTACAAGTAAAATATCAAATAAAGAAAGAATATTCCAAGTTATTACATAAAAAGTATCTTCATTTAATATTAAATAATTAGGAAAATAATGATGATTTTAGCCTCTATCACTGAGCATGGATAGTCTTCCCAAGGCGATGATAGTGATCAGCATTCCCCTTCTTATCATACACTATTACTAAGACAAGCACCATGCCTCTTAGTACCTCATACAATCTTTGATACACTTTCACAGATGGGAGGTGCTTTTCCAATGGATCTTGCTACTTCTACTTCACAGTAGATAGGATAACAGGTCACAGATCCTCGGCCTTTGATTGTTCCTCGAGGAAAGAGTTAAGCAGTTCAAAATTATTTAATGATCTCTATTTTTTCGTACATATTCTTTTATAACCATATAATTTTATTTTTTTTATCATTTAAAATAGGTTTGCTGGTTCTAACAAATGTGTAAGAGAGATTCCAAGCATATTCAAGAGACAGTTTGATGGCCTGTACCCTACATACTCTCATATACCAAGACACATGCAAGACATGTGGTTCGATGAGTGGGGAGTATGTTTTCTTTTTTTCTCTTGCAAATTTAATCTCATTTATATGTTATTGAAACTTAATTAAATAGTGATATTTATTGTATTTTCATAAATTATTTGGGCTCTTGAGCATAGTTCCTAGATATGGAGAAATTAGGAAAAGAAATAGTTGAGTAGATTTTCCAATGCTTTGCACAGGACTTGGAGAACCACACTTACTACTTCTTATTTGACTTGAATCGATCTAGGTCATTGGGCACAGATGGCCTAGTATTGCTAAGCCCCTAAATATCAGCGGATCGTGCATTCTGCTAAAGGAATTGGTCTTGTGGCGATGTTAATGACATGGGAAGGTTATTTCCTTTACAGAGCATAAAAAGTACATGGTAAATTAGATTGTTTCAATTTTTATACAGTTGTATTTGTTTCAGTATTCTTTACCTTATTTGAAATAATATTTTCTTTCATCAGTTCAATTGCAAAGGAGGCGACATGGGGATGCCTTCAAATATTTGGACATGTTCAAGAAACTGTGCATATTCCAAACGAGGGATGGATAGGGCCATTTCGTAGGCGAGCATCTATAGAAGATCTTGATAATGATAATTTATTCTTATATTGCTTATTATTATTATTCATTTAATTTTGATAAACTCATATTTGATTTCAAGAGGATGCCAATGCCATTAAAGTGTGTTATTCTCAAATGGAGTCTAGCGGCTCTATCAACTCCTTTGTCATGCCAAATAACAAGGCCATTCTTGTTGAGGTAGCTCGTTGATTCAATAGGGGATGTGTCTACGGGGTGGGATCAGAGGCAAGGCAAGTTAGGGAGTAGTTGCATTAGTCTCAACTACCAAGATCCTCTATTTTTGTACCTACTGACATTGATTAGATAGTTGAGGCTAGGGTTTAGCAGAGGATTCAAGAGGTTAAAGACCAATAGAAGAATTGAGAGGATAGGTACAAGCAGTGAGAGGAGAGGATTAGGAGGTAGGTTGAGGAGATTAAGAAGAGTGTTGAGGTGAGAGATACAAGCTTCACTTCTTGGATAACTGATGTGTTTGAGAAGATGGGAATCGCTATACCATAGTTGCCTTCAATTGAGTTTCATCCAACCAATGACGATGACGATGACGATCCATTTGTTTCCCTGCCTGATCATCATTCAAGTCCTAGTACAGTGTTTAATGGTCCTCTTCTTCCTCCTTTGGTTGGTGCTGCTACTCCTTTATCTGTATGATTGTATTCCTTATATTATTTATTTAGTACAATACTTTACTAATGTATGTATATATGTTTGGATTATTGTAATTATATTTTTCTATCCATATGATGGCTACAAAAGAAGCCATTACTAATGTGTTGCAAATAGTAAGAATGTAGTGACAGCTGTTACTATTTTTTAAAATTTAAAAAATGAAGACTATTGCAAATTGATTGCTATTTACAACGTATTAGCAATGGAATCTCTACGTGTCAGATAAATTAACACAAGCACTTAGTGAATGGAGAGTGACAAAACCATCACTACTTATGAGGGATATGCAATCGTGTTGTGACTAGAGTGTCGTAAATAGAGAGCAATTAGTGACGGTAGAAATTTTATTAAAAACAAGAAGTATAGTAAAACCATCGCTTTTTTGAGATGGATTAGTGATGGACTAATTGCATCTTAAATAAACTAATTAAAAGGATGTTACTAAATTGTCGCAATTTGCCATTTCAAAATCGTCACTACTTATGAGAAGGCTCGAGAAGAAGCCTTCACTAAAGTTTTGTAAATAGCGCGCATTTAGTGATGGATTAAATTTTCAATAAAATTAAAAAGAAAATTAATCGTAAAGTCATCGCTATTTTACAACAAATTGGCGATGGAAAAATTACATCTAAAATAATTTTTTTTAAAAAAACATCACTAAGTTGTTGCAATTTGCGAGCCCTTAGTGATGCTCCAGTCACTATTCCGTAGCAAATTTTCTCGCCTTTTTTGTTTGACTAGAAAAATTTTCCATCGCAAATATGTCACTCATTGTGACAAATTATTTTCTCGTTGTTGATAGCAATGAATGTTTTTGCAATGGGAATTTCCGTTGTAAAAATGTCTCTATTGTCCTTTTGCAACAGCTTTGGCCGTTGCTAATCTTGAGTTTTTTTTGTAGTGGAAATGCTGTATACAAAGGTTATATATACAAACTACAGACCACAAAAAAACTATTAACCATAATTAATAGATATTTACAAATACATTATAGCTGAGATCCAACTAGACAAAAACCAAAACTAAGGAAAACACACACACACACACACACACACACACACACACACACACAAGTAAAAGGTAGCTAGAAATGTTGTTTACGACCTAGTGACAGATTGATAATCCTTGCTTACTATTCGGGATGTCCAAGTGATGGTTGCTGTTGCTTTTACTATGAATCTTTATTAATGCACTCCAGGATATAATTTGATCGGGAATATTCTTATGAATAGTATATACTTAAAAAGAGTATTTCATAGTAGATCGAGATTTATACCCTCTCTTATGTTCGCTTGATCCATGAATGAACTCCACATAAATATAGTAGTGGACTATTTTATAAGATAGATCTAGTACACTCAGTATCACTACAAGAAAGGCAGGAATTAGTGAGGGATAAATTCCTCACTAACTCTATGAGGGATTAACGAGGGAATAGGGAGATAGGCACACCCATTGACTTTCCTTCGCTAATCCCAAGCTGATTAGCGACGGATCAGAGTTAAGAAAAGCCCTTCCTAATTAGCAAGGGAAAAGAAAATCCAAACCTAATCTGCCATAAATTTGATACAGATTTGCAACGAAAATTTGATTTTTACTTAAATTTTATTGTAAAATTTTAGCTTCAGATTTGCAACTAATGGTAGGTGTCCCAAGCTAATCCCACGCTAATTTGTAAGGGAATAGCGATAGAATTCTAAAAAAATCCCTTGCAAATTTTATGGGGATTAGGGTGGAAAAAGTAATTCTAAATTATAATAAAATAATAATCCCTAGCTAATCGCTCACAAGTTTGTGAGGGATTAGAATGCGATTATATACCGTTGCAATTCATTGGCTGATTTGAGATGGATTTGAGTTGCATTGGCGAGGGATAATTAGTATCCCTCTCTAATCTGTCACTGAAATTATCCGTCACAAATCTCTCACTAATTACCAAGGGATTTGCGAGGGATTCACCATTTTGGGGATTCTTAATTTTTTTCCTCACGATACTTTTGCGTGTAGTAAATTTTTTTATGTAATATCCTTACAAATACTAAATTCTTTATTATTTGTTGATTTGTAACCAATGCATATACACTCAATATATGTGTAATTATCATCGGCAATTTACAAAGTATAGATTATAATTAAATGATATGCATATATTATACCTCTGTACAAATTTGTCATGTATAGTATATAATACATTGGTCACTTTACACACACACACACACATGTATATATATGTATATGATACATCATATGATCAATGTAATGCAAATATGAACTGGAATTACTATGAAAGTTATGTGTACAATCGAAGTTCTATATATTACATTGTATTATATTTGATTTGGGTAATAAATACAATTTTTTGATTTTGGGATATGAAAGCACGCCAATACTAAATAAACCTCTCATATTAGTAAGCCTAACATAATCGATATTAATTAAACCTAAACAAACACCATGACTATTATTTAGAATTTTTCACTGGAGAAATATTTCATGCTATTAATTGGTAGATAATAAGGAAGTAGCTAAGTATTGATAGAAATAAATATATTTTCTTAGTAGAGTATTGTAAAAATTGAGAAAAATGGTATTTATCCATCGCTAATCGTTGCTATTCAACGACGGATTAGCGACGGAACATATATAGCAAGGGATTAGAGAGGGATCTACGAGGGATTCAAGATTTATATCTTAAAACCACGGGGACATTTTGAGCGGAATCTGAAATTCAAAAAATTCCTCGATAATCCCTTTCCAATACAACGCAAGTAGCGAGGGATTAGAGAGGTAGCTAAAATCTCTGTTGACAATAACCCTTGCTATTCCTTCATTGAAATAATCCCTCACTAATCACACATTATTTTGAGAGGGAACAACAACGGATTATATTTATTTTATTTTTTTATTTGTGTCACAAATCCCCCGTTAATAGCAAGGGATTAGTGATGGATTTTGTCCCTCGCAAAACCCAATGACTATAACACCCCGGTTCCTCTCCTCCCTTTCATTATATGCTTTCCCTTTTTCTCTGGCTCATCTACCAATTCCCTCCCATCCCGCCGGCAACCTTCCTTTCTCCTTACCTGAACTACCACCGAACCACCACCTAAGAGGAGCCGCAAATTGAAGTTGGACATTTCTCAGAGTTTTCCTGCACGGACTGCCACCGCAATGTCTCCTCTCCATTACTATCGCCGGACTTGGGCACTGGACCAGTCCCAGCCGCAATTGCCCTTCAAATCACTTTGTCCAACGCTATCTAACGCTGCATTAACCAGAGCACACCACCAGAGCCACTTGCTCAAGGTATGTTGAACCAATGCCACTAGGTTTACTAATTTTGTAAGATTGAAAATCCTGTGCTATGGAGCATGCTTGTGAGATGAAATGGGGATTGTGAATCATTCAAATTGCTATTGAGTGGAATTAAGCAATAGGTTAGCTGAATTTTAAAGTACTGATTGATAATTGTGACTACTACTTTCAGTTGATTAATTTGGATTCAGATTGGAGAATGTTATAAGTGCACTTGATTTTGGTTGAGTACTTTGGGTCTGTTTGTTTTACAATAGAAGTTTGCGCTAAAGAAATTGTTGAACTATGGTTAAATCTGTGGATTGATGGAACTGTTAATTGGTAAGGCTTAGTGTTGTAATCAGACAGAGAAATTACTTAGTGATTGATTTGGTGAGTTTTTTTTATTAGAGAATGGAGTTGGTTTTTGCTAATCTGAAAGGAGAAGTTTATATTTGCTATTTGAAATTGAGATTGGTTTGTGGTTTAATTTATTGGTTTTTGTTAATTTGATTCATTGGATTGTATTATGAAGTGTGCTATTGGATTGTAAAAGAAGAGGTATTGGGTGGATGAAATCAAGTTGTGCAAATTTGGAGGAATTGTGAATTAAAGAATTGTAGTGGTTTGTTGAAGTTACTTTGGTATTTTACAATGTGCATATTGATAGTTAAAAGGGCGAAAGGAAATTGTGTTAAATTTATGCAGAGTTGCATTTAGTAAAACTTTTTCATTCCTTTAACTTATTTAGCCCTATTTCTATTCATTTCTTTTCACCTTTTGCTACCTTTTCCTATCCTACCTTATTTCTTATGGCTCTTAAACACATAGCCACCAAGCTATCCTTAATGAGAAATAGAGGTAAGGCTTATTCATTCTACAAAACTTCCTTTGATCATAGTGTAAGATTTGTGACTAAAGAGAATAAGAAGTGGCTTAAAAAAAACCACATTGGAATTGTCTATATAGAAGACTGTTAATCTTTTAGTGGTTTAAAATTCCTAAAACTTCCTATGAATGCGACTTCTAGTTGTTGTTGTGCTAAGATGGAAAAGAGGAAATAAAATATCAGGATCTTAAAAGATTTTTGAAATTAATAGTAAGGTATAAGAAAGTTAAAATGGTTTGGGAATAGGACATTACAAAACCAATTAAAAGGGGTTACAATAATGACAAGACAAGAGAATTGGGCAACTAATTTGAATTAGCATTGCAGTGAGGTGCCCAAAGATGTTCAAGAAAAAAGAACCTTGACTTGAAATAATCATTAGTTTAGACTGTTAAGGGAGTTGGTGGGGATGTATACTAGTGAAACAATAGTATGATGTCCTTGGTATTCATTATTAAGAGTTGGTGGTTGAGTAACTATCATCATTTCATATTAAAGTATGCAACATAAACATAGTTATAATTGATAGAGAAGATTGGAAACCAAATGATATTTATATTTGGAGGACTGATCAGGACGCACCACGCACATGCATTGTAGATATTTTTTATGTGCAAAAATTATCAAGGCTAGAAGGGGGCTTTATCAAGGTCTTAATTGAGGGAATGAATAATTCACATGGGAATTGTATTTAGAATTACTCTAAAGTAATGGAACTTTGGGAATGAAATTAATTTAACGCGAGGAAGGTGTAATGCCCATCTATTTTTGCTACTAATTTAATGTTCTTTATTTTTGGTTTATTTTACTTTGTGCCTCATTAGTACCTTAAATGATGTAATATGTGTGTAATGGGTTGAAATATAATACTATATGTATGTGTGGTGTGTGTTTTATTTTCAATGTGGTGCGATTAAGTCACATGGGACTTATGGAGAGTGGTATTTTCTCTATTATAGTAACCTATTTGTGTAATTTGTTTTATCTTACACTTATAATTTGTTCTATAGTAACATTATGTTATTATTATGCAGAGGTTAGACATACAGTTCTTCATTTTATTTGACTGGATAGACGAGCACTTCTAAGGTAAGAAAACCCTCAAATTGCATCTTTAGAATCCTGTGAGTGATGGGTAATCATTCCCTCTGGGTAATGGGTGATTACCCTCAAGTTAGTATTTTTGATTAATTGTTATGAGATTATTTGTGTTTTATGTATTTTTTACAATGAATGTTAGGTGAATTGAGGTGGCTTAGTGCCTGGAAAATGTTCAATTTATAAGAGAAACTCTGTCAATTTTTTTTAAAACATTTTTGAATACATAAGTTTAAACCTTTTTTAGAGTTAGGACTTCAATAGGAAACTCAATATAGATACTTACATCTTATGAAATTTTGATTAAAATTATAGTATCATTCTCTACTATATTGTTCACATAGTTTACCCCTGCACTAATGTTGTTGAGTTTTTGTTCTATCCCCTATACATTGACTTCCCATCCCATATACACTTACCTTCCTGATGGTACTTTCATAATTCAATCTTTCTCCCATAGTTGGTGTTATTAATTAATTGTTATGAGATTCTTTGTGTTTTGTGTATTTTTTACAATGAATGTTGGGTGAATTGAGGTGGCTTAGTGTCTGGAAAACTGATAGGGGCTAAATTAGTCATAATTTTTCTAGTTATTTGAGGCTTTTTTATGATACATTTTGTTCAAAAACTAGTCGTATTCCTTCATATTTGAGATTTTACCCTTGGAAAGGTATTTTGGTCATTATTTCAGATTTTTGGGGTAAAACAAAGTGGATGCTATAGTAGCATTGGAAGCTAAGGTGGACGCCTTAACTCAGAAGATAGAACAGATGGTGATGCGTCAAGGCCAGGTCTTAAACGTGAGTGGTGATTTCTATGGAGAGGGACACCCCAATTATGAATGCCAACATATGGGGTCACTCCAAGAAACTTCAGAACAAGCGGCTTTTGCAGGTAATGTCCGGCCAGGCAACAACCCTTATAGCTCTACTTATAATCCTGATTGGAGAAGTCACCCTAATTTTTCGTGGAGTAATAGGAATTAACCTAGGTAGGGTTCTTTCAATTTTGGAGGCAATCAAAGGAACCAAAACCCCATGCCTAATACTGCAGCACCTTCAAAGCCACCATTGGAAGAATTGATTGGCCAATTGGTAAGTACAACGGAGACTAAGTTCCAAGGGGTCGATGTGACAACACGGAACCTCGAGGCCTCCATGCGCAACATGGAAAACTAAATTGGTCAATTAGCTAAACTACTAGGAGATCGTCAAGCTGGGACATTGCTAGGAAACACAGAGGAAAATCCACGTGATCAAAGTCGTGGGAAACATTGAAGCCTTTTTACTTTACTTTACTTTCAATTTTTGTGATTGAGATAATTTTTATTCCTATCGTTTTGATTGATTTTTTGTTATTAATTAGAGTGAATTATTCAACATTATTGTGTTTTTTTTTTGCATTTTGATTAAAAAAAATTATTTTGGAGAACCGGACAAAACCAAGCCAGTGCCGGTTCCTGTCGAGTAGGCGCAACTTAAGGGCCATTTTGGCCACTTGTTCTTCAAAATCTCCAATCCCCTCTCAAATTCTCTCTAACCTGTGCCGGCTTCACATCCTCCACTTCCCAAAATTTTATTTTTCACCTCCTAAATACTTTTATAACATCTATCTACCTCTCTTTTGTTGATCCTATGGATCAAAATCCTCAAATTCTTCCATTTTTCACAACAACATCACATTCAATCCATAAATAAGGAGCTTAGATTTGTGCAAAAAGCTTACATCTTTTTCTTGCCCATGCATACATGAGCACAAAGGTATGATTTTTATTCAACTCCTACGATTAAAATGGTGTAGATGACTTTTTCTAATTTTAGGAAAAATTTTGGCCAAAAATTGGGATTGTGTATGCTTTCTTGAATTATGCATTACTCCTTGAGCTTAATGAATTAGACTAGATTAGGAGTTACTGATTCTTTGATACTATCATTAGGGACTTCATGCATATTGCTAAGGGTGGAATTATCGCTATTTGTGATGATTGACTATAGGCTATATATGAAAATTGCATTGTTTTTCATGTAATGCCATGATGATACCTTATTAACATGATCATATCCACTTGCATGCATTGAGAATGTTCAACACGTTTATGCTTTACAATGCACTCTACATGTATTGTTGCAGGTTGTGTTGAATTGAGTAGAGGGGATAGAATGGATTGATGGTTGGAGTGTGATATGTATTGAAGAAGTTTGGGTTTTGTGGATTGTGAGATTTGTTGAGAGTTGAATGAGATTTGAAAAGTGTATTTGTAAGAGGTAGTTATATCCCGTTTGACATCGTTGAGCTCAATTGTTCTCTCTTCCTATTTCCCCCACTCCTTACTTGAACATGTCTAGAGTAAGGGGCCATTCTTCGAAAAGGGCGAGAGCTTCTTCTTCCTCAGCCCCTTCATATGTCGATCCTTTGTTCCCTAGATCAACTGAGTTTATTGATGCATCTTGTGAGGAATGGTATAATAGGAGAGCATTCAATAAAATCATTGTTGAGCGTACTTTCGCACCCACCTTAGACCGTGCACTCAAATTAGGAATGATGTTTAGAAGGTTAGGATGGGGTTCGATAGTACAACTAAAAATGAAGTATTGTCCAGTGCTTATCAAGGAATTTTATGCTAACATGATTGATAAGGGCAACAAATACCTTCCCTATATTGAAACGAGAGTGAAATGAATCCCCATCGTCATCACCCAAAATCAATTAACTTACCTCTTCCAGGTGTTTGATGATAATTCTTGGCAAGGAATAGATGTGAATAATCAAAGATTCTTTCTGACCTGAATTGGGATGTTAGCGGGACTAGAGCCATACTAGGGTTGTATAAGCATAATGCCTTTCAAGCTAATAGTTTCTATTCAAACAATGATCTTGCTACCAACTTTCAAGCTCTAGTATATATGTTTGGGTTCAATGTTGTACCCCGTGCTAGTGGTTTCAATAAGGCCCGACTTATTGACACTTATATTTTGCATCGGATGATCAACACACTGTTTATCCCTCTTGCACCTTTGATCTTCTAATCCATTAGGGATGTTGTTCATCACCGTCTCTCAACAAAAGCCTTTGTTTTTTCCTTGGTTATAGTGAAAATTCTAAAAGACTTTGGTGTTAGTCTTGAGGGAGAACTGATGAAGGCTACCACTGAGCATGATATGGTGACCGAACAAACTCTGATAAGTTGCGGGTACAAGTACAACCAAAAATTGAAAAAATGGTTAACTCCCTTCGAGGTTCGACATCCCGGTCTGGTAAAGCCACCTAAAGTGGAGGAGGAGCACCCACTACCACCGGCACGTGCACGAGCTAGCAGTTCTCAGTCCCAACACCAAACTAACTTTGAGACTACCGTGCTGGGATGACTAGACCAGCAAATGGAGGTGCTCCTATACTTGCAAGGTACTATGGCTGACATGGCGCGACGACAAGCTACTATGGAGCAGCAATTGGCCGAATTGATGCAGCATTCTTCTGGGCCACATGGTGGTGAGGGAACTTCTACACCAGCTGATGATGATGATGAGGAAAACTGATGATGATTGTCTACATTTTCTCGATCACTCTTGTTTTTCCTTTCTCTTTTAATGTTTTTTTTCTTTGTCGTAGTTTTTGCTTTCTTCATTTGTTTGTACTATTTTCTTTCTTTTGTTTTTGTCTTTGTTTTCTTTTCTAGTTTTTATGCTTTGGTGTACTCTTTTGTATTTTTCTTTTTTAGTCACTTTGCCAATGCCTCATTCTTCAGGCATTCAACTCTTATACAGCACACTGCACAATGAATAGGAGTTTGTTTTTCTTATCTCTTCTCATTTTTATATTTTTTGTCCCATGGTATGGTTTACTTTTTGTTATATTTATTTGGTTATTGAGGACAATGTCCAGTTTAAGTGTGGGGGAGTGATTTGATTGACAAGTCTTCTATACATATACTTTAGCCTTCTTGGGAACAAATTGTGAGCTAAATTTTTCAAATTTTTTTAGACTTTCTTTGAGATTTCAAGTTGTATTGTTAATGCATGTCTTTATGATGGATTATAGAGTATATGTTCTAGATCATTTATGGCTTATGCATGACTTTTTGCACACACATGGACGAAGTAGTTCTTGATCAAATGCTTTACATTGTTCTTAAACCTGTTTTTCTACTAAAATTCATGGAGTATTCTAGAACTTACTTGAATACATCTCAAGGCAAAATAAGAAAGACAATCATGATTTAACTTAGGAATGATGGTAATAGGCCTTCTTTGGATAGTTTGAGCTTTTCAAGCCTACCTATTGTTATATTATCCCTAGTGCCTATTTTGAGCCTAAATTATTGATTTCTTTCTTTAAAACCCGTCATAATACTTT
Source organism: Voacanga thouarsii (assembly GCA_026120185.1). Lineage (NCBI taxonomy): Eukaryota > Viridiplantae > Streptophyta > Magnoliopsida > Gentianales > Apocynaceae > Voacanga > Voacanga thouarsii. Next base: position 415,677 of record JANUWF010001150.1, read on the forward strand.
GTACATTGCTTGTTTCTAAGAGTTTGAATAATTTTCCAAATTTTTATGCTCTTGATGGATGAAAGTACAAGAAAGAGAATGTTGAGGAAGAATATTTGAAAAAGATCATGACTTGTTACTTTCAGTCATGTATCAATAGTGAATTGAGCTAGAAAGAGAAGAAAAAGAAAAGAGAGATTGAAAAAAGAAGAAAAGAAATAGTTGCTAGAAAAGATGGAAAGAAAGAAATTGAGAAAGAAAAGGAAAGCAGTAGTAAGAGTGAAAAGAAGAGAGAAAAAAAAAAGAAAAACAAATTGAAAAGAAAAGAGAGACGAAAGATCACAAAAGGGATGATGATTGAGTCTGTCAAAGCTAAATTCATATAAAGTACTTGACACCATTGCTAGAAATTTGAGTGATCTTGTGAAAGAAAAAAAAAAAAAGAGCTGATGAGAAAAAAGAAAACAAAAAGAGAAAAATGCAGGATTTACTTGAGTGGAGTTGTAATTGCTAAATAAGGTTATGGTTTGATTAAATTTGGAATAGGAGAGCAAGAAGAGTTGGAAATTTTTAGTTCATTTTGTTTATCCTTTTCTTGTGAACTCTCAGCTTCTTTGATATTTGATTCTCCTATATCCTTCGTTTGATAAGCTATATTACAAGCCTTTAGCCTTACATTACAAGCTTGAAAGTCCCACTTGACCTAAGTAAAGTCATGATATGTCTTAGATTAGTGGAGAGAGTGAATGGAAAGTAAGCCTATGGAATGCATATTCTTTTTTGAACTAAATTCTTTCCAATGGTTTGAGAATATTGTGAAGTATTGAGATGGTTCTACTAAGTCATTATTCACTTACACAAGTTTTGCATTTGTTGTGAAAGATGTAGTATCATGTATTTTATGTTCTTGAATAAAGAAAGCATTGAAAATGTTGTTTTGAAATTGATTGAGTGATTGATGAAACCTTGTGTTTTCCTTCTTGTTCTTGATACTTTGTTTGAGGACAAGCAAAGAGCTAAGTGTGGGGGAATTGATATAGGCTAAATTAGTCATATTTTTCCTAGTTATTTGAGGCTCTTTTGTGATACATTTTGTTCAAAAACTAGTCGTATTCCTTCATATTTGATATTTTACCCTTGGAAAGGTATTTTGGTCATTATTTCAGATTTTTGGGGTAAAACGAAGTAAAAACGTTGTGAAACAGATTAGAAGCGGTGCCGGCTGCATTCTAGAATACATTGTGTGGAATTCAAGAAAAAATCGGAGAACAATTGGAGAACCAAAACACAACTGGCGCGGTTCTTGGGTGGCGCCGGCTGTGCCCTGAAGTTCAGGCGGTGCTTGATTTTTTCTACGCGGTTTTTGATAATCTGTGGAGTTTTAGTATCTTCCAACTTCTACTCGGCCAAGAACATTACACCAACGAGTTTAGGCACTTCCCAAGCCTATAAATAGATGGAAAACACAAGGGAAAGGAAGAACGCATTGATCATCATAGCAAATCACTCAAATCAAATGAGGAATTCTTTAATTCAATGAAGGTTGTGCAAGAAGGTCTTCAATGGAAGAAGAAGGAAGTTTGTCTATGCGTGCTTTCTTTTACTTTGTTTTCTTTTTCTTGAACAATGATATGTTAATTGTTTTATTGTAATTTGACATTGTTTCAGATATTCATGATTTTTAAAGTTGTTTGATCTTTTGATTAATTGATTGTTATTCTCGGTATTCAATTACTTGTGCTTATTACAAGATTAGTTGGTTGATTCTCTCTATTAACTTACTGGACCAAGGAAGTTGATGGTAGTTTCAATTTATTAATTTCATATTCTGTTGGCTATTAACTTATTGGACCAAGGGGGTTATAGCTTAGAACTGGTAATTGAAGGTTAATTGATATCTTTTGAGACCAAGGGTTCATTGATTAATTTCATGTTTTAAGTTTTCTGAGACCAAGGGAATTTAATTGAGGACTGTGTTTAATGCATCTTTTGGATGAATTAGTTGAGACAAGACGAAGTGATTCTAATTTATCTAGAAAGTAGTAATTTCATGGATTGACCATCGAAGTGAATCTACTTTAATCCTTCATGATGCCAAGAGAATAATTAGTTATGATAATGGTTGGGTTCTTTAAGATCATGTTTGTCTAAACAATGGTTTGAGTTGCATACTTTTCGATCCTTGACATGTATATATTTTTATTTTATTTTATTTTATTTCTTTTTCATTTTTCATTTTATCGAGTCAGTTAAACAATGAAAGAAAGGTGATTAGTGTATACTTGTTCCTTGAGGATCGACACTCGTTTGAACCCTATGCTATGTTAATGATGAGTACGCTTGCTCATATGTGTAATTTAGGTTTAACATTTTAATGTAAACTTGATTGGGACTATGCTTATTTTTATATGATTTTTATACCCAAATGTATACGCATAGAAAACATTCAATTTATAGGGGAAACTCTATCAATTTTTTTTTTTTTTTTTGAAAAATTTTGAATACAAAGTTTAAATCTTTTTTAGAGTTAGGACTTCAATGGGAAACTCAATATAGAAATTTGATAGTTGATAGTGTTTCTATAGTATCATTATTCAATCTTTCTTCCATAATTCATAACGAGTATATTAGGGTCCTTGACCTCCAAAATCACTAAGGTTCTTCATTCAAATTATACAAATGCTAATATGCTACATAGTTATGGCAGAAAAAGATTCGAAACTCAAGCACATACAATGTTTCTTTTGGATTAAATGTAAATGGATGATCGTAGTTGGATGCATAGAAGACACGTACAAAGGATTAAAAGAATTACATCTGAGTTTGAACAAGGGGTGGTCAAGCGATTTATTGCTTATTATTTGTTAACTTGTCAAGCATTGGTTATAAGGTGTCTATGTAGAAGGTGTAAAAACAAAGTGTACGTGTCTCCTGATGAAGTGGAGCTGCACCTGTACAGATTTGGCTTTGTTACTAATTATCGAAGATGGACTAGTCATGGTGAGGGTATTAATCCGTGACCGTCTGAGTTTGCTACAAGTACAACTTCAATCAAGTCAGGCTTTGACAATCGATTTTGAGATATGATGATTGATGTAGTGGGACATCATTTTTCAACTGAACCTTCAGCATCCGAGTATATTGAGGAACCACCTAACCCAGAAGCTCCAAAATTTTATGACATGTTGAGAACTTCAGAAACTCCTATATGGGAAGGAAGCATGAATCATAGTACGTTATCAGTTGTTTCTCAACTTTTGAATATTAAATTTAAAAACAACGTATCAGAGAAATGCTTTAATCAGGTGTTGTAATTGATGAATGGGGTATTGCCAAGTAGTAATAAGCATTCAGATAACTTCTATCAAACGAAGAAGTTAGTATCCGATCTTGAGCTTCCTATTCAAAAGATAGATGTCTGTCCAAATGGATTTATGCTCTATTGGAAGACCGATAGTGATAGGAAGGATTGCAAATTATATGGTCATGGCAGATATATGGCGAAGAAGAAATTTGCAAAGAACAAATAATAGAAAGACATCCCTTTCAAAAAGATGTATTACTTCTTATTAACACCTAAATTGCAGAGACTGCTTATATCCTCCAGAACAGTGGCGCACATGAGATGGCATATGGAGAGTCGACCAGAAAAGGACGTTATGAGCCATTCACATGATGGTGAAGCTTGGAAACACTTTGACCGTAGTCATCCTGAATTTGCAGTCAAAGTTCAAAATGTGCGTCTTTGGTATGCACTGATGGATGTTCACCATTTGGAATGTCAGGGAAACAGTACTCTTGTTGGCTTATTATTGTTACCCCATATAACTTACCTCCTTCGATATGCATGAGAAATCCATTTATGTTTTTTACAGTCATTGTTTCGTGACCTAGGAATCCCAAGCATAAAATTGATGTCTATCTACAACCTTTGGTAGATGAATTAAGGATGATGTGGTTTAGTGGAGTCTCGACATATGATATTTCAAAAAAATAGAACTTTTGTCTGCGAGTAGCACATCTTTACACAATTAACGACTTCCTGGCATATGGGATGCTAAGTGGTTGGAGCACAACTGGCATATTAGCATGTCTGCATTGCATGGAGTAGACAAAATCATTTCGCTTGCAAAATAGACATAAACAATCTTGGTTTGACTACCACCAGCGGTTCTTAGCTTTAGATCATCCGTACAGAAGAGATACTAGGTCTTTTGGAAATGATAAAGGTCGTGAGATAGCACACCCTATAAAACGCACTCCTGGGGATGCTATGTGGGATAGAGTGTGCCATTTACTAGAAAAAAACCAAGACAACTATTGAGCTTAGTAGGGATGATAGCAGAGACATCTACTATAATTGGGTGAAAATGAGTATCTTTAGGGATTTACCATATTGGAGAACATATTTAATTTCTCATAACATAGATGTGATGCACAATAAAAAAAATGTATTCGATAATATCTTTAACACAGTTATAAATGTAAAGGGAAAAAAAGGACAATATAAAGGCGCGACATAATCTAGAGGTCTATTATGATAGACCTTAATTATTTATGACTGGATTGGGTGACGGGAGGGCATTAATGCCAAAAGCTTAATACTCTATTACACCTGAACAAAAGAAACTTCTACTTGAGTGGGTTAGACATTTGCGACTCCTGAATGGATATGCTTCGAATCTAAGCAGGTGTGTGGATTTGAATAAGCTCAAAATGTTGGGTATGAAAAGTTATGATTACCATGTGTTAATGAAAAGGTTACTTCCAACTGCATTTAAAGAATTACTCCCGATGTCAATTTGGAATGTTTTAACCGAAGTCAGTCTCTTTTATCACAACATATGTTCTCCAAAACTTTTCACAACCCATATGAAGCAATTGGAAGAAAATATTGCATTACTCATCTATAAATTAGAGAAAATCTTTCCACCCAACTTCTTTAATGTGATGGAATACCTAATGGTCCACTTGCCATACGAGGCAAGGGTTGGTGGTCCTGTTTAATATAGATGGATGTATCCGTTTGAGAGGTAAAGTATTACGTATTATTATATGCATATATACATACATTACATAAATCCGTTTTGACCGTAAAAAATGCATTAGGTTCTTATATCATTTGAAAACCAAATTTAAAAATAAGGCGAGAGTTGAGGGATTAATTTGCAATGCTTATTTAGTTGAAGAGGCATCTACATTCTTCTCCTATTATTTTGAGCTGCATGTGCAGACTAGACATACAACTATGGCTCGAAATGATGAAGATATTCTCGATACAAACTTGCATGACAGTGGACTGTCTATATGCACCGTTTCAAGGAAGGTTTTGGGAAATATTCAGAATAGATATCTTACTTTGAATGAATTTAAGACAGCTACAAATTACATATACCTAAACTGTGAAAAGGTTCAACTGTACATTACGTAAGTATACTTATTGCACATTTCTCAATGTTTTATGTCAATACTTAGCATAAGTATCTTTATGTGTTTGTTTTAGTCGTTTTAGTAAATTCAAAAGCGACTTGCAATTACATGCACCTAGTATAACAGACCTTGAAGTTGATAGAAGATTAGAGAAGGAGTTTGCTGGATGGTTTAGGACTTATGTGAGTTGAACAAATAAAAAGTGGGTCTTATAAATATATATGTATATATATATATATATATATATATATTACATTGATAATGAAAGTGTATTAACACTTTGTTTTTACTAGGTTCATGATCCACAAAATCAATTGACTGATCAACATTTAAAAAGTTTGGCCTGGGGATCTTCAAGACAAGTGAAATACTTCCATGGTTATTTCATAAATGGTTTTAGGTTCCATACACATGATCGGTCATTTGGAAAAAAAACAAATCAATAGTGGAGTTTGTGTTAACGGCAACGGAGATAGTGGCAAGGATTATTATGAAGTGTTGAAAGAGATTGTCGAACTTCAATTCCGTAGGACTCCTTGTTTAAAAGTTGTACTATTCGAGTGTAATTGGTTTGATCCAATGCTAAATCGAGGGGTTACAATTCACCCTCACTACAAACTTGTTGACATCAATTGCAAGAGAAATTACCAAAAATATGATCCATTTATGTTAGCTCAACAAGCAACTCAAGTGTATTTTGTATCTTATCCCAGGAGCAAAAGACCAAAATTTGATTGGGTATCTATTTGTAAATCGAAAGCTCGACATGTCATTAATGCACTCATTGTCAAGGGACCATATCAGGAGGAAGTAGATCACACGATGACAATCAATGTATACATTAAGGATGACAACACAGGAAGGTTAGCAGATAAGTTCGGTATTGGGAAGACAGTCGATGGTATAGATTCGGGATTAATAATGGAGGAAGCACAACCGAACAATGAAAATGACAACGAGGAAGAAGAATAGGAGACAGGATCTTCTATAGACAACGATGTGGAAGACTACTCATCCGATGATAACGGAAGTCCATAGACTTGGACCAAGTTTAACTAATGTATAGAAACAATTAGTAGTTCTACTATCATTACATTACAAGAGTTTTAGTTTGCTTTATATTTATAATTGTATTATTTTTTCTTCTTTCTATGCCTGACCATATTTATATTTTTAAATAATTCAAGTTACATATGGCTTCCGAAGCCTCACCCGTGATTAATTAACGACTCGTGAGACGTCGAGGGCGGATGAGACACTATCCCCGAGTATAGCTCCATGTATACCTGCTCCACAGTCGATACCCCCAGACGAGGACCAATCATAGTAGGTCCCTAACCCGATCCCAGGTTCTTCGGGATCCACAGTTGGTGCTTCCCATACTGAGGATACACGACTTTTGATTGAGCCAGTTGATGACTCGTAAGTCAAATAGATAATTGCTTATTATACGCTTATCTTGCCTCGCAAATTTATTACTTTGTCTCATATTACATATCAATTTTCTCAGAACAAGTTCACATATTCAGTTCGATGTGTGAGGGAGATAGTTGAGATTTTTAAGTGACACTACACTGGAGCCTATACTACCTTCTCACAAGTTTTGATTGATGTTTGGAACATATGGTTCGATCTGTGGAGTGTGAGTTCGATATGTTACTTTTAATTTAACTTGTTATTATAATGATAAATAATTTCTATTATTTTTAATATGTTTTCTTACTTGTAATTACTTGTAACGGCTACTTTGATTTTGCAGCCTTTCTTCTATTGGCACCCCAAGCATGCCGCACAGATCCGGGCTAATTAGGAGAAGAAATATAAGGCTAGACTTTTAGACATTTTGTCGAACACTCGGAAGAAGCATGGGGGTAGTTGTCCCAAGTAGATTTCTCTAGACCATTAGGCTGCATTATCGGAGTATTGGGGTCCGATAGGTGGCAGCGTATCTCTTTTGTTGCTAAGCGAAACAGATCCACTGATAAGACGTCACACACAGGAGGATCCATTTCATTTACTGAGCATGAGGAGCGGATGGTAAGTATAAATATTTTTCACTGTTCAATATACCCGCTATCTTACACTTAGTCCATCATAAAAATTAACATTTAGTTGTTTTTGGTATAATGACAGCGGAGATAGTTAGGTCCCGACTTCAATTACATCGAGCTCTTTAGATGCACCTACATGTTTCGGGACGGGCCGAGGAAGGGCTAATATGTCAATGATCGATCACGTTATACACTGGTAAGAATTCACAATCTTATACGTTTTCAAGTTTGATATTATTTCTATTTTGATCGCTAATGCTAAATATTTTATGTGTACTTTCTTATCCCCAATTCGACAAGATAGTGTCACTGCTATTATTGAGTGTCATACACAGTCACGTTCTCATACTAATTCTACGAGTACAGTTGCTCCAAGTAGGGTGCTCGACGAGAAGACACTATTCGTCGAGGTGGATGGCAGAGCGTGCAAGAAATGGCGAGTATATGGATTGGGCTCCGAGTCTTCGAGGGTGAGACGGAGGTTGCATCAGCCTACTACATCTGAGTCATCGACTTCTTTACCTTGTTTGATGTGAGCCAGTTACAGAGAGAGTTACACATGGAGAGGAAGAGGCGGGAGAGGGTTGAGCATCAGGTATAGATCTATCAGAGTCACAACCAAAGCTTGACTGAGTACCTGGCACTTATGTTTCAAAACTTGAATCTATCTCTGGCTCAAACCTTTTCAATGGCGGATCTAAAGGCGAGCGATTGAGACGCGTTAACATTTAATAAAATGTGTCCATAAGGCCCTGCACAAGCACATCCACCATGAGCCTGTATGCCAAAAAGGTCATTGAGGAGCTTGGCAACGAAAGGCCCGTGGAGGGGTTTATCTTTCTTGTTACCTGTTTCTCTCCATAGGTAAAGCCCTGTCATGTTGTTTTCATCCATGTTTCCATCAGGAGTAGTGTCATCAGATGTAGAATAAGAAGTACTGTATATAAGGAAAGATAGAACTGCTTGTCGTTTTGCTGTTGTGTTCCCCAGAACCTCTATATTCGGATTTGGAAGGAGTCTTTTTAATGCATGTTCAATGTAAAGATGCTCCCATTTCTCTATTGTATCATGGCCTATGTATTCTTTCACCCAGAAAGCAAGTGCTGCTCTTACTTTCTGGATGATTGGTGGAGTTCCAGCATCTTCCCTTTCTTCAATGTCCTCCACATATAGGGTGTCCTGAAAAGAAGCATCCGATCAAGATAATTCAGAAGGCAATGTAAAATCTCAAGTCAGCCATGATTATGGTTTGGACATTAAAGGGAATACTTATAACTTAAATTAGAACACGTACCTTCTCGTTGAAGCCATTGACGAAATCAACTGTTCCTCCTCCACAGGTTGACGGAGGAGAAGATTTTAGATGATAAAGGATCTTGTTCATCAGAAGGATTCCGGGAGAGCCAGGACCTCCCAAAAACTTGTGCGGGCTAAGGTAAACTGCATCATAGCCATCAACCTGGCCAGGTTTCATGTCGATCTTCACGTAAGGACCACTGTCCAAGCCCCCCCCCCCGCCCCCCTCCCCCCCCTCCCCCCCCACCACACACACATATATATATATTAAACTCATTAGAATAATAATATAAGTAGATGTAGAAATATCAATTATTAAATACATATATACTAGCCTGTTTTTTGTTTACCTCCCGGCAAAATCAAAGCATGCAAAAGCTCCATATTGGTGAAGTAGCCTGGCGATACCTCTTGTGTCTGTATAAATTCCAGTTACATTGCTACAAGCTGAGAAAGAACCCAGCATTGGTCTGTGCATTGATTTGTAGCAGCGGAGTTGGAGTCTCAGAGCTTCCATATCTATTAGACCAATATCATCCAGACCAATCTCAATGACCTCGGCCAGGCTTTGCCTCCACGAAAGTATATTCAAGTGATGCTCGTAGGGGCCAACAAAAACCACCCAGCTTTCTTCATTAGATAGGCACTTCAAGGTCTTCTCCCTCATGATAGACGGAACAGAAATTCCCATAACTTCTTGGATTCTCTTAATTGCTGCTGTAGATCCAGAACCACAGAATATTATTGCATCTTCCTCTCCCCCGCCTAAGCATTTCTTGACATACTTGGCAGCTTCGTGGACAACTTTCGTTGTCTGGTAGCCGACAAAACTGTCACTGGTGTGACTATTTCCTGCAATGGTAAAGTTCCTTCATTGTACTGTCATTCCATCTCAGTTATAGACCTTAAAAGATGAACTGAACTTACCATAAAAAGGAAGAACTTTTTCCATGACATAGTCCTCAATGAATTGAAGACAGCGCCCGGATGCAGTGTGATCAGCATATGTTAACCTCCGTTTCCCGAACGGTGTATCAAATTCAACAGTGTTTCCAATAATCTGCGAACGTAGCCATGACAATTTCCTGTCTGCAGATTCGTTCTTTAGCGTCCCGTTCTCTAACATCTGAAATGACTCAATCCGACGACTCAAACTAGGATCATTGGACTCTGGAATACCATTAGAGCTGACAGTGCTTCTAAAGCTTTGGTTTCTGAGTAAATCCATATAATCGAAAGCAAACTTTGGGATTTAACTATGAAATGTACGACTGAGTAAATCCATATAATAATGTTTGAATCATTCAAAGGCAAACCTAATCGCTTTCTCAGAGATTCCATGTATATTGTTTCTTAGTCTCTCTTACACGTTTTCCCCCATATTTTTTTGTCCATAGGGTTTTGAAACATTGCTTACGAAGATGTCTTTATCTGCCCGTTCTCTTAGTTAATTGACTCTCATATGATATTGCAAGAACATTGTTTTTTTTCCCCTTTCAAATCTGACTATTTCATTGGTGTACCTTGAGTTTAGAATGTTCAAATACTAGAAATTATATTCACGTTACATGTACTAATTGATAACTTTGAGGATTCAATAAATTCGTCATCCAAGATGACTAATTTAAGCATTCCTAATTGTTGAGAAAGAAGTATATATTTATTCCTTTAGTCCAAATGTGAATATATTGTTTTGACTTGATACAACGATTTAAGAAAGTATTTTTTTTTTCATGGGTCCAATTATTGTATATATTATTTTAATAATATTATAGCTATTTAGTGATCAGGACAGAATTTGAACTACTAACTTGACATTTAAAAGTTACCATATTTTACCAGTTACCCCTACGGGAGATTTAGGAAAGTATTTAATTCTAAATAAGTCACTACTTTACTCATATTAATCAAAGGAATATTTATTGATAGAACCATAATGTTGATTATAAAATTTTAAATAGAAAATATATTTATTTTAAGATATTGTATACTATTTTTTTTTACAGAGTAAACATTTAGTTTTGAATATCGTAAAATAGAATGTAAATATTCAATATCACGCAAAAGGAATACAACATTGCTTGCATGATTTATCCAAGTCATTGTGTAATTCTTCAAAGCCTTCCACTTTAGTTTTTGTCACAAACTTTTCATTAAGACCTGCTTTACTATATGGAACGAAATGTTAGGTAGTTAAAAGATGTCATATTTAAAAATAAAAGTAATTAAAATGCGTATGTTACGGTGAATATATAGATATATTAGAAAGAATAAAGTCAGAAATGAGACCATTAGAGAAAATGTATGAGTGACATCTATTGAGGAAAAGATAAGAGAAAGTTGTCTGCGTTGGTTTGGACATGTACAGAAAAGATTGAGGGATGCTTCTATTAGAAGGATTGAGGAAGGGAGGCAGGATAATTAAGTTAGACAAATAGAGGCATGCTTAAAACGATATGGATAAAGATAATTAGAAGAGATATATCTTTGTTAGATTTAGATGAAAGTATAAGAGTTGATAGAATGAAGTAGAGAAAGAGGATTCATGTTGATGATTACACATTATCTAATATTGATCCATGTAGCTAGTCGGCTCTAAATTTCTTGGGATTAAAGCTTAATTTGTTATTGTTATTGTTATTATAAAAATCATTTGGTATTGATTAATTGTTGAGATTGTGTCCAAATGGAGAAATTATTTATCCGAAAAACTTTTTTTTTTTGGTGAAAGTATTCCTACATAAATAGCATGCCTTTAGTATGGATGACATGAGAACTTTTTACTCCTTCCACGATATACAGGTGTCTAGTTTGTTATGGTATGATTACAGGGAAGTATTGTGTGCCAACTCTACAGGTGTTCGAACAAGAAAGAGGAGAAAGTTTCAGAGTAAGAGGAGTATGATGATTATTGACGTACTAATTTCGGTTTAGAATTTTCTATGTAAATTGTGTAAATTTACTTTTAAAAGTCATGAATTTAATTAAGCAAGCAATAGAAATATATTTTATCTTGTCAATTTAATGAGATTTTTTTTTTTTTTTTTTTTGGGGGGAGGGGGACCTAT